>JABTXL010006712.1:15338388-15442201 GCA_025134845.1 Neodon shergylaensis
CTTTACTATGAGATGGTCCTCATATTAAACCGTGGCTTTTTACTCTGCTGCTTTGCTTTGCATTACTGAAGCTGAAAACCAAGTCTTTGCAGCACTGGGCAGACTTTCTACCATGCTCCTCAAACAGAAACCTCCTCCATCTGTAATTATCCAGGCTCTTAATACAATCCTACGCTGGCAGACTGTCCCTAGACATTTACTGGACTCTTCAACATCCTTAAGTAAATGCAAAGATCAACACAGACCACAACACAGATGGAAGTTGAAAAGCTTCCTTTGATATCTATATTTATTTCCAGACTTGGCTCTTCCATCCGTAATAAATAGCTATTTTATGTCACATTGCTCTGCTGGTCCTGTCCACTGTCCACACGGTCTGTGTTTTATTTCTTTTCAAATAGGCTTGCTTGCATGGGCAGGATCATGTTCTGTAGTATTTAATGCGAGTTTCAGATGCAAACATCATCTGCCCTGACCGCGGTGCGCTTGACAGCAGCAATCACGTGCCACATTTAATTCTTCGGTCTGATGTGTGCGAAGTTGTAGGGCTCCCAGTTCAAGATGCTTTTGTTTCTGTTCTGATTAGAAAGCTGAGGCCCTGCTTCAAAAACAGGTTCTATTGCCACTGACAGAGTTCCCAGAGTTCTGGTGCTGAGGCAGGATCCTCTGGGGATGAGGACATTGCTGGTACTCTGTTGCTGTTGCAGAGTACCCCAATGCTCCTGCAGAGGACTCTCGCTATCCATTAAACTATAGAGGATGCAGACAGCGTGTCCTCACCTGTGGCTTTGAACGGCTTTACCACCATTGTATTTGTAGCCTCCGTAATTGGCATCACTGTTCAGATTTAGACCACTGCCTCCACTGTGGTTTAGGTAATCTGCATGATACTTAAAATCTGAAATACAAAAAGACCTTAAGTCTTAATGTATTTCTGTAGCTATGGACGGACCCCCCCCCCCACCCCCGGTTTATGGAAGTGCTAGGTTGGCACCAGAGATCGCTCTGAAATAATAATTTATTCCCTGTTACTTCAGAGATGTCACCATACTCCATTTGAAAACAGGCCATTTGATATTAAGTCCTTGCCACAGTTTTGAAATCCCAAATCTTGCTGGCACTGGTCTGTCCCCAGTGGAAAGAACTTTGAGTGACCTTTTGAAATCTCCTAGTCTACCATAGAAACCCTTCCCCTCCAGCAGAGCTGGTGACCTTCTGGACACATCTTACCCCATCGTGCATGATGCGTTCTGAAAACAAGCCCCTCATTTTATTTCACTTAGGAAAAGTGTTCTATAGCTTTTGGAAAAGAGAAATATCTCTAACTACTATGCTTAGTGTTGATTCTATACACTGGTATGTAGGTCAATTCCCTACAAACATAGTAACGTAGAGTTTTCCTTTAGAGGAACAAATCTGCTGATTTGTAACCCAACAGAAGATGAGAGTTCCTGATCAATCCCATCACAACGGATCCGTTTCTTCTTTCCAGCTAGTGAATAATCTTCCTTTTCTAACAAGGAAGGTTTTTTTTTTAACATCTCTACAAACGATGGTTGTGATTTTCTAAAAGTAGAATTTCTACAATTCTCTACAGTTCAGTTCCTCCCCATTCCTCTCCCCCCTCCACCAACCCCCGCTTCTTACTCTCGGGGGAATTTCTGAGCTCTGTGAAGTCCTGTATTTTTCAGCTTTCTTCCTCTCCCTCCCCCTCTTTCATTCCATCCTTCTTTCTCTTTCTCTGGGACAGGAAGTAGAGCCTGTTGACCTCTTCTGGATCTATCCCAGTGTCAGAAGGTGGTCCTCTCAAGAAGATTCCAAGCCCAGGATTTCTTCCTGATTTTATTTTTCAAATAACCGTGTCAATAAATAAGCTGTAAAAGTTTTTCCCTTCTCTGCCTACTGCTGTATAATGCCCGGACTCCTCCGAGGCTAATTACTGGGCTCTTCATTTGGTTTTCCGCTTAGAGAAACTGGTGTTATCTGCCTGTGCTGTGTAGCTGTACTGTGTTTTCCTGACAGGGTGGGGGTGGGGCTGGGAAGGCCGAGTGAACACTGGGCCAGATGATCCTTCTTCATCAAGTGTGCTGTGGGGATACTCTGGCTGGAACACTGAGGCACAGGCAAGTTCTGAAGAGGGACTTGCCTTTCCCATCCGGTCTCAGTAGTGACCCTTTTAATTTTTAGGGAAAAAAAAGAAAAAGTCATGTTATGGGAAAACTGCTTCCTGTAAATAAGCATAATAGAAGCAGAGGGATTCAAAAGTCCCAGAAAACACCATAAAAAGAGTTTTGTGCATAACCCCTTTCATGAATTGATGTGTGGGAGGATGTCCTGGGGAGCACACATCCAACTCACCCACTGTTTCCTTGGGTGCCTTGTGCATGGAAGACCTCCAGATTCTTCTCTGTTTGTTCCGGAATCCGCCCATTGCCCAGTTCCAAGGAGTTGGCTTCACAGTGACCTTGTGAGTTCTTCCCAACCCCCAAACATTATACTGGCATCTGCGGTGGGGTGGGGGGGGCGGTCACTAGCTGACACTCTGGGCTGGGGCCTGAGCACTCATTTAATAGCTATGTAATGTGAAAAATGAATAACAGAGTCAAGGAGGTGACCTTGAGTGGCCTTGTGCCTGTCACCTGCAGGTTGCTGAACCGCTGTTGCCCCATATTATCTCTTTAAAGAGGCCCATCAGTCTACTTAGTTCAGAGACGTTAAGGAGCTGCTTCTTCTCTTCCAGAAACTTCCCACTCCCAAAGTTACTTCCTTGTTACTGGAAACCAAAACAAAACCCCCCAAACTGAGTGAAAGTTGTCTAATGAATACATCCTGAAGTTCCCCGAGAGTGTTCTATCCAGTCATCTTCTCTGCATTTTTTTGAGATGATTCGATAAAGCTGTCCAAATGCATGCACACATGCTTTTTACCTTAGAGGATTTCCAAGGTCTGAAGAAAGTTACTAAAAACACATGATTCAACCTGGGATGCAGCTTAGTGGTCAGGCGATGCTTAGCAAGCAAAGGGCCCTAGGTTTGATCCTCAGAAACACTAGACCAAACGAAATGAATGGACCCCAAAGATGAACAGTTTAAGATAAAGTATGTCACTTGGAGAATGTAGAAGTGAGGCTACAAGGAGAAGGCATAGGGGGTGGTGTTTGAGGAGGTGAGAATTATAGATCAAATTCAAGGGCAGAATTCAAGGGAGAGACCACTCTCCCATCTTTTCTGTAAGGATTTCTGTTATTCCATGGCTAAAGGGACCCTGTCCCTGAAAAGTCTGTATGGGATACTGAAGCCAGACAGCCTGAGAAACCCCTGCACGGATGGCAAACTCCAGTACCACAGTGTTAACTCTGAAGACAGAGGTCTTGCCTGGTGCAATTACGATGGTTTGTTTCACAGTGTATTTGTAAGGGAAAACAGGGCCCTATGGTTGTTTAATACATAGTGTGCAGAAGTTATACAAGAATGATGCAAACCACCGCAGTAGGGAATTAGCCTGGTCCCTCGGCAGCTTTTCCTGGGATCGTTTCTTCATTCCTTTATATGAGGATTCAATTCCTCTGTCCACACAGAGTTTCTCCACATTCAACTGCACACGCAGGAGTTTTCCTCCTCCCATTGACCAGTTTGGGCCTCTCTCCATCCTTCCCCTTCTACCCTTGCCTTGCCAAGGACATAACCTTGCTTTGAGGTGATATTAATGTGTGTTTATCACTCTCTATCGGATGAAGTTTTTTTGGGCGGAGGTATAATTTGTGTTCAATCACTTTGACAATAAAACAAAATGATAGTTTGTCACTATCTTAAATATGGTATTAATTGCTGATCTAAAAACTATGTATGATCCTTTAAGAAGGGACATTTCTTCAAGCCCTATCTCCATCCTCTGTATAAAATGTAATACGTTTCCATTTTCTGCTGGGTAAGGAGCCCTTTGAAGGATTCTCTTGAGATTGCAGAGGTTACAAGTAGAGAATCTGGTAGGAGCCTCACCTCTCCTTGCCACCATAGCTCCTTCCACCATATCACAATGTCTTGCTTCTTTACGCCTACGTCATTGTACACGATGTTTAAGGATGCTGCCTGAGTTACATTATGCGGCGCTTCTGTGCACAGAGCAGCAACAACCAGCGAGGTTTGCATCTCTGCTGGTGTCTGTCTTGCTTTGCTGTGGGAGTAGTGGCAAGAAAGCATAGTGTTAGGGTCTTTCGTCTTTTTCACTCTATACTACAAGAATAAAGCCACATCATGTGCTCTGTTGGAAGAGGAGATTTATGGTTCGGGTCTAACCCTGTCCTAGCAGGGCCACTGCTTCAAGGCCATAGGAAATACAAGGCTCATTTTTTTTGTCCATCATATTTTCAGTTTAGTTAATGCCAGTTCTGTCTACATCTATTCAAGAATGGTTTTATTAGGATTCAGCTTTCTTCTGTCATTTAATCTTATAGTCTACAGCACCATATTCCATAATTGCTAAGAAGGTTGGTGGTGGAGTGGAGGGAATCGAATGATTTCCTGGGAACTTTGATAAGCCTGTGGGAAACTTGTCCTGAACATGAGTTATCCTATGTCTTCCTTTCTTACTCCTGAATACTCTGACTGTAAAAATTCCTATTCTGCATATCTAAGTCCAGTGCCCTTTGAAATCAGCAGGCATCTGCGGGGTTATGATCAGGCCAACTCGAAGGTGTTGAGGCTCACTTTGCTCCCATGGGGTTCCCTCGGGGACCCTTGGGATCTATGAATTTATTGTCACACATAAGGCTGCACGGATAGCGTAAGTAGAAAAATGAGAACAGGATAGAAGTAAACGGCCTTTCTCTTTGTCATCACAGACAACACGCAACTGGCATTTTCTCAAGGAAAGAGCTGGAATTCTGGGCCAGCCTCATATACATCCTTAGAAAAACAAACAAAGGAGTTAAGGAGAGGGCTCTTTATCTGGTGGCTAGCATTCAGGGAGCTTCAGGAAAAATAAACTTATCTAGTGTGGTAACTTTGGTGTGGCTGAATGTGTGCAGGTTTGCCTGCTTGTGGGAAGATGGGCCCTGGAACTCAGGGCCTCAGCTGTGACTCAGTGTTTTGGCATCTGTCAGCTGCTGAGAGGAACTGCCTGGACCATGTGGCTGTCCTCCTTATCATACAGTAGCAGAACAATCAGGGAAAGTGAGTAATCAAATACTTAAAGCCCACTAGATTGGTTTTCTTAGATAGATACAAGGCATCACAGAGAATATTGGTACGCACATTCCGATTACGTGATATTCACTGTCTTGAATTTTTTGAATATCCCACCCTTATCAATTCTTGTTTATGACAAAGCTTCACTTTTGTTTACGGGAAGCTTATATCTGTGGAAACTGGCCTGTGAGTTTGGTAAAGGTTTCACATCAAATTGACAGTTTTTTTTTTTTTATAAGTTGATCTTCTCCACATTGGGACTAGTCATTTCTGGCCACAAGGAAGTGACATTGTTCGAATGGCCACTCGGAGCTATTATTTTTGGCTTATTGTTCTCTGATGAGGAAACAGGAACCTGACATTTCGCTGGATTCCCAGGACCTATGTCTTTAAAGACTGGAATGGTTAACCTTCCCTAGAGACTTGTCCACTGGGGAAAAGGGACCATCTGGGGCTGGAGTGGCAGTTCTATTTGTGGGGATATGAAAACTCAGAAGAGCTGGAGGGAAACATGGTAACTAACCTACTTCCTTCTTTGCAGTCCCACAGATTAAATAAATAAGCGAGATAAACTAAAAAAAAATAAGGAAGGGAACGTAAGAGGACATTTGGACAAAGTGAAGAGGTCGGGGTTTTGGAAGCCTCAGGATCTAGGCTAAAAGTGTGTGAAAATGCACAGGGCACTTGGCTATGGGTTGAGGCCTGGGGGAATTTGTAGAGCTAGTACTGGATATCCTGGGGACAGTGACAAAGAATATTCCTAAGTCTGTTAGGCAAAGGAACCTTTAAATCCATAATCTAGAGGCTTAACTGTGTAAGGCAAACCTTGCTATGTGTTTGTGGTCACAAACATGGCAGTCATGAATTCTGTTCACCAAGTGTGGCTTAGAGTTCTGTGTCATCATCCCTATCATTCAAGTCACAATATATTTACCGAAAAGAAATCTCAAAAAAATAACAGTTTGAATCTCAGGGATAATAATTCTTCTGAAGCTTTATGGTTAAACACATTCAAATCTGTTTCAGTCAATATTGACCCTATTTCATTTCAATACATCAATGGATACAGGGAACATATCTGTATCACGTAAGTTATGAGGCACAATTTTTAAAAATGATCCCAGGAATCTCTCTGCGTTATGGAATGAGTAACTGACAAAGGATTTGCATCTACTTACATGGTCCCAGCCTACCCCACCCAAGTTGTAATGCTTCGCTAGGAATTTTTGATCTGTCCTTCATTTTTTGCTTTTCTAGAATATAGATTTTTAAATTGCACACATATATGTTAAAATATGACTATCTCTTACCCTTCAAGTTTGTCTAACACTCTGGTTGATTTTTAAAAACTCATTTCCTTTTTTCTCTGCAACATTATTTTGTAGAACTCCAGTGCTGTGAGCTAACCACATCCCTGTAGTATGCATCTAAGTGAATGTAAATGCTTTATCTATCCTCTTGTCAATGGTCATCTAATAGTTTCCGATTTTTTTTATTATTGTAAAGATCATTAACATTCTTTCTCTCTCTCTTTTTTTTTTTTTCTTTGAGTCAGGGTTTCTCTGTGATAAAATCCTGGCTGTCCTGGAACTTGCTTTGTAGACCAGGTTGGCCTTGAACTGACTGAGATCTGCCTGCCTCTGCCTTTCAAGTGCTGGGATTAAAGGTGGGCACCACCCCTGCCTGGCGAGATCATTAACATTCTTTTTTTCTTTTATAAGCTCTTTAATTTAAATTCAAGGAACACTAATATTTTACAGATTATAAAAATATCTTCAACTTTTGGCACTACTGGCCAAAGATGTATGTATCAACAGGGATACAAACTCTTACAGGGAAAACTGAATGCATCTTAATATAATACACTTTATGCCAATGTTTTCAGGAATACACAGGGGCAAACAGTCAGGAGGTATGAATCGTGTAGTAGAATCAAAACAGAAACAACCATGGAAAACTCAGGTGTCCATGCCTTACCTCAGGCCCTTCTCTGCCCCCAAACAAGGGGCAGTTAAGCCACATGAAAAGACTCAAGTTCAAAGTGACCCAGCTAACCACTCAAATCAAACTGCACATAAAGGTTAATTAAAAAAAAACATATTCGACGACTTTGAATGAAAACATTATTTGTAAGCAGATATTGCAAACTATTTTTTTTATTACATTACATCATCATTTAAAACAACTGTCCCCAGATGGTGCTCTGACCACTCACTGTGCCACCTTGCTTTATGCTGATGATACATTTAAAATGTCACAGTTCCTCTGAAGGTGGTTGACAGTTGTATGGTTGGGGCAGACCGACGGGCCACTGGCAGTGGCACCAGGATTTATTCCTGCTGCATGTACTGGCCTTTTGGGATCCTATTCTCTTTGGGATGGATACCTTGCTCAGTCTAGATATAGTAGGGAGGGCCTTGGACCTTCCACAAAGCAAATGTGCCTTATCCTCTCTTAGGATTAGTGGGGGAGGGGTGGGATGGTTGTGGAGGGAATGGGTGGAGGGGAGGGAGTGGTAACTTGGATTAGTACTTTTTAAAAATTTAATAAATAAAAAATAAAATAAAAAACCAAAATGTTACAGTACTGCAATATAAATAGGTTCTCAATAAAGCCTGTAATATCTGTGAAGGGACCGGTCATCATCACATGGGCCTTCAGTTCTTGTCCTAACAGACACTTCTGTCTTTTGGACAGAAAGAACACAAAAATGGCAGTCATTTTTTAGCATTTGTAGGTACTTAATACAACTGATAAAAAAGCTGCAAGAAAAATTCAAATTATTTTACAAGGTTTGGACATTTTTTGTTTTAATATAGGTAATGCCCTACTATTTACAATGACTAAGGTATTATTAGTCCATTTCTCTCTCTGTGTGTGTGTGTGTGTGTGTTTGGGACACACGCACATATATACACACACACACATTCTAGTATGCAAACCCATGTATATGCTTAGAGGCCTCAAGTTGACAGCGTTCACCCTGTTTTCGTTAACATTCTTATACACTTATCCCCGAGAACCCAATCAAGAGTGATTCTCAGGTGTCTAGGGGTGAGACTTTCTGAGGTTTGGAACAGGTAAAGGCTGAGGATGAAGCTTTAAAAATGGGCCCTGTGGCTCAGGTCTACAATCCCAGCCTTAAGGAGCCTACAACAAAGGAATCATCTTTCCGGGATAGCCTGGATGCTGTCTGACAGCAGGACTCGTATCAGATACAGCACTGCTGAACTCCCTGGCACTGACTGCTTGGATGGCTTCCAGTGAGTGCCCTTCTGTTGTGTTCTAGCCTCACAGGGCTCTCTTCAACCTCCTCATTACAGATTCCCATAGGAAGTGGACTTGGGGTAACACACTGCACTATAGCAAAGACTTTTGCTCCTGCTCCCCTGCCCTGGCTCTCCATCCCTGGATGGACTCTCCCACTCAGCTGTACCTAGTTTTTGACAGTACTGGATAGCGCCACTCTGCCTGCCATGGGGCTACTCCCTTCTCTCTGGGACCTGTGACGGATAGGATGCACACTGCATTGCCCCTTTAGGTTGAATTGTCTCACCCGGATCTCATCTGAATGACATAATCAGGCCTCACTCTCTTCCTGGGCAGGGCGTCCTAGAAAGTGGTCATCCTGGATGAATCAAACTGGCCACAAAGCATTCAAGGGCCACCAGAACACCTCCGTGTTAAAAACAGGATTCCTGGGAGGGACACCTGGTCATTAGGCTGCTGCCTGGAAAACAGGCAGAATGTAAACACCGGGGATCACTGCAACTGGAACTCCGCCACTGAAGGAATGGATTTCAAATCAGCTCTCCTGAGAAAGAATGAAAGGCCCAACTAGTAGAAATAATGACATTTGTTCCTTCCTCTCTCTTAAGAATATGACTATGAAATACCAAAGTTCCGTGCACGTGAGGTTTTAGTTAATTGTTTTTTTTTTAGCCTTTTCTTCTATTCAGTTAGCTAATTTGTCTAATTAATTCATCATAGAACACACTGCATTGCTAATTATATCGTTCTTAAATATCAGTATTTGGATTTACCAGTCCTGTCCACCTGCCATCCTTCAATAGTCTCTATCCACTGTGATTCGACACATAGCTTAGATTCTATTTATTAAACATCTCAGAAAAGCTTAGACTTTTGTTTTTATTTGCAGTGACTCCAAGGTTCATGTTGGGGGGCAATGGCATCTTTAGAATAATGGATGTGGATGTGAATACAATATACCCCTCTAGTCACTTAGGCCTTTATCGTCTTTCAGGACATGGTTTGATTCCTGTGGACCAAAGACAAGCACGGGGGCCTGGGCAGGTAGCCTGGGCAGGTAGCCTCAGTGGGCAGAGTGCTGGCAGGGAAAACACAATGACCTGAGTTTAGAATCCAGGAAACCCTACGAGAACCAGGTGAGTGAGGGCGCATCAGTGGCCATAAACCTGGGAGGTGGTGGGCACATCAATGGCCATAGGTGGTGGTGGGGATGGTGGGCAGAGACAAGCAGAGCTCTGGGGTTTGATGGCAGGATTCAGCAAAAACTTTCTCAAAACCAATGTAGTAGGATGAAGGCAAGCAAAGGGAGAGGTGATATAATTACATCTTAACTAACGTGCATTTAACATTTGAATGCTACATTAAAATTATATTTGTGTGACTAAATATTCATATCTTAAACAAATAGTAAATTTAATTTGGAAGTAGAAAAATAAGAAAAGGCACTATGACTATGACCAAAATGCAGTGAATGAAATTCTCAAAGAACTAACAAAAATGCCTCTTAAAAAAAGAAGAAAGCAAAGTAATATATAAAAAGCAGTGGGGGAGTGATAGAGAAAGGTATCTAAAATCTACCTCTGGCCTCCACATGAGTACATGTAAGTGAGTTCATCCATGTACACAAGTGTACACACACACACATAACACACAGACAGACTGACATACATACTAACATGAAAATATACAACACATGAAGATTTGCTGATTTACTTCTTTGTAACTTATAGTTTCTAGAGCATTCAAAAATGTTAATTTTTACAGCTCATCTGGAGTTTTCTAAGTGTGCTAAACCTTTCTGTTATTTACAATCATATGTCTGGTTGCACTCTGGGGATTTCTGAGCAGACAGTCATCTGCCCATAGGTTGGTTCTTCGGCCTCTTTCCGCTGGGCTGGAGGTGAGGCTTAGGTTGAACAGATGCCTTGAAGGGAGTATTGTTCATTATGAATGCTATCTGCCTTAGACTTCTACAGTTCTCACTCTAATTTGTAAAATTAGGCAACTTCCCCAATTCTCTCTTTAAAGAAATAAAATGATACTGAATTTTCTAAATACCTTTTCTGTGTCCATTGTAATTATTATACAATGTTGCCACGAAACTACTAAGTGACTTTGCAGACTTAAGACAGCACCTGGAGGCTTTCAAATATTCAGTCGTTTCTTTCATTCCCAGGATGGAATTAATCTGACATGTCTGATCTAGTATTATATTGCTGATTTCTATATGCAAAAACCTGCTTAGTGCTTTTGAGTCTACATTGAAAATGAGATCTGTTCCTTCCTCTTCTCTGGAGTAGTTAACAACACACTCAGATGACCTCATTTTTCAAAGGTTATTAGAGTTTCTTATGATGTCATCCAGGTTTTGAATTCTTAAGGGAGGGCTTAGAATACACTTTCAAAATAGTGTTGGGATATGATATTTTGGATTGACTTAGTACAGCAACTATAATTTCTGAAAACCTTTCCAGTTCTTGTAAACTTCCAAATTCATTAGCCTAAAGTTTGTTTTTGCCTTATTCTCTTATTGCTTTCTTAGCCTTCACTTTAACACTAATCATATGTCTCTATTCATAACATTATTTATTTTTCTCTCTCTTGACTTGAAAGGGGTTAATATATTTACTTTTTGGGTTATCAAGGAATCAATTTGCTGTTGAATCTTTCCAAAGTTATGGCTGCCTTTTATTTCCTTGAGTTTTACTATCATCCTAATTACTTCCTTTTTTTAATTGAATTTGCAACATTCTTTTTCTAAGTAACATTGTCTTATTCGGGAAGTTCTGAGCTTTCTATATTAAATAAAAATAAAAGATGAGCCCAATACTCTTTATAAAAAAAAAAGTACAGCAAAACTCCAGGAACTACAAGGGCTACAGTGGTGCTCAATAGCACGAGCCAACCCTGGCCTTGTATAGCGTTTACAAGAGCCTGCACCACTGGAAACACCAGTTCTGCACATCCTAGAGGGCTGGGTTTTCACATTCATCCCTGCTCCTGGGCAAGGCTGGTTTGGGGCACTGATGCCATGAGCTCTGAATGACAATTTCTCTGCGACCTGGATCTGTCACTTATCCATCTGTCAGGGCCTCTGTACAAAAGTATCATCTACTTGTGCCTACTTCATAAGCTTTTGTGGTGATTAAATGAGACAGCGCCGATAAAATCCCAGGCAAGGCAGTGACATACTTCGTGCCCAAGTAGCATGGATTACAGCCATTTGCCTTGGTAAATTCTAGATGGATTGTCTATGTTTCCATATTCTAAAAATTGGACTGACATCTATATTTGAGTCGTAAGAGCAGCATAAAATTTTCAATAACAAAAGGCTTGAAATGGCATTAAAATATAAACTCTACATGACTTAAGGCAATTGTGACCTTCTATTAGTTTTGAAAAACGTCTGTCTAGCGTTTGCTATGACATTTGTGGCATTTGCTTTGCTGAAGCCCGTGCGGATATCCAGATTCCAGTAGGCTTTTAAATCTCCCGGAAGGAATACACAGTTTTTGAAGAAGACTAAAGACATAGGCAGGTTTTGTCCACTGACATCATCACTTCACTGTGGGAAAACGTCCAGGCGGGGCAGCCAATTTTGCATAAAATGTGGCAATTGGATTTCCTTTGATTTTTCTGTGGTTTATATAAAGCCCTGCCTAACAATAAATTCACTTGTGTTCCACCACCCATTTAACCTTATTTCCCCCTTGCTGAACGGAGTTACTTCCTCCCATGGAAGAATTTAATAAAACCCTTGAATAAAATAATCCTTTGATACAGCTGGAAAAACACATTTGTCTCATCTGATTACATAAGTTTAAAGGCCTTCACACAATAGAGCGTTTTATTGCTTAGAGCATTTTCATTTCTAGTATATCTTTTATTTCTATTTTGTGGTGTGCGCATGTATGTATATGATGTGAATAATGTGTTGTGCACGTGTGCGCGTGTGTATGCCGGCTGTGTTGATAAACCAGACAGTGGGCTCCTGAGTTTCAGGAGATTTTTTAGGTCCTCTGCCCATCTGTAGTACACATGCTAGAGACGTTGAGGTCCGTATGTCTGACTTTTATGTGGGACCTGGACATCTGAATTTAGGTCACCAGGCTTGTTCTGCGGCTATTTTACTGGAGGCACCATCTCCTCAGGCCCTCGTTTCATTTCAAAGCATTGTACTTCAAGTAATTGTGACAAATTGGAAGCATTTGTCTACCGCATATCTAAAAAGGGATTGATATGCAAAACCTCCAAGGAACTCAGACAACTCAATAGCCAAAATCAAAACCTACAACAAATGAGACTGCAAAATCCAACTGCAATAACACAAATGGCCAACAAAATCCCAATAATGCATTTAAAATACGGTGGATGATCTCAGCTACTTCTCCAAAGAAGATATACAGATGACAGACAGGTATATTAAAAAGGATTTTGACATAACTGGCCATCAGGGAAAGCTCATGTTGAAATCATACTGGGACCTAGCTGAGAGGTAGTGGTGTATGCCTTTGATCTCAGCACTTGGGAAGCAGAGGCGAGAGATCACTGAGTCGGAGGCTAGCCTGGTCTACAGAGAGAGTTCGAGGACTGTCAGAGCTACGCAGAGAAACCCTGCCTCAAAAAGACCAAAATAAGTAAAAATCACACATGTGAGAGCTTCATCAATCTATAACCAGTTTCTGAGGCTCAGTTAATTGAGCCTGGAGAGCCGACTAAGTACTAAGAAGGAAATACTGGCATTTTTTTGTACAGCAAGTTGAGGATGAAGGACAGTCTTCTAAGTGAAATGAGTCATATACAGAAAGACACGCTCTACGGACATGACCTCACGTCTCTGTGGGCTCTACAGAAATCATCCTGATAGAAGTAGAGAGTAGAATTAGAATTACCAGGGTTGAGTACCTGGTGAAGGAGGAGGTTCCGACCAGGATAAATGCCCTTCTGAAGACAACAGTGTGAAAATGTCTAATGATGTAAATTATATGCTTAAAATTTGCTGAAGAGGTTGGGATTAAACATTTTCATTTCAAAAATAATAATAAAAAAGTACAAAATTCAGCAACAAAAACTAATATCTGGGTGAGGTGATGGATATATTAATTAGCTTGGTTGTGGTCATTATTTCTCAATGACTATGAATATTCATATACTCTAGTTCCTTTAAATAAATATATATAAACACATAATGTGAGAGGTGTAAGTATATATACATAAGGTGCATATATACACATATACTACATATATTTGTGATATACACATGTACACACACATATATACACATACATAAATGTGTGAGAGAGACAAACACACAGAAAAAGGAAGAAAAGAAAATAAGAGAGGAGAGGTGAGGCCAGGAGAGGAGAAACAGGAGAGAAGAGGAGAAGGGAGGAGATTATTCTTTGGCACAGTCTGTCCTCCTCCACCCAAGCCCTAACCACTTCCTCTGTCACTGGGTGATGTCAGTCTAGGCTCCTTCCTTAAAGATCTCAGGGCTAAGGGGTGACCATGAGGCTCTATCACTTTAGGGAGCTTGAAAATTCCCAACATTTTCCTGGTTGACACCCTTTAAAAATGGAGGCCCTGTACACAGAGGGTCTGTTTCTATTTCAGCTGTGTATCCGTTAAGATGGAAAAATTTTAAAGTCCACACAGATGGTAAATAAATTTCTGCTACATGAGGCAGTTCCTGGAATAAAGCAATTTTCTCAAATAACAAGTGCCAACTTATTTTTTCAGCAGGGCTTATTTTTAACTTTCCCAGGGAAGGGGAGAAACTGGGAACAGTATCCTTCAACTTAGGAATCCCAGTGGCCTTCCAGAAGAAACTAGTGTGTTCTAACTATAGACTTATATGCACACATGTAAGTGTGTGTGTGTGTGTGTATGCACACACACAGAATGAAGGTAAAAATTGTTTGCTGTCTTAGGGAGGTGAATAGTGTAGGGATGAGAACATGGAAATTTTGGAGAAATATTTATGCTTTCACCCAACATTTAGTTTTCTATAACTTACTCCAAACAGTATAAAAGTGACTCATATTCTTGCTTAGGAATTCATTAAGTCTTGGACAAATGATCATTAATCTTTGGACATTCTTTATACACTGTGAATCTTGGCCTGTGTCTTTAAAAGTCTTCTGTAATAGTCTCCAGAGACATAGTTGAACCCCTAATGCTTTGCTGGGCCATTGGGAAGAGCCATCCATGGTCTGCAGTTGGCAGGGAATGCTGGTATCTTAAATAAAATCATTCCACGTGCCAAATCAGGATGATTCAAGCACTTCTTGTTGTGGCGGGGATTCCCTCTTCATAATCGACGTAGAGACTAACATTCAACATTTAAATTGTGCTGCTAACACTAATAACTTTGTTTCTTCACAGAACACTTCACAGCTCTACACTGTGCTAATCAACACATAAATATTTATTTACTAAGTCACTGCAGGAGTAAGAGAACCAGAAAAGAATCTGATTTACAGAGGTTATAGTTTAATGAGCAAGCAATGCACTGGGGGTCAGACTCAGGGATGCTGGTTATTGCCGTGCAAATCAGTAGTGATAATATTAGTGATAAGCCCATGTGACATGCCAGCAAAGCCTGCAGTGTTCCACAGGTGGCATCTGGGAATGAAGCATTTGCCCAGAACGGGAAGACATGTTCAGCAGAGAATCCCCATGCCCACTTTCTAGGGGAAAGGTATTGCAACCTCGCACTAGCAGCAGCAACTTTAGTTACATACATGCGACAAATTCTTGCACTTGAGCGTAAACACTGACAAGGAAACAGTTCCTGCCAGCTAGCCCTGTAGCAAATAAATACAGTGATGAGAACAAGAGACACGTGGAGCTCCAACGGGTATCCAGGTTTCCTAATGGATCACTTGCATTTGGGAATGTGATTGACAAGCTCCAGGTCCATCTGCAGGAGAAATGAGCTAGGAAAATAACAATACACCTCCATAATGAAGGTTCTGCACTATTAATAATACTAATACTAATACTACTAATAATAAATAAATAAAACAGAAAAGGGTATGGCTGGTAAAGGCACTGCCTACCAAGACTAATGGCATGAGTTCTATCTTGGAGACCCCATGCTGGTAGGAGTAAATCCACCTCTGCTACTTTTCCTTTTGCATTCGTATGTGTGTCATAGCGTGTATGTATACACATTAGCATTTATGTGCAGGCAAATACACACAAGATGAATAGAAAAAGTTATACAACAACAAATTCAAGGTCACTGTTCTATAGGAAGCCCCCAGAAAGTTTGTCATTCTGACTTATTGAGAACCAAGGACCTCTGGGGTTGCAGAGATCTGAAGGTATGCGTCCCATTGAAATTCCTATGCTGGAACTTAATCCTTCGTGGTATGGTGCTTGAAGATGAGTCTTTTGAAAAGTGATTAAGTTCTGGGAAGGGACCCTAAAGAGTGAGATTAGGGTCCTTACAAAAAGAGGATCAAACCCAGATTGACATCTCATGGATGCGATCCTAGTACTTGGGTGGCAGAAGCAGGAAGATTTTTTGTGTTCATCTACCACATATGAGTTTCTCTCTTAAAAACAACCACAGAAAGGCCTAGGAAATATGCCTTCCATTATGTGGAATTTCAATATGCCGCCCACAAACAGGGAAACAGCTCACCAGTAACCTCCAACCTTCTGCCACCTCTGGACTTCTCGGCATTTAGAAATTTGATGGGTGAACCCCTATTGTTTACAGACTACCTTGTGGGGGCCTACAGATGTGAGTCCTGTTCCACTTTGACTAGAGATCAGCAAGTTTGAGTTTATTTTCGCTCTTTCAAAGTTGTTGATAACAGGTGTGGCTACAAACAAGAGATCCTGATCTAGAGTGTGGTTCCTAGGTGTTTTGGACAATAAGAAGGCCCATAGAGGTGGATCTGCTTCACCTTGATCTAAAGCCAGAGAATTCAAGCCTATTCCTGCTCCATCATTTTAAAATAGGAAGTTTGACCTAGGGAGTGGCTGCCTACAGGATACTTGGATTAGGGTATCTAAGCATATGGAAAATATATGCAGGAGGGTTCAGTATTCACTGAGTTGCCCTCCTGGTACTATCCTCTGTCCCTGTATTTCTTTTGTATCTCTCTCTATTCTGCCTGACATTTTTAATCCACACACCCCTACCCTGGAATGTATGAACTTGTCGAGGCTGGACCCCAACACTACCTGACCTATAGCACTTTGTTACAGCAGCCTAAAGGACTAAGATAAATTAATTACCTAATCTCTCTCTCTCTCTCTCTCTCTCTCTCTCTCTCTCTCTCTGTGTGTGTGTGTGTGTGAAAACAAACCAAACGGAAAACAAAAATCAGAGCAAAACACTCATAATGAGCCAGACATCAAGTTTAAAGACAAAAAGACTAAAACTATATTTGCAGTTTAAAAACACGAAACATTTAAAAGTTTTTATAGATGATTTTCCTTGTTGCTCTAAATGTTTGTATTGGGAATAAAATTTGATACAGAATCCTTTTTAAAAAGGTGCATGCTATGAGGTAATATAAATAATATTTTATTTCCTGAAAATCTTTACGTTGAAGAAACCTCCATTTGTAATTTTGGTTCAAGAAGACCATGTACTGTTATAGTGAAAAGCCATTTTTCTATCAGGCCATTGATGAACACCATGGTTAAAATAATGAGCTTCCTGTTATTCTTACTGTGTGCCCAGAAGCCATGGGGATTTTTGGATTCAGTGAAAAAAAAAAAAGAAAGTGAATAAAAGATCATATTATAAGCAGCAACCATAGCAAACACATTTTATAAATGGTATAAAGGAAGACAAGACCGTAACCACAAAAATGTAAGCTCTGTGGTGAGTTGGGGGACTATAGAACCTGTGGCTGCCACTCAAATGGTGAGAGCACCCTATCCAGAGAGGTATCTGTTACAAATAAAGTGTCGATTATTTGCAGGTAATCGATGTATGACACTAAGAACGGAATTTGTGAGGTAAAGTGACCACAGACGCAATCTTGAAAAGCTACTTAGCGAGGAGAGAAATCGCGATGTCCTTCCAAACAGAGTGAACCCCCGCTTTCATCCAGTGTTTCCTACAGTGCTCCAACTCATCTCATTATTTCATCCATTTCAGCTGTCAGCTACTGGCCTCACTTCCTCAAGGAATAGCATCCTTTTGAGAAAGTTCTTATTTGTGTTGATGACGCCCAACTCTGAATTCGTGTTGCAAAATTCTCAACAATAATCAGCTTAATCCACGAACTCACTTGAACACATTTACAGTACTCAGAGATGATTCTTTTCAGAGCCACAGTAAGGGCAGCTGCAGCTGCATTATTTCTGATGCAGACGCTCCAATACTCATGGAGAGAAGACAGTGTCTTTAACAAATGGTGCTGGGAAATTGCACATCCATGTGGAGGAGAATGACACAAGAGCATTCTCTCTCACTTTGCACAGAAATCAACTCTAAGGGGATTTTGAAAAGCTTAACTAAAGATCTGCAATTCTGAAACTTCTAGGGGAAAAAAAGTCCAGGAAACATGTCATGAACACAGGAAAGGACTTCCTCCATAGGAATCCAGTCACTGAGAAAATGAGGCCAATTACTGAACAGTGAGACTCCATAAGGTTAAAAATTTTCTATATAGAAATGGAAACTGTTAATTGAGTCAAGAGACAATCTAAATAAAGGCAAAAAAAAGTCTTTGCCACATATGATAGAGGATTAATATCTAGAATATACAAAGAATTCAAGAGACTAAATAACACGAAACAACTCAATAAAATAAAATGAGGCAACGATCTGAGTAGAGAGTCTCAAACGGATCTCAAAAGGCCAATAAGTACACGGCAACGCTTTCAAAATCACCAGCTATCAATAAAATGCAAATTAAAACAACTTGGGTTCATGCTCACCCCATCAGATGGGCTACACAAACAAACACAAACACAAAGTAACAGCAAAGGCTGGAGAGGGTGTGAGAAAGGAGGCACACTTATTTACTGTTGGTGCAAGTGTGCACTGGCACGGCTGTTATGAAAATTCATGTAGATGTTGCTCAAAATTCTAAAAACAGCATTTTCATAAGAACCAGTTAAACCATGGCTGGGCATACACAGAAAGGACTTTATGTCCCAAAGCAGAAACACATCGGTGTTTACTGCTAGTCTTTGTACAACCCGTAGGAAACAGGATCTACCCCAATGACTCTCCACAGACAAGGGGATAATGAGAACATGGTACACATGCATAATGGAGTTTTGAATGAAATAATGCAATCAGCAAGGAAATGGAGGTTGAAAACATTTTAGCAAGTGAGGCAACCTGGGCTCAGGATTTTAGCTTTTAACTTTATATACGTGTGTCTGTGTGACTGAGGGAGATAAGATGCCAGCAAACCAACCAGGGACCCATGGCAGAGGGAGAAGTTACTTCAGCAGACAATTACCCTACAATGAAACCTCAGTAAATGGCATCTGTGCTATACTTAACATGAAAGACATCATGATTAATTGGATTGGCACCAGACCATTTATGAGGTATTTTAAATGCCTGACAATGCTCTGTTAGATTCCTCTTTAAATTGACTGCCAGATATGTATTCTGAGCTCTGCTTAACAATGCCACGGCATTTTGATTTTTGCAGTTTCTACACATTTAACTGTTTCCACTGAGTTTCACTTTGGTTTTGATTTTAATGCCTTGAATCTTTCAGTAGTTCTTATTATGTAAATGTAAATCTTCCAGTAGAAATCATGTCTAAAGCACTGGGCAATAAGATTTACTCCTGAAAAACAATTAAGAGAAGAGTGAGCTGCGTCTTGAAGGGAAGTAATGGTCTCTTAGGAAGAGGCGTGGTGATCATGCTGTATGGATGGATTGAGTGGAGATACAGTCTGTAGAGGGAGTGGGGAGGGTGGCAGAGAAGTGGGAGAGAGGGCAGAGGGGTATCTAAAATAACATTCATAATCATATTTTGCTTTCTCAGAGATTTGAAAAAATGCGACATCTATAAAACAAGAACATTCTACTGAAGGGCACACAGAGAACACCCCATAGGGCGTTTTCACTCCCCTCCTGCTTTCAAGGATGGATTTTGGCTAAGGTTCTTTTAGAAATATTTATTTGATTGTTTTTATTTTCATTAACTTTGTACGTGTGTGCCTCTCTCTCTCTCTCTGTCTCTGTCTCTGTCTCTGTCTCTGTCTCTCTCTCTCTCTGCCACATGTGTTCAGTTACCTGATGTCAGTGCTGGGAAATGAACTTGAGTCTTCTGCAATAACCGCAAGGGCTCTTAGCCTCTAAACCACTGTTCCATCCCCTCAGTTAAGACCGTTTTCAGGTCCATTCTCTGTGTACCATGCCTTCTCCCAGCAAACCTCCTTTTGTATATAAACATTTCTTTTTATTTGTTCACACCTAATAGCAAGATATGTCCAAATATTCCTAGAAAACTGATAAAAAAATACATCCACATTCCCTTCTATCTTCCATTCTCTTTGTTTCCTTTCCTAGCAAATACTAATAGACAGGTATTAACTGACTCTGCTTGTCCTCTTCACGTCCCATCCTCCTCTGTGATCTTGAACTCACTGCAACCCGCTGAGCCTACCAAACCCAGGCCTTGGTACCGAAGGAGGTCATTCTGGACAGCTTGGCAGGGACTTCATGCTGCCCCATGCTAGCTGTCTTCTTCATCCCCTCTGCCTATACACAGTATTCAAAGTGGTGAGCCATGCCTGGATTTTTACCAACAGAAAAGCCACTTCTTGTGGTTTGGAATCTTGAAGTTATAGAAGATAGGAGGCCAAAATACAGGCGTCATGTTTGGGTAATACGGACTGCAATGTGAATTAGTTTGTTTCTTATGGGGCAGCACTAGAGGCTTAGAAGCCAGCTAAGGTGTTTCAGGAGCCCAAGACAGAGATGGTGGTGATAAGAGAGGGACAAGGGGATGGATATGATAGGTTCCAGGGATTTGACATGATCATTTCTTCAATCATTAAATCCACTCAACTCACAGATTACTTCTAAAAGTCAATAAGGGTTTCAAATTTCTGGGTCGCTCAGCTCAACTCTCTGCAATAACTTTTATCATTCCACAGGACATGCAGCAATATGATTCAAATAGTCATTTTCATAAACCTTTATATTGGTTCTGGAGAATTAAAGTCAGAACTCTGTGCATACCACACATCTACCCTTCCATAGAGCTTCGTTCCCAGTCTCTAAAAAAACATTTGAATTTCTGAAGAGGTATTTTCCACACGGACTGATTTCTTTCTATTCTTGGACCCACATGTGCATTTTAATTTAAATTGCTTTAAAATCAGTTTGATTTTTTTTATAACTCTTCTTTGTGTGAATAAGTCAAATCAACTGTACAGTTGACAGATAGGTGTTGCTCTTGGCCAGCTCTTAGTGGGCTCTGTTTATTTCAAACGCTTTTACCACATCCTTGGATGAAAAGGTGAGGAAGGCAGACATGTATGACCAAAGTGTTGACGGAATTCTGTAAAGAAAATCTATAGTTTAGATAGTGCGAGAAGGTAAATATGTCACTGCGAATAGAAGCAGTCCCTCAAGGCCAATGGCGATACCTGCCAAGAAATACATCTGCACCTTCTCACCTGGGTGCCCACAGACCATGACACAGATGTTCACAGTGATAGATATACAGCATAAAGCTTCCCATGGGCCTCTGGCTGGCTTAGACAGCAACTGTTATGAGAAATACCTACTTCTGCACTATCTATTCTTAAGAATCAGGTCCTTTGCATGTGTTGAAATGTAAAAAATGCTTTAATGTCTAACTTAATTCTAAATGTCTAGCTTTAATGCAAAATGTCTAACTCCTCAGAATTGGAAATGGAGCACAAGAGAAGTCTTTACACAAGGCTGTTACTCACCTTAAGTGACTCTTTCCATAGCCTATGAAAAACAGACTTTGGGTGGCACCAACACACTTGTATTTTTTTCCTTCACATAGACTGACTTTTATTTCTGTTTCCTGAATCCTCACACTAGAAAAAAAACCAATATGTTGCCATTGTCCTTTTTGGTTTTATTCTTCTCTCATTAAAATTAATTCAAAAGATGAAAATAGGTATTTTGGGATATTTGTACACTGTATGAAGATGTCTTCCTGTGATTGGTGTAATAAAAAGCTGAATGGCCAATAGCTAGGCAGGAGAGATAGGTCGGACTTCCAGATAGAGAGAGGAAGAGGAGGTAATCAAGTTGTATAGGAGACAACATCAAGATCCAAAACGAGTTGGATAACACAGAATGGGAGAGAGGTAAAAGCCACATGATAGAATGTAGCCTAATAAAAATATGAGTTAGTATAAATTATAAAAGCTAGTGTGACAAGCCTAAGTTGAGACAAAACTTTCATAATTAATAATAAGTTTCCATGTCATTATTTGTGAGCTGTTGGCCCAAAGAAAAATCCAAGTACAAATAGGTAGTATCAGCCCGATCAGTGGTCGTACACACATTTAATAGCAGCACTTTGGAAAGCAGAGGCAGGTGGATTTCTGAATTCAAGGTCAGACTGTTCTGCAGAGAAAGGTCCAGGGCAGCTGGCAGACACAGAGAAACCCTATCTTCAAACAAACAAACAAACAAATAAAAGAGAAAAAGAAATACAGAAGGAAGGAAGGAAGGAAGGAAGGAAGGAAGGAAGGAAGGAAGAAAGAAAGATAAAAGAAGGAAAATAGGTAGTATCATAAAAGTGCTCTTTCTTTGAGGCTGTTACTAATCTTATATGGAGCCCCAAGCCTTACTTTTCCCACTTCAAGGGGCTCTGCGTGTGGTCAGCTTTGCTGTGACAGTCTGTAGAGGCTACTACTGCACAGTGCTTTGTTTCAGGAAGAGAAGCTAGGGGCTCAACTACTGGGAGCAGTGTCTGTGCACGACTCTCAGTGCCATTGTGCTGACTTTTTGAATGGTATCTCCAGAGCAAAGTGGACATCTTTTAATAGTGGAAAGATTGATGTAGAATCAGAAATTAAACACACAGAAATGAGAAGTTAGAAGTTTCGTACACAACTGAGTGCAGAGAAGCAACAAAATGACTGCCCGTGTACTCTCTCTTAGCAAACAAACCGTCAGTTGTCAAGGTTGGAAGCTTACCTTTACAGTAACTACAAGGCACTGAATACTGAAAACCCATTTCTTTCTATTCCATCTTGCCCAGGACAGACTCAATCACTTCTAAGCAAGCATTTTGTTTCCAGGATAGTAAAAATTTTAGGAATTAAGATTTAGTCCTCTACGCAATGTGTAAGCAAGGAAATCCACACGTGAGTATATTGAAATACACGGTTAGCGAAGGTTCTTTGTCTCTTGCATTCTTAATGATTGTTCTCAGGGTGGACCTTGTTAGAAATACTGTTCAGCTTGTTTAAAATTTATCATGCCTCAATCCAAACACTGTGGACATCTGAGAGAAAGTGCTTTATATCTTCTAAGTGGACAGAAATAATATTTATGATAAAAGTCTATGTTGACTGTAGGGGAAAATGCAGATAAATTGAATTTAGGGAACAGTCATACCTTAGTAGAGAGTGACTTTTGACTATCAAACTAGAATCCAGGAGAAACTGAGGGAAACAGATACCATTCTATAAATGCCATTTTTAATTTCCTATTCTTTTTTGTATTTTTTTGGCATATACCTGAAATTCAGTGAAATCTTCAAAGCTATCTTTTTTTCCCTCCTGCACACAAAGTAGACAGTTGTCTAAAATAGAAGGATAAAATATTTCCTTTCATCTTTCAAGAAAACCCCTTAATATTAGGTTTGTGTTACATTTTCATGTTGGCCAATTCTTTCTGATTACTTTTAAATTACAGCTTTTCTATAATAATATGCAACTCAGCATCTTCTACGTGGGGGCCGCAACCGTGCATTGGTAGCAGGACACACGGCTATTAACGCTCTAAATTACAGCTCCTTGACCTCGTCAGCACACGCTCATTATTCTAATTAAAGTAAAATGAAGGGATGCTTAAAGTTCCTTCCATTTGTGAAATCTAGGAACCTACGAAAAGCAAATTTTCCTTCACTTCATATTTGCTAGGAGGAGGATGCTTGCACTGGTGTAGTCAGATAAACAATCGCCTGATGGGCAAATGAACACAGAAAACACATTAAACAACACACCCTTTACAACAAAATGGAGTCGGAGTACAAGGAATACCTTTAAGGAATGGGTAGAAAATTAAAATACCACCTGCATAATGGCAAACACATGCTCTAAGAAGTCACTACTGTGCTCACAAGGGCTAGGCCTTGTGTTTCCGGGTGTAGGCACTAGTCAGCCACATTGACTCAATCTTCCACTTCCCCTTCCTGTGTCAGGGAAACTGTGATGATCTCAAAGGCGAGCCCTGCTTCCCTTTTGTACCTCCCTGGGAAGTGTGGCAGGGCAGAGGGCCTCAAGCCCACTCACTAGCATCCTTACTCACCAGCTCACTCGTATTTTGCCAACTCTTCTACCACAAGTTTCAGAGAAGACTTTTTGCCGGGAGCCAAATGTGGAATCTCGGAGTGGAACTGCTTGTTACGCCTATGCGCTATAAACTTGTTATACACCGCAAGCTTCCCACTCGGTGGATGTCTCCACTGAGAGAGGATGAAAGTTAAGTCATCGCATTCCTGGTTTCTGAGCCTGGCCATCTGGCAGGGCTCATAGCAGACGTAGTGCCTACGGGTTCTCATATCGTGTCCTTCGCACACACAGTTATCCCTCTGGGGTTCACAGCATGCAGAGTCTATGGGATTCCCATGCTTTGTTCTTAACTTAAAATGTCCTCAATTACAGTAAGATTAAGTAAACTGTAACTTTACATTTCTTGTCTGTTCCACTCTTCGTAACATACGTCTGGGTGGCCTCTTCCAAGTGATTCCAAAGAAAATTTCCCACCATGCATTAATCTCTCAGTTCTTGGCTTTTCATTCTCTGAGCTTGACAGACTTTTAAATTACAGGTGTCAGGCACTCCCATGGGTACAGTAAACAATCATGTTAGGGGTCAAGGAGGGTATTAAAGTGAGCAGGCACAGCTCCCCTGGGGCATCATCATTTTGTGATTAGTATATCTATTGATCATGTCTAGTCATCAGATCGGTTTCTATGATCTGCATTCACTGTTCTGCTTATAATTAGTTACTAATGAATTGAAGCGAGCAAATTATCTCGACTGTAAAGTCAGCGCCATTTTGGGTGTCTGTTATGTCGAAACCTAGATTTACTTTTTCTTTCTTTTTGTAAATGAGCTTTGAAACTATTTAGCTGAAAATCTAATTTGAAAAAAAGGAAGCTGATTTGCTTCAGGTCAAACCCTCTTCTTATTTTCATAACATGGTAGAACAGTTGATAAAAACCTTAGCATGTAAAAGTGTCTGTCTACACAATGGATTCAGTGAAACATTTGCTTTTTTCTTGATATTTTACACCTATGATTTTATAAAAAAAAACCTTCTTTCTTGAGAACAATTAAAATAGCCCTGAGACAGTCTCTTCCCCAATCCTATAAGGACAAAATCCAAAGTGTACCCTTTAGAGCTCAAGTCGGGCACAATGGAAAGAAGCCCCTTATCTGACAAAAGACTTTTCTAGCCTTGTTTATCAGACAGACTTAGGCCTTGTATCTTGAATTATGCTGAACCGTGATATTACAATACTGGTGCTTCAAGCCTAGCGTTGTATTAGGTTCCAATATTGATTCTACTGATGACTGCAGTACAATTTCTGACTAAGGTTCATTATGTATTTTTTTTTCTCCTGCCATCATTAAGGCATAAGTTCCTTAGCATTCCAGAGCATATATGAGCCTGCCAAAATTCATGGAAAAGAGAAGGTGCTTTGCTAAAATCTCAGTTGGCATGAAGAGAACATTGATAAGCTAGATATAGTGTGTCCATATGGATGGCCTAAACTTCGTTTCTCATGTGCTTTTTCCCCTTCAATTATTCCCAGACATTTCAGCTTACTCTCAAATCTGTTTTAAAAGCATGATAATTTTGCAAATTCTTCATTTACTTGACAACCAATTTAGTAGGACAATTTTAAAAATGATCAGAAACTAGTGATAATTATAAGCACATGGTGCTTACCATCCGTCAGGCTCTGGTTTAATTATAGGTGCCTATTCATATACGTGAACACGTATACTCTTCTTAATAACAGAGCCTCACTTCCGTCATACATACGGAGAGCTGCAGCTCAGAAACATTAGATAACATGCCACATCACCAAGGTGTAAGTCAGAGAAGCAGGGTTGAAACCCAGGCAGTTTGGCCTCAGCATCCACTGGCTTCATCATTGTGTTCCACACCCGGCGCTGCAATGAGGAAGCTGCTGAGGCTTTCCATGGACCACGCGGCCCTTCAGAATTTTCTAAACAAAAAAAAATGTATGTGCCAGTGTTTGTAGATGGTGAAAATTCAGGCTACATTAGCATTTGGCTGACTGGAAGACATAATTTCACAAATTCTTCATTTACTTGACGGTCAGATTTCCACCTCAATTTTTCAATGAAAAATTTTTCTAACTCTACCATCTATAACTACTCAGCCACATTTTATGATTCTTTTAATGTTCATAAGCATCTCATGAAGAAAAGACAAGTGCCCCTAAATTCAGAGACATATTTAAATCAGAGATTTTAAATACCATCTCTGATTTAGGTTGGACTCTTTCCCCTCACCACGGCTTTCTCTCTTGGCAAGAAACACCAAACTCAGACCAAGCTATTCATTTTCTAGAACAAATAATAATGCTAATTCAACATTTCTAAAACCTCCAGGTTAATTTTCAATGCATATAAAAAGCAATGAACTCCTTTAAAGTCTCCCTGGCTTAAGAAATGGAACCTAAAGTCCAAACAGGTCATTAATCACTTGTTTTTATTTCTAACCCACTCTAGAAATAGAACAGGAAGAGAAAAGGGGGAAACTGTGTGCTTCTATTTGTTTAGACTTCCTAAGAAAATTGCGAGCTTATCTCAGAAGCTCTACTGCAATTGTTGGTGTAGTCAGAAAATGATCTGTGGGACAGAGGTGTTGTGGGCAGCGAAGGGTGTGTGTTCTTCCTAGAAACACAAGCCAGAAGGCACGCTGAGTCTCTTGGCACCGTTGTGTCTCATGCCCAGATAACAGTGGCAGGGTTCTGCTACATGGGCTATGCAAGCTTTTTGTTTTACCAACTCATGTGGACACTGGTGTTTCTTCCAGGGGGGCAGCCAGAAGATCTGGTGGGTTTTTTGGTGTTAGAAGATTAATTAATTAGTCTTGGTTTATAGTAACAGAAATCCATGAGGAAACAAAATCAGCATCTCTATTACCATAGTCTGGGGTGTGCAGTTGGCTCTGAAGCCGCCGTTCATTCACTAAAACAACACCGTATTAGCGTTGTAATTCTCACTGCAATAAGAGCTGATGCCGAGTTAATGTGAACTTATTAATGATACCATTAATAAAGAGCACATGCTGGCAGTCTGGGTCACGTAAGGGAGGTCTGGTACACATTACAACTAATTTTTCTACAATACTCATAAGAAACTCTCAGATCTAAACGCTTCCTTTCAGAACACATAGGCACATATCTGGGTGCCTAGACATTTACATAGAACATTTTCCCAAAGACATCTGGCCACCAACCTCCTACTTTCTGTGCTATTTATGGTAGGAGTGACGAAGAAATGTGTTGGCTTCCGAAACTTCCTAAGCATGTTTGCCTTACTCTTTCTGTTTCTTTTCCGCCATCTTCATCACACCCATCATATTTTCTCTTCTTGTTCTCCTCTATCCACTTCCTCTTTTTCTTTATTACTACACTTTCCTCCATTGAGTGATAGTCTGATTAGCAAACAGAAGCCCTGCTTGAACCTAACACAGGTATTTAAGGAACATAAGGTCTTCTGCGCCTGGCAACTGCTCCTGTGTCCAATGCATGCATCATCTCCAATACTGTCCCTACCTTCTTTAAAGAGATGTTAGCCAAAACCACCATGGAATTCCTGGCCTGGTGGCCTCCCCACCTGTTTGATTGTGTGCTTCTCGTTCAGCAAATGTCTTAAGTAACTATGAATGACAGCCATGCACTTTCGTGGTAATATGCATACATATCATTACATATGTCTGCACATAGGTTAAAATAAATGTTAGTGGTTTTCTATCATTTTCCACTTCTACCCTGTTCACTCTTCTTCAGAAGCGACTAATCGTATTCTAAATGATGCTTACATTTCACACATTGCCATGTGAGAAATAAGAGTTGATCATTACTTTTCAACACGAGATGGACTCAGGCCCAGATCTTACATGGTATGTTTCTTGTCCTTCTTCCCTTATACCCTGTTGTAAAAAGATATTGTGGTATAAAGTATAGACTGTGCAGTCAATGATTTGCTAAGTTTGATTTAGTTCTTTTTATTCCATTTTTGGTTCATGTAATTTTTGGAACAAGATCTTGCTGTACAGTTCTCTGAGTCTGGCTTCAAATGTGTGATCTCTGATCACCCTGCCTCAGCCCCCCAAGGACCACCATAGAAGGTATGCAACACAGAGAGGCTATTTGATTTAATTTCTTCAGGTTTTTTTTATAGTATGGGTATTTCAAAGATGATATTATATTTTTTTCTGAAAAAAATCATTATTACAGTAAGGAATTCACTGACTCAAGCATTTATAGGCAAGTGCTATGATCTGGGTGGATGCTACAGATGTAAGGTTGTGTATCTGCCTCAAATGAACTTAGGTTGTAGTAAGCAATAGCAGCCAAGAAGGAGTTTCGGTGAATTTGTTGTTCATTATATGTTATGAGAAATTATAAGAAGGATGTATACATTATGTTAAGAAAAACTCATATGTCAAGGCAGAGAGAATAGCACAATCAATTTTGAAAAATATTTGTAGTTGTTTATTTTTTTAAAAAAATTCCAATATCAAATGGTCAGCTCTTAAAACACACACACACACACACACACACACACACACAAATAACATAAAGACTGAGCAAGTTGTTTTACACCTATAAGAATATATATATTCATATATATATATATGAATATATATATATATGGGCAACAGTTGTTTAGCTTGGTCTGTTTGAGGGGTCCCTGGTAATTGAGACCAAGAGCTATCTCTGGAGCATGAGTTCGACTTTGGGAGCCCATTCCTATGGTGAATGTCTTGCTCAGCTTTGATGCAGTGGGGAGGAACTTGGTCTTACCTCAACTTAATTTACCAGGCCTTGCTGACTCCCCAGGGGAAGTCTCACCCTTTCTGAGGAGTAAAAGGGGTGGGGAGAGAAATTGATTGAGGGAGAGAGGGAGGAGAGGAGGGAGGGAAAACTGTGGTTGGTATCTAAAATGAATAAAAGGTTTTAAATTAAAAGAGAACACACACACACACACGTACATGACAGCAATCAGTGAGTCAGTGTAAAAAGAAACCACGAATATGAAAGAGAGCAAGGAGGGGTATAAGGGAGGATGTGGAGGGAGGAAAAGGAAAAAGTGAATGATATAATTGCATTATAATAGAAAAGTCTTTTTAAAGAATTCCAAATCATTTGAGTTTGTTGAGAATAAGTTTACCAGAGTTTTCTGCTTAGCCTGATGGAGATGCAGCCCATGAGGGCTGGCTGTGGCCATCAAAGACTCCGGTGTACAATGACATGTCATTTAGCCCTCTCTGCTCTGTTATTAGTGGAACCAGCTTCATGTTCCTTGTCTCCTTGATCTGCTGGTGTTCACCATGCCTTTGTGTTGGCACAGAATCCTATCTCAGCCTTCTGAAAGTTGATTTTTTTTTTTTGGTTAAGGAAAGACTTGTATTTTTTGTTCCATGTAATTGGCCAGTGTTTCCTTTAGTGCTCCATTTTAGCCTATCCTCTTCCATTTCCTCTCTCACCCCACTCCCCCTTTATATCCTTCTTTGTCCACTTTCTCTTTCTGTTACTTGCTTCACTTTCCTCCATTCAGTGACAGCATACATGTGAGCATGTGTGTAGACGAGAGATCATTAAGAGAATCTGAGTGTTCTCAGGTATTAGTTTCTGAGCAACTGTCCAATTTTTATATAAGTTAATTTACTTTAACAGTTTCGTACTTATGTGTGTGTGTGTGTGTACATGTGCCTAGGAGTGTGTGTGTGTGCACATGCATATGCCATGGATCATGTGCAATGGTCAGGGAACAACTTGTGTTGAGTTGATTTTCTCCTTCTACTATGTAGGCCAGGGCTTATAACTTAGCTTTTCAGACTTTCCCTGCCTACCCATTGGGGTGGTTTGAAAGAAAATGGCCCCTAAGGGGAATGGCACTATTGGGAGGCATGGCCTTGTTGTAGGAAGTGTGTCACTGTGCCAGCAGGCTTGCTTTGAGGTCTCCTTTGCTCAAGTTTCTGTCAGTGTGGCAGTCAGTTGACTTCCTGTTGCCTGCAAGATGTTGCATTGTTAACTCTAGCACCACATCTGCCTGAACACCACCATACTCCCCATCATGATAATAATGGACTGAACCTCTGGAACTGTAAGCCAGCTCCAGTTAAATGCTTTCCTTGCCGTAGTCATGATGTCTCTTCACAGCAATAGGAAGCCTAATGAAGACAATCATCATGCCAGGTTCTACCTTGCTACATTTAGCTAAGGTGTGTCACTGGCTTGGGCTTCAGTGAGTGTGTTAGGTTGACTGGCTATGAGTCCTTGTCATCAGCCAGACTCTGCATGCCCCAGCACCCCAGTACTGAGAGTACACAACCAGGTTCCTAAAGATGGAGCCTAGGCCCTCATGCCCATGTAGCAATCGCTTTATTGACTGGCCTGTGTCCCCCAGCCCAGCTCTTTTTGAGACCTGGTATCACTGTAGCCCAGGCTGGCTCAGAACTTGTAATGGAGCCCAAGGCAATCTTTCTCCCTCCATCTGTCGAGTGTTGAGTTTAAAGGCACAGGCTCTGTGCACATCAAGAATCCCAAAGTCAAAACTAATTTGTTGTTGGATTGAGGGAGTTTCTTGGAAGTGGGTAGTGGTGTCATCTCAAAGTTATTATTTTTGCAATACTTTCTGGAACTTATCATGCTTTGTAGTATGTTTTATGTCTCGTCTAAGTGTGTTAATAAAAACACATTCATACATTTCTTTAACTACAATATTACCCAAAAACTTGGCAAATATCTACATGCTCTTTATGGAAGATGGAAGTTGGATCTCTTTAATTAGCAAACCACCATCAAGGACAAATAACTCTAGTTTTTCAAAAACTTCCAACCTCAAGTCTTTCCCTAAGCCTTTTCCATCTGCACATACATTTGGTTTAAGAGACCACTTCTTAGACTCTCCCCTGCCTCCAGACTTCTGTGGAATGTGTCTCTGAGAACTGCTTTTAAGCGGCTGTCTCTGCTCAGAGATTCATGCAAGGCTGTAAGGGCTCTCGTCATACGCCACACAGCCATGGCTCAGTCACTAATGTCCGCTTGCAGTCCTCTTAATTTCCCTTTGATGTTTGTGGTTTCAATTTCAATTCCGTGGGCAATTTTAACATATTTAAGCTCAAAAGTGTATTATTAGAAAGCCCAGGGATACCACCATCTCTGGTCCTTGAGTGCTGGGGTTAAGGTATGTCTTGCAACACCTCACTTTTTATGTGTATTCTGGGAAGTCAAATTTTATTCTTCCTGCTTGTCCAGTAAGCACTTAACCGACTGAGACACCTCTACAAACCCTTCACTCCAAGTGTTTAATAGCTGTATAGCATTCCAAACATTCATAACAGTGAACTATATATTGATCAAAACTAAGCTGCTTCCTTTAGTTTTTAGTTACATGAAGCAATGAACATATGTTTATTTGCTTTTAATTTTTTTATTTTTATTTTTTGTTTTTTTTCAAGACATGGTTCTTGTTCTTTTTTTTTAAAACATTTTTTTTGAGCTCTACATTTTTTTCTTCTTCCCTCCCTGCCTTGAAGGGGGGGAGAGGCAGAGGTTCTTGTTGTTCTTATATATATATTTGGTTATTTTGGTACACGTTGAGCCAATTTTCAACTTATAGTTAGTTAACACTCATTAGTAACAGATAAAACAACAGTGATTACACATTTTCATTCTAATTGTTCCCATCTTAGCCACACTTTCTATAACAAATTTTGAAACCTAAATGTTTGCATTTCCTCTTCTAATTCCAAGGCATGCCAAAAGGTTGTACTATCAAAGTCAGTATTCCCGACCACTCATGGTTCAACACTTTGGGGTGTTGGAAATGCTTAAAATAGAAAATTTCAATTAGAACTTGTAAATGAGCTATAACTACAGCCTCCAAAGCGCAGCCTTTAGCAGCATGTTGAAGCACAGATTCCTCCCGGCATTCCTCATATTGATGCCAATGGCCAGTTATGATCATCTGCTGCAGGAATGTCAAATGTGTCCGGAGGCTGTTGGGCCAGATTTGTCTTATTTTAGGGAGCTGTTGTCATTAGTCAGTTAATATTTTCTTGTATCGTTATTGCCCTCTCTCCAACAGATTTGATGGGACATATGGAAATTTCTGGAAATGTGGCCTGAGCATTCCAATCATAATAACCTCCAATACAGCTTACAAAGGGAAGGGAATGTTTGCCAGAGGCACAGGATATTCTGTTGATGCACGATCTGAGCATATTGACTTCTGCAGTAAATGGCCTTGAGTTCATTTAAACGAACTAGCAATACATTACTTCCTAGTTTGTTAACAGAAAGCACAGATTATGGAAATAAGAGAGAATTAGAAAGGTCCCTTCTAATTCAAAGAGTAGGTAGGGAGCTCAAATTAAGCAAAATGAAGAGTATCTATTTCCTGTTTAGTAAATGCAAATTTATGGATTAAGATTACATCAGAAGAGGAGAAGAAAAGCATCTTTGAAAAACTCTTATTGCCCAAAGTGTTCCAATCTTCAGGGTTTCTTCAATTGAAGAGTAACTGTCACTTTGATTTACATCCGTTCATGTAGTACTATGTTTACAAATATATTTAAGGAAGCCTGAAATCTTGAATAAGAGTCCAATGCTAACCCAGTCATGTAGGGCCACCCTGTATTTTCTTATCTGGAAGCTTCCTCAAGGGAATCCCTAGATTCATTCAAAGAAGCCTTGGTATAAAATAAAATTTCATATCATGTATTGGTCCTTTCCAAGGTAAAGATACAATGATGTATCTATTGATAGTGGATATACTGGCATACCATTTAAAGTACATGTGCAGTGTTGTCTTTCCATATAGAAAGGATTATTTTGAATTTTAAAGAGTTATCGTATTTTTTTAATTCTGCGTATGTGTGTGCATCTGAGTGCAAGTATGTGCAGATAAGGTCAGTGTCCCACAGAGGCTAGGAGAATGCCTGGATTTCTTGGAGCTGGAATTACAGACAGTTGCGAGCCAATCATCATGGGTGCCTGCAATGATGGTCCTCTGGAAGAGAAGGGTATGCCCTTAACCTCTGAGCCATTTCACCAGTTCCAAGTTGTTTTTGTTTGCTTGTTTGTTTGTTTTTGTTTTAAGTATGTGAGTGAAACGACAAAGCGTGCTTTGAAAAGGAAAAGAAAACAAGTCCAAGCAAATGAGACAAAAGTAAACACACTGCACTTTCTCTTCTAAAACATAAATGCCACTTTTCAGAAGGCCATCAACTACAAAGTAAAGGACTGTGCTGACAAAATTCCAAGGACAGCAAACCATGCTAAGTCCTTTCTGGACACAATTTTAAAGAGCCACAAAGCATCGCAATGCTATTAGTGAAGCAGTAAGATTATTATATGCCAACTCTCACACATCTTCCTCATCTTATCAAGTGAATTGTCCTTAAGCCGTATGAGCTGCTTAACAGGTCAAAACAAAACATCTGCGCCTTCTCTGCAGCCCAAGCTACTTCGTAAGTGATGAGAATGATTATTTACAACGTTTCAAAAGCCAGCTGATCTGCGTGTGAGGCTTACCTTTCTCTTGCGCAGTCTGACTTGATTGTCTATGGTCTCCTGGGTGGTCACTGGGCCCCTTAAGTGTAAACACTGCATGCCATCGTCTGCGTTGACCTTGTGAGGGCTGTTTTGATGTTCTGAGAACCCGCTCTTGTCCAGGTCACTTTCTGCTGACATTCCACCCGCACAGGAAGGAGGCTGCAAAAGGCAGCTTCCACAATCTGCTTTTAATAATGGCAGCCCCCTGTCGGCATAAGGAGCAGCCAGGAACTCGTCTTCTGCCACGCGCTGGTGATTTTTTTCCTGTTCCTCTTTAGGGAAGTCAGGTTTCCTTCGTTGTTGCGCGATTACCGCAGAATTAAGCAGTTGGGTCTCAGGTGTGGTATCTTCCACATTCAAAGAATCACATGCATTTTCTTTGGGCACATCTTTTGTTTCCTTTGAATTTATATCCTTACAAAGCTCCAGGCTCTTAGTGACAGCATCAGCACCTTGCCTTTTCCCACTTTCTTCTGCTGGAGATACATTGGCTTCGCCAGCCTTCCTCCAGGAGTTATATGAGTCTTGGTTACTTTGCATAGTGGACAGTGTCTTGAGGAAGGAGCCTGCTCCTTCAACACTACATTGGCTGTCTTCTTCATGTCTTTGGGGAGTTGAAATCTGTGCATCACTGGTAAGGTGGAGATCAGAGTCAGTATCCTCATCAGAGATGTGCACTAACGTCTCTGTGCTGGCCTCCAGAGACAGAAACTGCTCGTCCCCTTCCTGGCTGCCACTTTCATCCACCTCCTGTGAAATGTGACCCATTGGCCTCCCAGGGAAGTCTCGTGGCTCGGGCCCACAGCAGCAGTCTGGTAGAGAGGCACACTTCTCTTTATGGTCCACATTTAAGGTTGCATCTTTTTCCATACTTGCCTGCAAGCTGTCAGATGCCAGTCCGTGATGACATGCTATGTCATACTCATCAGAATTAAAAGGCTGTCCAGTCTTTTGGGTCACATGCTCTTCCCAACTCCTTTTTCTGATAGCTACAGACATGTCACCATAGCTTAACGACAGAGAAGGAGATGCATTCCATATGATGTTCACCGGGGATGGAACTTGACGGAAGAAGATTTTGAATTCATGGATCAAAGAAAAGAGTGTGTTCTGCCATTTCGTCGCCTGTTAAAAATTTGAAAATATGCTGTTATAGATACATTTCCAAGGTATTAATGTTTCGTGGCAAAGAATGTAAATCTGTGTTATTTAGCAGAGGTAGGAAATAATGCAAAGCCTTTGTTTAATAGCCTTAATGGTTTTGTTTTTCAGAAGTAGTCTAATAAGAGAGAAAAAAAATAAATTTAGTATTTTTAGTGAAACTCTGTCAGTATGTAAAAAAGCAGTTGGGCTGGTTTATTAGTGAATGAAGATATAAGTACTAAAAACATTTTAAGCTTCATTAAGAAAATGCTTGAATTGCAATACATAATAAAATTCACTGGAAAAGCTAACTTGTTGCTCTGGCTTTGCATGCTTTTCTGATTTCCTTTTGTGAATAAAAGCCATTAAGGGAGCTGATTTGAACTGAAACAAGGGCCACCGGGGAACTGGTACAGCGACAGCATGTGCAATTCGTTAGTGTGTAAAATAACTCATACTAGTCCCAGTAACCAAGATGTCTCTCCTCAGAGTGTAACAGAGAAACAGAAGAATACAGTTTAGTTCATATCAGCTCACAATTCATGAATAAGAAAGCATGATAGATTCCATTATAAGGTTTTAAGATACATACATCTATCCATACATTCATTTTCTGCCATTATTAATATCATGGAAGTATTGTCAAAACATAAAAGATATATGAGTGTTCAAAGCAATAGACCTAGGGCATGAGCCAAAATTTTAAATCACGTCACGCTTCCAAGGGCCAGGCTCACATAACCAATGGAGTTCATTGTCTCCACAGAATTGTGATATTTTACTATTCATCATCATCTTCTCTCATGTTTTTCCTATGAATGAACTCTAACCTCCCCATGAAGCAACTCAAGTGAACCAGAAGCATCATTAGACAATGAGGTCCAGTCTTCAGGTACTCAAGTCTCATCCTCTGTCTTTGTAAAGATGTTAGTACATTTCTGATTTGGACCATACAGATTTAAGCAAACAACAAAATCCCATGTAAGATAAGATCAGAACGTAAGCACTTCCCAGGTCTGCATCCTCTGAATTATTTAAACTAGTTAAAGGAAACAAGTTGTATCCATGTTAAAGTCAGTCTTCTAAAGGTGATAACTCAAATGTCAGTCTACAGTGAAACAAATTACTAGACTGTGAATGAAAAATCCCATTGAAAAAGCAGCTTTTAGTTTCTGCTCTGCAAAGGAACTGCCAGCATATAATGTTGCCCTTAGTCATAAACCAGATTAACTGCTGAGTTGGCTTCAATCCCATCTTTTGAAAAGGACTCTGACTCCCCACCAAAAATTCAAGTTATTCTAACGAAGCACACGCTAGAAAGGTAAATAGTCACACCCCATAAAGACGGGTGGAATTAAGATGTGCTAACATTTTGGTACTCTGGGAGGGACCCAATATCCTTCTGGATGGTTTTTGGTTCCTTCCAAGGTTTGTGGCCATCTTTGAAAATGGCCATCATTCACATTTTCCATGTTGGCATTCACCTTGCACCGAGAAGAAAAATATAAAGCCTCCGAATTCCTTGCATAGGTCATTATAGTGTGGGAGGCTACGGAAAGTGGAAAAAACGCTCAGAGGCAGGCCAGGAGGTTTCTGCTTTCATGGGCAAGTTTGGGTTGTAATAGGGTGGTTCTGTTTCAGATGCTTTCTTTTCTTTATTTTTATCCAGTGCAGAAGGAACAGGCTAACTTAAGAAATGCCAAGTGGTATTACTGTGTCATTCCTCAGCCCCATTTATGTTTAGGTTGAGCCTGAATTCTGGTTTCATTTCTTTTACTGAGGAGAAATGCAGTTCTTTGAGTGCCTCAGAAACTTTGAGCTGAATCTGAAAAGTCAATACACAGTATTTTTTTTTCCTTCAAGAGCTTACGATAGTTTTATCTTATTTTATTCAGCCAAGGCAAGTATGAAAGTACGTCTGTCATATCGAGGGTTGGTAGATCAACAAATTCTAAGAGCTCACAGAGATTATAAATTAGTTAGGGTCAATATAGCGCTAACTCTAGCCTTTTGTCTAATCTAGGCTTTCAGGATATTTTAAAATCATTTTTATGACCCCGTGCTGTCCATTTTTAAGGTCAAAATATTTCCTACTTATATTATGAACATCACCATTATGTTTTCAACCCTATCCCACAGTCTATGGTCTGATTGGCTTCAAACCATTTCATTTCTATAGTATTTCCTATGCACACTTCTTACTTAAATCCAGATTTTTTTTAATTTCATAGTTAAGACTTCCACTTGAACCCAGAGAAATCATTAATAAATAGAAGGAAGCATTGAGTTATTGGCACTGTATCTGATCGTAGCAACCTCGTTTTCTAAATTATCTGAAGTGACTCAAATCCATGCTATAAGATGTGTTCTTTCTAAAAAGCCCAACTTTCCCTAAGGGAGTCTGTATCAAGTTGCTTCATTTAAAATTATCTTTTAACCTAGGGACCACTATTCTATGTATTTCTGTTATATTTCTTTCCTAATCCTTTTCATGCAGTTTTATTTAAAATGAGCTCAGCTGCTGAGGATTTGGAAGGAGGGTCTGGAAAAGTGTAGGTCATTCTAGGGTGTTGATTTTATGAAGTGAATTTCCATGGGGATTTTTACTTCTGAAATGCTTGTGTTCAAGCACCACTGTGTTCCTAGAGGATCGACACACTTCTGTCATGCATATATCCTAGAAAATCCTAGTGAGGTGTTCAAAGTCACTTTTTGTGGAACTATGGCATACCATGTGTAGACAGGAAGTAATTTCAAACTTACTGTTTGGGTTATTTTATACAACTCCTTAACATAAACATCTCATATATGTTACAGTTAAACGCTATTTAACATTATAGTATCTAAAAATGAGAAGTGGATACATTCGAGTTTGTGAATCCCTGACCAATTTGCATGTTAAATGATCACACTGTAGTTTACATTTAATTCTGAAACACACACACACACAGAGTTTATAATTTACTCTTCTAATTAGAAGAGACTTCATTGATTATCGTCATTTCCACATAACGAAAGAGGAAGAAGAAAGAAAAGGATGATGATGAGGAGAAGGACAAGGAGGAGGAGGAGATGGAGAAAGAGGAAGAAGACAAAAGTAAAGCCCCTGAGGCTACAACAGTGTGCAGTAGTATCCAGTGGAGAGCTGTACTCTCTCCACGGATAAGAGTAATCCACTAAGAGCAAATGGTTAAATGTTCATTTAATATTTAAAAAATGGCAGACATTGTGATGACTATAGAGCATAGAAATGCAAATATTATATTCTTTCTTTCCGGTGGAACCTTATAATCTTATAGAATATACTCATATAAAAAAGGATAGTCGCATCATTGATGGATATGACTACTATGAAACCTTCACATCCGTCGGGAGCATCATTCCCTTGCTGCCCTTTCCTTGCATCTCTTTAATGGAAGTGATGCGCTAGATAAATCCTCACAGAACAAAATCTTCCTTGGTTCATTTTCTGCCTCTACAACAGCTAAGGTAAGCTTGGTAGAGTTTCCTACTTGATGAAAGAAATCTTTCTTCTGCTCCCAGAGACTTACTATTCTAGGACACCCTTTGGGAAAGACAATACATGCAGTGACAAGTGCTAGAAAATTATTTGAACTTTAGAATTCATTGAAAATTATTTTAATCTCAAAAATCACAGAAAAGTGACCATTTCTAGGAGCACTTCATAAACATCGGAAGGGATCTTTTCTACAAAGAAAAATATGAGCAAAGTACATCATATGTATATGTGAATGGTTCAGAATAAAGTCCATTATTCTGTATGCTATTTTTAAGATTTCTTTTTAAATTTGGAAGTGTTTGTGTGTGTGTGCTCGTACATGCGCGTTTAACCTCCATTGCCCACAGAAGCCATAAGAGTTAGATCCCACCAGAGCTAAAGGTAATTCTGAGTCACCCGAAATGGATGCTGAGAATCAAAGTAGGAAACTCGGAGAGAGAGCTATACCTACTTTTTACCTACTGAACAACACCCCCTTCTCTTTAGGTCCTATCTTTAAAAAAAATCAGACAACCTCCCAGGAGTAATGATGATGTTTTTAGAGCAAAGAGAATCATGGATTGTACAGCAGAACAAAAGAATAAAAATTGAATATATTGAGAAGCATCACTGTGAAATTTTAGAACATAGGCTATATAAAGAAAATGCCCTTAATGCTGTTAGAGAAGTAGATTATATTTGAGGAATTCTAAATGAAGATGGTGCTAGATTTCTCAGAATCAACACTGGAAATAAGATGGCAAGCAAAGATTCCTTTAAAATATTGGGTAGGAATTTGTTTCTGCTTTAAAATATATTTTTAGAAGTGACTAGAGAGACAGACAAGGCAACAAGAAAGCCAAGAATTCAGTGTAAATGTCTGCATAATAGAAATTTTATGATGGAAATTCACCTAGTGTGTTTTTGTACAAGATGTGTCTAAGAGAAACATCTTCAAAAGAAAATGCAAATGTGTACACTGAAATGCACTGTACAATGATGAGACACAATTTGGGTGGGGAATAATTAATAGCAAGGATTACAGAGAACATTGGAGGAATCAGTTATCTACTCTAGGAGAAACAGTTTTATCGGAAAGGAAATATAATCTGTATAATGCTTACATAGTGGGAATAGCACAAAAAAATCAATACTGACTCAAAAACTAAATAAAGTGAGAAATAACCATTTTTAAAGCATGGAGTTTTGTGAGGGGTGATGTTAGAGATGTTGAGGAAGTAGAGGGAAGTCTTTATTTTCTGTAGTAAATACTAAGAGATACTTTCTAAAATGGAAAAATGCATTATGTTATAAATTTTTATTACTGTTTAGAAATGTGGATGCAAATATCAGAAGAGATAAACAATATAAACTTAGAATATGATTTTATTTACTTGATACAGAAAAAGATCTGTGATTGCAGAAGCTTCCTAAAATGTATACATATACAAATATAAAAAGAGTATAAGTGGTATTACCTATGATGGGAGAGGGGATGGAAAATATCCTTACTAGATAACAGGATAACAAATAAAAAGCTCAGTGGTAGGAATGTTATCTTTTTTTGGATTTGTTGGCTGGTGGGATCTCATAGATCTCCAGATATTACAATTATTGCTATTGCTTTTGGTTACCCTCCAGATTTTGAAGGTTAGACTACATTAACTAGTTAGTTCTATGGAAAAACCACCATATAACTGGAATCATAGGACATGAAGAAGTCAAGCTGTTTTCGACATGGAGTCTTCATTCCTTTTGTCCAGCTTTGATAGTGCTAAAGGGAGTTATATGTTTGACTACAAAAGAAAACTCATCAGCAGTCTTACCCGACTGTGAGCTATAATAGTACTGTCCTGGCAAGACATGCAACAGTGGCTTGAATGTCATGGGAGCAACCAACCACTTTCTGATTGGATTTCAGTCCTACTCTGCAAGATGAAACCCACACCTTGCTGTGCTCCTGGGGCCAAGAACCTGTGCCTCAGTAGATCATGGGCCTAGGGGAGAACCTAATTCTATTATTCTGCAAAATGGACATAGTATTCAACTGATAACTTATCACTATTCTAAAAGACTCTCAGCACTAATCAGAGAAGTATTTTTTTTTTAACACTAGATTGTCATTAAGACAGCAAACACCAATTGGTCTTGCTTCATAGAATAAAAGACTGAAGACCAGGGAGTGTTCGGCCCCAAAGGGGACACCTATATCATATTCTTTCCTGACAAGTCTCAAAGGTCATCAGAGAAGGAGAGGTTGAATGACTGCAAGAACCGGAAGTGGTAGACAACTAAAAGGAAGCAGTGTTTTCCAGACACGACAGGGAAGTTGTACATATGAATCTGTAACAGCTATGACAGCCTGCACACCTGTGCATGCTTAAGCCAGACACGACTGCAGCACGGAGGGTGGAGGTGACACGGTAGTCACCTTTGTCAACAGTCTGTTTGCAAATTAGAAATGCAAGTAGACAACTGTTTAGACCCAGACAAAATTGCACATTAAATCAGGCCTCCAGGCGCACACTCATTAATATTAAAGTTAAGTCTTCATCACAGAGAACTAGAGTGGAGAACAGAGGTTTATTTTCTCGAAAAAAGTATCAAAGCAGGAATTATCCAGACTGTAATTTTTGTCATATCTCCCCACTGAGAACATGAAGCGAAATGCCTTTTAGGACCAAGCTAAAAGAATTTAGGCAAAGCGCTTACGTTCAGAGAAAACTAATAGCAGACATGATTTTTTGTAATCCTTCGTGTGAGTGCACAAACAACAAAAGTAACAACTTTTCGAAGCAGAATTTCTAGGAGTCTCACAAGGTAGCGAGCTTCCAGTAAAGGAATTAGTGTTTTCTTTCTAGACAGTCACATTACTGAATCTGAAGTTAGGGATTGTAGAAGAGATGACATTTCAATACAGAGTGAAAATCATGATGTTGTGAGGATGTCCTGACTTTAGCAGCAGTTTACATCCTGATCTCTTACAGAACCATTTCCTATGCATTTTCACATAATTCTTATTTTAAAATTTCTTTAATTGGAATAAAATTACATCGATTTCCACTCCTTTTTCTTCCTTCTAACTCCTCTCTCAACTCCTTCCCATGTCTCACTGACTCTCAAGTTGAAAGCCTCATTCATTTGATTATATTTATTACATATGTATGCATACACAAATATATAAATATGGTCTGCTGAGTCTATATTTCTTGTTTGCGCACACATAATCTTAAGCCCGATCAATCAGCATTGAACAAGCTATAAGGAGATTCATGCCCTGGAGAGTTTAACTCTCCATTCCCACTGTCATATGATCACAGAATTCCTCAATGGGACACGGAGTAAGAGCAACAGATGATGTGGCGCCTAGGCCCACACACAGATCTACACTATAGCTCCTGCATCTGTGGCTCAGAGAACAATACTGAAGAGGGACTGGAAAGATCTTAAGACTCAGAACACCAGGAAGTCTGCTGTGAAATGAGCTCTCCTATAAATGGTGGCAGACACAAGATTGGAACAACAGTAAGATCACTGGATATGAAACCAAGAAGGGGGAAAATGTCATGGGGTCACACCCATGACAAAGAACTGCAGGCAACTACTGTCCCGTACCTTAACACGGAGGGTGTTCATCATGCCTCATTCGCCGTTAGTGAGAAACAAACATTTGCTAAGACTCTTTATTGATAAATTGTTCCATAAAGCTAAAAATACTATATATGAAATGGCTTTCATGTCCCCATGTCTGGGGATCTTCAAAAACATAGCTTTACTAAGTTATAAAATAAGCCACCTACGATAGGAGATTAAATTGCCCATCACCGTTTCCAAGAGATGCATCATCATAGCTGTTAATTTGGGGTTTCGGAAGGAAAATGAAGCAGCCCTGCAATGGTAACTTATTTAATGCATGCCTTGGTGCTTCTCCTAGTTTTGGGAAGCCCTTTTGCATCCTTGGCTCTCAAAATAGACTTACTCCAGGAACTAGGGAAATTTCAAAATTAACTCTTTCAATCGACTAGAAGTCCACACATCGGAAAAGAACAGGGTTTTGCGAAGTGGCAAGCTATTATTTTTGAAATGCCCTGTGTTTACCTTCAGGCTCCAGGGCAGGGTCTAATTTCCTTGCAGGGAGGAGTCGAGACCTGGCAACCTTTGCCTCAAACCCACTTTAGATCTCAGGGTGGCCAGTTTTGTGGACTCTCCTAACATTTTTTTGTAGCACTGTGCACGTAATTTGAGGAAATCTTGGAACATTTTGTGTTATTTTCCATGCTATCATGAAGAGAGTTCTGGGAGCACGTAGCTTCCAAGAGATCTCAGAATTAACAGCCATGAGGAACAAGTATGCCTCATGGAAGCAGTATTTCCCGGACACCTGCATTTTGGCAGCATTCCCATGCATTTTTATTCCTATGTAAATATTTAGAAGCACACTGTGCCTTAGCTGAGTTTTGAAAATGAACTTATTAATGGATGGTAACTTTACACAGGTCCTCTCTTCTAGAACAGTGGTTTTCAACCTGTGGGTTAAGGGGTTGCATATCAGATATCCTGCATATCAGATATTTTACAATCTGATTCATAACAGTAACACAATTACAGCTATAAAATAGCAATGAAATAATTTTATGGTTGGGGGGTCACCACAGCATGATGGACTGTATTAAAGGGTCGCAGTGTTAGGAAGGTTGAAGACAGCTGTTTTACAATGTCTCTTATCGGTGTCTTTTCTCTGAAATTTTTTCAAACTTTGTAACAGGGAAGAATTCAGAGTTAATCTTCATGATGGAAATTTGCCCCTCCCCAGCCTTGACTTGTATACAGGAGTGACACGTGACTTTGCCTCTTTATGAAAAAAGATATTTCTGTCCAACAAGGGACATGGGCTATAATGCTTTATCATCATCATAGTGCTATGTGGCTTTGCTTCAAGTGGCCACTTTTATTTTTAGCTTGGTTATCATTTCTAGGAACTCTCTTGCAGTAGACATAGCCAGCACTCCATGTAAATAAGAGACACTGTGCACACAACACCATTGACACAGGTGCTTAGATAGCCAGGTGACAGCAGGAAACCCAACCTTCAGCCGTTCATTAGGCACACCCTTCACTGAAAACAAGAAGAAATTCATGGTGATTATTCCCCTCCTGTCAGCTCAGTATCTTGTCAGGTGCCAGCACTTTTGTCTATTATGTGTAATATGTATAATTTCATTTTAGTTATCTGTCTATGAATACACATTTGAGCCAATTTTTTGCCAATGGATGGCTTTCTACATATTGATGAAATAGTACAGTCATTAGGAACTTTTGGTGATAAGGATTATAGTAATTATAAAAAAAGGTTTCATTTGTCAGACACATAAAATGGACCAGGTACTCCACTTCTTGTGTTATTTTTGTAATAATACAAACACCCTATCAAAATTTGTCATTGCTCAATTTTATAAAGAGAAACACTGAGAGACCTAAGCATCTAGCTAAATGTTAAATAGCATTTCGGTAGGTAGATCTCTCTCTCTCTCTCTCTTTCTCTCTCTCTCTCTCTCTCTCTCTCTCTCTCTCTCTCTCTCTCTCTCTCTGTGTGTGTGTGTGTGTGTGTACACGTATGTCTAGACAAGGCATCTGGTAAAGCGTATTTTCCTTCTGGAGATTTCAGTTGTTTCCTAAAACATTTGAATCTTATTAATGAGAAACAACAAATTAATATAACATGATTTAAAAAGATTAAACAGAGCGAGCACTCAATCAAAGGCACACTTCAGGCACTCAGTAGATGCAGAATGATGCTGACAGCGGGGAGAGAAGGATTTTTGCTGCTGCAGAACCATAGCTGACTATGAAGTGGAATTACTCATGGCCAGCTCATGTTTCTTCAGTATGGATGTTTTAGATCAACATGTGAATCTTGGTGATTCAAATCAAGGAGCACTGAGTAGCAGAGCTGGGAGCAGAGTCAGTGTTCTGAATCCTTTCTGATTCTGCCAGTATCCTGCCCTGTGTAGACTGGAGAAGCCACTAGCTCCCCTCATGCTGGCCTCATATAGGCTTTCATTTCAAACTATTTCTGGAAGCTTGTGCTTCTTCTTCTTAATGAATTGTAATGTCATTTCATAAGAGTGTTGTTAACCTCTGGCCTCAGCTTCTGATGGCTTCTGCCAACCACTTATTTTTTTCTTCCCTTTTAACAAGTATTAATTACCCTGTCGTTTCAGGTTGCCCAGGGAATAGAGTACAAGTCCAACTCTCAAACATTAACATTCTGCAACCCCGTTTTTTCCTTCTTTCTCCCTTGTTCCCAATTCACTCCCCAATTTATGGATAAACAGGTATCGGCAATTCTTAATGTGCTAGAGTTATTTTTAGTTGCTGAGAATGAATCAAACTTTTTCAACTTGCTCTCCCATCTTCCTCCTTGTTGCCACTTTCATTAATAGTTCCTGTTTCTCCTTGATTTACCTGGATTGCGTTGCCAAAACACTTTGAGATATTATAAAATAGTTTGTAACATTCTATGTCCTTTCTAATCGCTCATTCTCATCTAATGGGAAAGTTTTTGTAATAATTTCTGTATTGTTTTATAGTTAAAATTATGCCCTTGCATTTGCTTCCCTACCAATTCTTTTCAAGGTCATGTCTATAAGTACCTTATAATCTATTGAATGAGCCCAATTTCCTTCAAGCCAGATTTCAATGTCTATAGTTTGCCTACATTTTGTAAAATTCTTTGAAAACTAAGTCCATATACTTCTCAAAACTCCTAGACTGATAGGTGGTTTAATGCCAGAGAAGATGCATAGTAGTAAATTCTGTAACACCTCAAAGCTGATCATGAGGGATATTTCTCTGTCGGCTTGTTTAGCATAAAAATTTGGCTTCAAGGAACTAATCTCATGTATAGCTGCTGATATTCTGTTTTTTTCTTATTTAGCCTTTACTCATAATCATAAACTTAACTCTACAATCCAGCTAGACTTGGAGGCAAATAGGGAAAATATGGAACCCGAACAACTTTAGTGTGAGCTGAGATTATAGGGTATTGTGAGTAGATGGGCTGTGGAGGCGGCACTCTCTTGAGCTACAGGAGGCAAGGTCTGATGGGTAGAGATGCCTGCAAGCCAAAAAAATTAGAGTTGTCCACAGTCAGAAATGGTGATCTTTATGCTAAAAACAAAATCCTATGAGTCAACCACGAGCCATTTATTACCCAAAACTTCCTATATTAAAATAATTGTAAAGAGTTTTCTCAACACATTTTTTTCACTTTCCCAGAAGAAACCAATAAAAAGCAGAAGACATCTTACTAATGACCCATTTCAGACCAATTTTCACTCCATGAATTCACTTATCAGTAAATAAGATTAAGCGTAGCCTAGGACTTGGCAGGAAGGTGCATGGTATGGAAAGGTTTGCAAAGGCTAAGGAAGACTTCTTTCTATAAATAAGAGTGTCCTTCAGAACACAGAGAGAAGCAATGTTCTCTGTTCGTTAGACTCTGGTGATGCTGCAGTAATGTTCCCAGGTTATTATCATGCACTGAGATGGCTATGGTAGAGAGTTTGTAGCATTGTAGGTGTTAATATCAGGAAAACCCCAAACCCAAAGCAAAACAGCCCCATGACGTATATTCTAAGGCAGTGGTTCTCCGCCTGTGGGTCACAACACTTTTGGGGCTTCGAACCGCTTTTTCACAGGGATTGCAAATCAGATATCTGGTATACCACATCTTTCTATTGAACATGAACATTTAACATATTTGCATTATGATTATGACAGTAGTGCAAGTACAGCTATGAAGTAGCAATGGAATAGTTTGACGATAGGAGGCCAGCACAAATTGAGGAATGGTATTAAAGGATAGCGGCATTTAGAAGGTTCAGAACCACGGAAAAAAGGACACGCATTAGAAACAGAACATTTTAGGGCAAAGCTTTTCTGGGAAAGCACACTGCGGCAGCACATATATGTTGTCAGGAAGGATGATGCGTGATGCAGAGGAATCAGCCAACACTCTTCTTTGGTGCTGCGTTGCCCAGCCCTCATACAGTATGATAGGGGTGCATAGTGTATGACTAGAGCAATGGTTCTCATCATGTGTGTCACCACCCCTCTGGGTCACATATTAGATATTTACATTCCAATGCCTAATGGCAGCAAAATGCCAGTTGTGAAGTGGCAACAAAAATAGCTTCATGGTTGGCGGTTACCACAGCATTAAGAAGTGTAATAAAGGGTTGCAGCATTAGGAAGGCTGAGGATACTGTACTAAAGGATTTGATTGAAGCCTCGGAGTACATGTAGGGAAGAAAGGTTGAAAACAAACTGTAGGATACACATTTACATTTTCTGATGGACATATAGACTATTGGCACTCAAAATTGGAAACAGGCTATGGCAATATTTAACTGAGATGATAGAAAGATTCATGAGAGTTCTGAGACAATTATAACGGAGGAAGGGCTGTAAAATTACTTCTGATAGTCAGTGGTGGGGATAAACTTTTTATTATGCTCTTTGAATGTAAGAATATAAAATGAGCAAGTTCCTCATTGGGACATTTTCTTGAAAGAAACACTGGTCTCAAATGAGCATCATCAGAGCATATGATTGCCTTGTTTAGCCTAAGACTACGGTTTAACAAAGTAGTCATAAAGCAAGTGACTACTTTAAAGTCTGAGATGGAAGCATAATGAACCCTTTTAAGAAATCTTAGCCATTGAGAAAGTGGTATTAATTAACGAATTTGTTCTTGTATTTAAAGAATCTCAATTTCCTTTCTGAAAAGGGGCCTCTGATTTGATGGACAAGATCATGCTTTACTGTGCACAGTTACTATTTGAGAGCAAAGGATGTGGCGTAAAGACCATAATACATGAGGCAGGAGATTGCAGTTCCCCTCCCTGGCATCGACTAGCCTGCAGTGGAACTTTGCACAGGACATTTCTGAATATTATTCTTCAGCTTTCTTGTTGGCAATTTCTGACAACATCAGAGACAGTGATTTAATGCCCTTTCTTTCCCTGTCATTCTACTCTGTTATCTTATGACATAATTTAGATACGCCATAATTCATTTCTTCTTGTTGGTGCCGGAAATTGAACCCGGGGTAAACCACTGTTCTACCACGGATCTATACTCCTAAATCCCCAGAATTTCACTTTCCACTTTTTAAAATGCATTTTTCTCATATTTTAAAAGCCTTAATAAAGCTTAAACTGTTAGTGACAACGTCAAAGCATAAACAGAGATCATCCTAGCCTAGAAATGAAAAATTAGAGCTAACACCACAAATGATCATCTTGTACTTTGTCCAAGTTTATGATTAGAACAATTATTGATTTCTTCTGATCCAACTGTCAAAACTGTGACCCATCTTTCACTTGGTACATTTTGTGTTTGTTTCAGAGATTTGGAGATAGGCATGAATGTTTGTTATCTTCACATGCTTATTTTTTACACGCTTTAGAAATTATTCCCTTCCAAATATTCAGAAATATAGCCTCATATTTATTATTATAACTCTAAGTTATTTCAATCCTTGTTACATTTATTTACTCGTAGTTCCCACATTGAACCATTAAGACAGTTTAGAAGATTGAAGTGCAGTGATAATGATTTCAGGATGACATGACGGATGAATGTATGGTCAGTAACGCATCCACATGACTGACGCGATCACATCGCCATTCAGATGGCTTTAGTTACACAGAGGGTACTCATACAACAGATCTGAGCAGTGAATTCAAGTTTGATGTAAACAAAACCCAATTTTGACATTTAAATTCCAAAACTGAAGTTAAATATGCAAAGATGCAAATAACGTGTAAACTTGCATGCCTTTCCTTCTCTTAAAAAACAATCTAAGGTGTACGTTAGTAATTGGACAAGCAATTGAAACTAATTGGGAGCAATAATTAAAGAATTTGATCTTCACGGTGATCAAGAAGATGCAGAATATTCTTTGGAGGTGCATTATTAAGAAAACAAAGTACTGTCACGTTACGTACTCTTTCTGTTGGGAAAACAGAGAGGAGGGCGGATTCCCTAAAGTTTCACACTTTGATGTGAGAAGACTCATTCCTCAAGCTATGCTACTTATGGGCAGCGCAGAATATTGTATCTGGGTTGGTCACTAAGTTAAGAATAAAGAGAAATCAAAATAAAACCTTTCTATATGGGGAAAGAGACTCAAACCGTGTGGAGCATATTTTAGAAATGACATTTTGCTAAAAGGATTTGACTCGCAGCTTTCTCCTGACTAAACATTTTCCCCTTTCTCCTTCTGCTTCCAGAGCTCTCTGAAAGCAGTCCACAGCTGGCTGAAGATGCCAGGATTTCCCGCTCTGCCTCCTAGATGACAGTCTCAGCCTCTTACCTGGACCAGGAGTTATGGTGCCGCCAAGGTACGACGCTGTTCCAGCCAGGGTAGGAGAGGAGTCCGTCCCGTTAACGTCCCCAGAATCTAAATTCACATTTCGTGGCTGAGGTCACAGCTCTATTCTGAGCAGTTCTCCTTACGCAGTGTGTGATTCTAACAAAAACACCCTCTGCAGCTGGAGCGAGCCTCAGCTCAAGCCGGATCCTGTCAAGGCGTTCCTGGTGACTTCTGTCTTCTAAATGCAGACTGATGTTTTGCGAGAGGGGCCTCCACAACCAGGCCCAGATTGCCTGCAAAGTATTTCCTGCCTCTGAGAAGTTTGCATGTGAGAAAGTCTGCACGAAGCTGAGGGGAGGGGCAGAGCAGAGCTGCCTGGGCGTTGAAGCTCTGATTTTACACAGAGCCGAAGAGAGTTTGTCAAAGCTCTTGAGATGATTAGCTAGCGTCAGAAAGTCCTAGAGTCCTTCCTATCCCACAGGGCTCATGGAAAACAAGGAAGAAAGAAAACGCAGCTCTCCCACCCACAGCCTTTCCACTGTGTTAAATGGAGATCAGAACCCTTCTGTTAATTCTCATTTCAAACGTTTTTTTTTCTTCTTTAAGACAGATGTATTCGGAGCTTTTTAATACCATACTTCTTCTGAAGTTTAGAACCTTTAAAAATTACTTAAATTTTACATCTTGGCCTTGATAAAAATCTGTAAGTAAAAATTCTGAGAACCTGGGAGGGTAGAGTGTTTTCTTCTCCTCTTCCATCCCCAGAAATCTTCGCAGAACACAGTGGTTTGTGTTACAGCACATGGAGCCTTACCTACCGTCAGGATGCTCCAGCTACAGACAGCCACGGCTGGAAAGGCAGGAGGCAGACTCCATCTTGATCATGTTAGAGAGTTGCGCTGACATTAACACTTGCGGTGCTTCCTCCTGCATGGCCGAGCCCCTCAATCACATCCCCGAAGTGGCTAGCGGGGTGTGCATCCTTCCCCAGACACACAGTTTGTGAACTCTCATCTGTTTATCTTTTTTGCTTTTGTGCCTCCACTGAATGACTTCCTCCTCGCTGCTCCACGCTGGGAGCTTGGGCTACCATTTGGTTTTGATTAAAACCAGACAGCCCAACTCTGGAGAATTTAGGGAATAAGCTAATGGAAACTGCGAGTATGGCTTTAATTAGTGCATCAATTAATAATAGATGTTAGCTCGTCTTATAATAAGATGTCACAAGCACAGATCTCAAATCATTTCTGGAAAGAATTCAGACTGGGTTTCTTCCTTTTATGATCCAGAATTCTCCCTTAGGGAAAGTGCAAGGGAGGAAAGGACTGTGGCCTTGGGATGTGTAGGTTGTGGCCAGGCCAGTGGGACAGTTTCCTTGTTTACATCAGAGGAACAGGAAATAGCATCTCTCCATTTATCTTGTTCAGTTGAAATTGCTCCCTAATCTTTCCCTTTAATGTTAGTTACATTCAAAGGGTCCATTCTATACCTCTTGGTGACTTAACCAGTTTTTTTTCCCCACTGATTAGTGATTAGATGAACCCAATTATTAAGTCTATGGGAGAGTTGTAGGTTTTTAGCTTGTCAGTCATGGGATATGGGAGACTAATTCCAATATCCAAGTAAGAAGTAAGTATAACATCACATAATGAGATGCAAGAAATATTAAGCCGGAATGTGCCAACATCTGTCCTGCTCTCTGAAATTTAAGTGAGTTTTCACCGTTCACCTGTATTCTCGGGTGGTCTTAAGTTTTACAAATTCATGGAGCTCCTCCAATATCATAACGGCTGTCTTCTATTTCTCTCTGAAAACACTATGGAGGTGATAATTCGATGAATTATCATGCCATAGTCACTGCGTCTTTCTTTCCAGGATAAATGAAATATCTCAAAAATAATGGAAAACGTGATTTGGAGAAGAGTCTAACAAGAAAGACTTGAGTCATGCACAAACTGGAAAACGAGGCATGTTCTAATATAAATAAACTGGCAAGACTCGCTATGGTGGCAAAGGTCTGGAATCCTAATGAGTGGGAGAAAAATCAGGAGTTCAAGGTCAGCTTGTTCTACATAGAAAGGCCATGCCAACAAGAAAGAAAGGAGCTCAGTCACTGAAGGGCTTACCACAATGAGTGATCTTGGAATCTAAGGGTAATATCTGGAACTTACCTAAAAATATTTGGGTATGGAGAGATACTCATGTAACTTCAGTATAGGTGAGACGGAGACAGTGGAATTCCTGCAGCTCACTGGCTAGCCCTACTTAGTGAGTTCAAGTCCCACCAGAGAGTTTGATTTAAAAAAAACCCTGGAAATAGACCAATGACACAAAGGTTTTCCTAGAACATGCACACACATAAACACACACTTTCATGCACCCACAAACACCTGCATAATACATACATACACACACACCTGCATACACACACACCCACACACAAAATAAAGCTAAAAGGAAATGATGAACCCACCCTAGATATTTATTCCCTACCCAAAATGTTGCCAGAGAGACTTAAAATTGTACATGAGAAGTATGCTAGTTAAAAAATTTGGATTGTTTTGATTATTTAAATTAAATCTTCAATTGTGCACAAATAGAAGTCCACTCATATATTCTCCTGCCACTCCTCCCTTGTTTTTCTAGTGCTAAGGATTGAATTGAGCCCCTCCCACTAGACATGAGCTATATTCCCAGTCAATCATTCATTTATTATTTGAAGTCTATTTATTCTCATATTCAAATCCTTCCACTGTCTCTGCTCTTCCCAATGTTCTTTGTCCTCTTATTTTGTATATAGAGTACTAGGAAATAATTTTCTTCCAGGCATGCGATGGAAAGTGGCCAAGCCTACACTGCAGCCCAGTTCCTCTCTGTCCTGTGCTTTTCTTTATCTGCATGAACTGCCTCCCTCGATGTCCACTAATCATTGTGTAAACCTGGGAAGACTTCTTACATGTTCCGTGTTTCAGCTCTTCCTTAAAAATAGCCAGATTCTACGCAACTCACCAATTGGAAAACAGGATATAGCTTACGTGTGCCTGTGTCTATGTGCTTGTATTTGCTTCTTGAAGGAAAATCGCAGCAGAGTGGAGTGCGAATGGACAGGACGGCTTTTTTCTCCTGTCTCTGTCTCTGCCCCCACTATGCTATGCATTGGTTGCTCAGGGCCTCAAGAACACCCCATCTGTGCTTCTTAGCCAGCCTCCTCATGAATTCCATCATCTCAGGGATGCCATCACCAGGGTTCTCTCTGTTTCTGTGAACATGAGCATACCACTCATCCCTGCTCAAATGCATCCGTGGGATGCCCTTTATACTCTCCTCGGTAAGTTTCTACTTAACACCAACTTCTCTTAAAAAAAATCACTCTCATTATCTCTGTATTAGAAGCATTACTTGCCAGGTATTTCATCATATGCATTTTTCATATTTAGATGCCAGACTCTAAACAACTCCCAGAACTTATGTTCTCATGAAGACATTCACAAGCATGTGTATGAAGACAATGAGCTAACTTCCTCAGTACCCCGTACTGTGTACCGCTTGTAGAAGATGTTCAAAACATCTGTTCCCCCTTCTGTTTACAAATCTACACACTTTGCTCTCCTGAAAGTTTGCTCAGTTCTCTCTACTAGATCAGTTGTAAGACCAGGCACAAGGGCTACGAGAAAACAGACTATCAGGACCTTATCTGGCTCCACAGCTAACCACCATGACTATACAAGGTCCTAAGTATGAAGGGTCAGCTTAACAAAACCTAGAGTCACCTAGGACTTGGACCTCTGGGCATGCCTGTGGGGTGTTATCTTATTAGGATTAATGGGGGAAGACTCATCACGGTTGAGGGTAGAACATCTTCTGGGAAAGCAATTCTGGACTGTATAAGGAGGGAGAGTGAGCTTAGCACCAAGAATCCTGAGCACAGTGCTCTCTGTTTCTTGACAGTTACACAATGGGACCAGCTGCCTCATCTTCTTTCTTGGCTTCCCTGTCATGATGCAATAGCTCAGTATCTTGAATGGTGCACCAAAACAAACCCTTCCTTCTTACAGTGGCTTTTCCAGGGTTTGTCTGTCTGTCTGTCTGTCTGTCTATCTATCTATCTATCTATCTATCTATCTATCTATCTATCTATCTATCTATCTATCTATCTATCATCTATCTATCTATTATCACAGACCCTTTGGAACCCTTCCTTCTTACAGTGGCTTTTCCAGGGTTTATCTATCTATCTATCTATCTATCTATCTATCTATCTATCTATCTATCTATCTATCATCACAGACCCTTTGGCCTATACAAGACTTACTTTGAGCCTCAGTAACTATCAATTTTAGAAGTCAAGGAATTTGGACACTGTAAGATGTTTAGGCTTAAAGCTGGTATAGTGCTTGCTGACAGGTAAAATTACCTTTACTATTTAAATTATTCATTTTGATCATTATGCCTATCTTTTGGATTTTTTAAAAGAATCTCTGGCTCTCAAACTTCAAGCTGCATATGTACATATGGAACAATTGTAATAAGTGTGAGCTCTTTACAAAGACAAGAAAAGCAAGATTTAAAGACATTTTCAAACTCTTTATGTAGGCCATAAACTGGAAGTCCTTTAGGACTTTTCTAAGTAGATTTACTAAATTTTATTTCTGTTGAGACTCTCTGAGAAGTGTTGCGTGTTCTTCATATGCAAGCCAGCATGTCACGTGACACATCTTTTCAGTTTTAGGCATCCTACTAGACATGTCATCATGTAGCTCTCTCCTTTCAGTTTTAATTTGCATTTCTTAATGATCAATGCTGGATTTTTAAATTTATTTTCGTGGCAAGCTTCTTTGTTGCGTATTTGTGCATCTTTGATGAAAGTGCCTGCTTGAAACTTTTGCCTATTTTTATATTTGCTGCTTATTTGTGCGCCTTTGATTAAGGTGCCAGTTCAAAACTTTTGCCTATTTTTAAAATTTGGACAGCCACTTCCCTAATTACTTTGTAAGGAGCCTGTAAATACTCTCCAATCAGGGGCTACATCAGATTGCAGACTGGCAGATATTGTCCCAATATAGTTGTCTCTTTTCCTTCACACCCTCCCTCTTCCTTTCTCTGTCACGCTCTCCTTTGTCCATTCTCCTTAACAAATTTCCTTCTTCATTCTTCTTCACTCTTTCTCTTGGAAGTAGGATTTCCACTTGTAATTTTAATAATAAACATGTTACTTATGTATTTTAAAATTTTTTATGGATGGCCTCTGCAGTCACAGCAAAGAAATCTACTTAATTCAAGCTAATAACAATTTCTTGTATATTTCATGCTAGAAATTTTATATTTTTGAGTTTTATGCTTAGGTTTCATGAAAAATGAAAGGTTTCCTTACTTTTGTATGGGATTATGAACCAAAGTTCTTTTAAAAAATATATGGGTATCTAATTGCTCCTAACTCCCCCAACACTCCTGTTCATAGAATTGTCTTTGCAACTTTGGCAATAACCAAGTCACCAGCTTTATAGAATTCTATTTCTTGACCTTTCCTTCTCTTCAGTTGATCTCCTTGTCCAGCTTTTATGAAACACCAGGCTGTGTCAATCATGATAGCTTTGTAATTAGTTTCAAATTGACTGTTGCAAGTATTGCAGCTCTGATTTTTCTTCTTCAAAATTATTTTGGGTGATCCTGGATGGTTGCATTTCTGTAGGAAATCTAAAATGAGCTTATTCATCTCTATAAAAATAGCCTGTAGTAATTTGGTTGAAATTGTCATTTAGATCAATTGACAGCTGACTGACATCAGTGATATTAAATCTTATGTTCCATGAGCACAATGTATTTGTTTTTATTTATGTTTTATTTTGCACAATACTTGTGCCTTTCATGTAAACCTTATATATTTTGTCATGTTTTTCTCTTAGTACATTGCACGTCGAGTGTGAGTATGTGAGTATAAGTGGTTAGGGGTGTTCACGTTTCTAGTTGTTACAGATACCACGTAGAAATACAATTCAGTTTTGAATATTGATTAACACTCTGCAAAACTCACTAACCTCGATAACCACTGAACATCTGGGTGATGAGCTCTTTGATTGTCATGAGCTGTGTAGCACTGAAGTTATTCTGAAAACACCGAAGTTCTCCAAAGATTTTTTTATTCCCATCACATGAGTTCAAAAATCGTCCTAGCTTGTATGTGAAAAGCCTTCTCTATGGGTTCTAGTTAGGGCAATATGAGAACCAAAGGAAATCAAGAGGATCAAAATCAGAAAAGAAGAAGTCAAACTCTCACTCTTTGCTGATGATATGATAGTTTACATAAGGACCCCAAAATTTCTACCAAGGAACTTCTACAACTCATAAATGCCTTCAGTAATGTAGCAGAATACAAGTCTAACTTAAAAAAAAAACAGTATCCCTCTTTTACACAGATGATAAATGAACTGAGAAAGAAATCAGAGAAACATCACCCTTCACAATAGCCACAAATAACATAAAATATCTTGGAGTAATTCTAACTAACAAGTGGAAAACCTGTATGACAAAAACTTTAAATCTTCGAAGAAAGACATTAAAGAAGACACTAGAAAATAGAAAGCTCTCCCATGCTTTTGGGCATGTAGAATTAACATAGTAAAAACGGCAATCTTACCAAAAAGCAATCTACAGATTCAATTCAATACCCATCAAAATCCCAGAAAAATTTTTCACAGACCTTGAAAGAACAATACTCAACTTCATATGGAAAAACAAAAAACCCAGGATAGCTAAAATGATCCTGTACTATTGTACAGGAACATCTGGAGGCATCACAGTCCCTGACTTCAAACTTTACTACAGAGCTAAAGTACTGAAAACAGCATGTTATTGGCATAAAAACAGACAGGAGGACCAAAGAAATCGAATTGAAGATCCATATCAATCTACACACCTATGAACACCTAATTTTTGACAAAGAAGCAAAAAAATATGAAATGGAAAAAAGAAACCATATTCAACAAATGGTGCTGTCATAACTGGATATCAACATGTAGAAGCATGAAAATAGACCCATATCTATCACCACACACAAATCTCAAGTCCAAATGGATCAAATACCTCAATATAATATCAACCACACTGAACCTTCTAGAAGAGAAAGTGAGAAGTATACTTGAACGCATTGGCACAGGAGATCACTTAATAAGTCCAGTAGCACAGACACTGAGAGAAACAATTAATAAATGGGACCTCCTGAAACTGAGAAGCTTCTCTAATGCAAAGGACACGGTCAACAAGACAAAACAACAGCCTACAGAATGGGAAAAGATCTTCGCCAACCCCACACTGGACAAAGGACTGATCTCCAAAATATACAAAAAAAAAAAAAACCTCAGGAAAGTGATCATCAAAAGAACACATAATTAATCCAATAAAAATGGGGCACATACCTAAACAGAGAACTCTCAAGAGATGAATCTAAAATGGCTGAAAGACACTTAAGGAAATGCTCAATATCTTTAGCTATTAGAAAAATTCAAATCAAAACAACTCTGAAATTCTATCTTATACCTGTAAGAATGGCCAAGATCAAAAACAGTGATGACAACTTATGCTGGAGAGGATATGGGGTAAAGGGAACACTCCTGCATTGCTGGTGGGAGTGCAAGCTGGTACAACCACTTGGGATATCAATATGGCTATTTCTCAGAAAATTAAGAAACAACCTACCTCGAGATCCAGCAATACAACTTTTGGGTATATACCCAAAGAATGCTCAATCATACCATAAGGACATGTGCTCAACTATGTTCATAGCAGCATTATTTGTAATAGCCAGAACCTGGAAACAACCTAAATGCCCCTCGACTGAAGAATGAATAAGGAAAATGTGGTATATTTATACAGTGGAGTACTATACAGCAGTATAGACAGAAAAAATAATGACATATTGAAGTTTGCAGACAAATGGATGGCTCTAGAAAACATCATATTGAGTGCGGTATCCCAGACCCAGAAAGACAATTATCACATGTACTCACTCATAAGTGGCTTTTAGACATAAACCAAAGAAAAATCAGCCTACAATTCATAACCCCAGAGAAGCTAGACAACAAAGATGACATTAAGAGAGACATACATGGATCTAATCTACATGGGAAGTAGAGAAAGACAAGCTCTCCTGAGTAAATTGCTAGCATGGGGATTATCGAAGAGGGTAAAAGGGTAGGGGAGAGGTAGGGAGGGGAGCAGAGAAAAATATATAGATCAATAAAAATAATTTTTAAAATGCCTTCTCTACTTGATGGAAGCCAATGAAGAGCATGATAGAGTTCAACAAGGCAATGGTTAAAGCCAGAGAATGCTCATGATTCATCAAGAAATAGAATCAAGAGAATCAGAAGAAGCATCTGTCTTTAAACAGAGTTGGTTAAATGGACTTATTACCTGCATGCTATTGTATTTAGGCTCTGGTTAGAAAAAAACGACAATTAAATTAATAGTTTCAAGCGCTTATGAGCAAGATGTGGTGTTGTGAGGGTTTCTAAGGAGAGTTGTTACAACTGTCTTATAAGCTGGTTTCTTTATAAATATTTAGACATTCATGGCATTTGAATTTGCTTTACTTTCCATTTTAGGTAAAGATCATTTTAAGATTTCTTTTAGAATCCTTATTGCCATAAGTCATAAACTTAACATCTGCTTTGAGGGAAATAGCAGCGCAGATGATCCAAACCACATTTAGCCACTGCCTTTGTATTTTCCTCACACATTATTCGACCTCTAATCAAACTTAACTTATGCCCAGGGATACTGCAGGGAGAATCGCCACCAGTGCATTCCAAAGCAGATTCTGAGGTCTTGCATTAAGAAGGGAGAGATTACTTCCTGCGCGGTAGAAGGAAGTGCATCAAGAAGAAGAAGCACCTGTCCTGCAAAAAGGTGACCTTCCTGATTCCAGGAAACAAAGTGGAAGCAGCATCCAGGGATCGCTTTTCCTGCATTGTGAATACTTATTATCGTCATATGAAGGAGAAGGTTCACATCATTCTGGCAGCAAACTCAAATCCCAGTCCTTGTCATCGTATTCAAACAGAACATAGTTAAGAGCAGAAGGTCAGTGGGGATGGGCTGCTGTCAGTAAATCACACTTTAACGTCAGATTTAATAGGTCCTTTGCTGTCTGTCTTTAGGCAGGTAGGATCAGTCGTTTTGATTAGTGTGAGCTATGGAGGAGAAGAATTGGAGTAGCTAGAGTATGGGGCTCATCTGCCCAGGCGCATGCTGACCAGCTGTGATGATATCCGGAGGCTCATAAGACAAGCAAGTCATTATTGCATCTGAGGGATCAAAGGAAAAAGGAAAGGCAGAAATACTGCACAGCCTTATTGTTGCTGACTGGTATACACTCCCCCCCCCCATGTCACATCTCCCAGTCATCTACGGTATTTGTCTACCAAACTTCTAGTGTCCAGAGACCATCTATTAATACACCAGTTTTTAAGAGGCAATAGAGTTATGAGATAATGCAGAAAGAAATTTACTGCTGAATTGAAGACATTCTTGAAATACAAACCACAAAGGAAATACCAAGTCGCTTCTCTAAGGGATGGGGGAAATTTGAAGCATAAGAAATTCCATTTCTGGTTTTTTACTTCATTCTCCGAAGACGCTTCTGTGATTCTTGGCTCTGGCTGTGTGTATGCGTGTGCATATGTGTAAGAGCTTATGTGGGTGGGTCTTTCCAGCTACACGTAGAAGACAGTTGAGCCAGACCACATGCCTATGAGTCAAAACTTCAGCCTGCATCTGTCTTAGGCTGTGAAGCTCTGGGTGTGACCTAACAGAACCTGGCAGGTTGTCTCAAGAGTTCTTTCAACACTTGAACCAGAATGCAGTAAATCAGATGACATGTTGTTCCAGATTTTTATTAATACTCATATTTTAATAAAAAGGAGGAGTATGTTCTATGAAGATTTTTTTAAAATACAAGAAAAATCTAGCTACAGATCTAAACTATTAAAGTCACAGAATACATAGCTTACTTGATATTAAAAAACTTTATATAAAATATTTGGACATTTGGTATGGAATGAACTGTGTCCCTTCCGAACTTCATATGTTGAAGCTGTCGTTTACCACGTGATACAGTTTTTAGATGGTGTTCTTGAGAGGTAACTAGGTTAAAATGGAGTTGTAAATGTACCCCATGATGGTACTTGTGTCCTCATAAGAAAGGGAAGATACTGCCCCACCCAGGACTCTCCTCTGCTATGTAATGACAGTGAAAAGGTGGGTAGATTCTTTGCCATTCACAGATAGTTCTGCACAGAGTTTCTAGTCTTGACATTTGTGAGCAATAAATGTCTTGTCATGCAATTCGCAATGCATCATTATGTTGGAGCTGTCTCAGCAAACGAGTCACAGAGTCTGGTGCCAGCCATGCAATGCTTAGTAGTAGTAGGAAGAATGTTAGAGATAACAATGGTGGAGTTTGATTGATTATATCTGCTTTATTACTACCCAGAGGAAGGTCAACTGAGCTAGGATTAAAATTTTATCCTTCATTGTAATGTTAATGAGGCAGGTGATGAAAACAGGAGACATGCTCAAGTCAGGGATCTCCAATTAAGATAATTCAAAACATTCTGCACCTATAAGCCTATCATATATTACAAATGCCAAACAACTGGTGCTTATTTCTTCTAACTTTTAAAACAGGTCCTGTTAATGTCACCTTCAAACATGGTAAGTGACCTGTCTAGTCACTCAGCTGGTGAGGGGTGAAACTTCCTCCCTCAGGACCTATGAAAGTTTCCTGGTCTCAGAACAGAAGCTCGACCCTCTCAGCTGACATTTTTCTTGAGACTCTTAAATCTGTGTTTTGATTTACTTGGTTTAACTAGAACTTGAAAAGGCTTCTTTACAATTCATAGAAGGCTTCCTCACCTGGTGCCTCTTCCCAGGGTCGTAGGCACTGAGCTACTTTGCTTACTGGATAGAAAAAGAATTTTAAAAAAAGAATGGGAAAAGGGAGTGATGGGGAAGGTGACTTTAAAGATAACCAATGTCTAGGGCTCCTCTTTATCTATGTCTTTCCTTTTAAATTTGCATGTAATTTAAGTCTTAGAATGAGAAAACCAGTATGAGCCTACACGGGTCTGTAATTTCTCATATTTAGTTATTCAGTGACCCCTTCTCTGAGGCCTATACAGAATGACCGCTTAATCCTGTCAGCAGTCCAGCAGGAAGGATCTACTATATGTTCCTTGGATGGACAACGGAAGAGAGGCTGGAATGCTCAGCTGACTTGTCCATATCTGCCCCCGGGGATGGTGTGTGGGGACCATCAGAGCATAGACTCCTGAACACCTATTCTCCGTGGCTCGCTGTTGTATTCCTTGCTGACTCTCTACATTTCCAGGTGTCCTCCCAACCATTCTAAATGATTGCACTCAAACTTCCCACAATTTTTTACAGCTACTTCAGACCTCCAATATAAACTGCAAGGCACAAAGGTGAATAGAGGAAGACAACTATATTTAATGGCTGGTTATTGATGAGCTACACGAAAACTCCTTTCTGACATGTGCTTGGTCTCATAAAAGTTTTGGAAATAAATGGTAGAATAATTGTTAGGTGAAGTTGGAGTATTCAGGAGTACTTGAAATGCCAAGTGCCTTTAATAATCCTTCTATTAGACTACTAATTTATATGAAGAGAAAAATAAAAGCACTGCAAAGCATCATGGTTGAAGGCAAAGACTGACACCTGAGCTGTGTGTATTGTGTGTGTATAATTATAATCTTATTTATGGGTCTGTTCGCACACGCATACACACAAACATACAAACACATTCATATGTGCACAGAGAGAAACAGAGCGGGATTTAAAGAATCCCTAGAAATCCTGGAAAATATTAGAGTCTTGGTGATGGTGTGCTTTGTAATTTCTAAACTTTTCATAGTAAGAACACAATATATTCATAATGAAAGAATGGAGTTTATTTGAAGGCTCATTTTTGGCTAAAGGAGTTTAGATATCTGATACAAATATTAAAGATTATTACATTAAATTGAATGATTTTTTGATATATTTATATATCAAATATATGATATATTTGAAGTGTTTTATAAATACTTAATGGTAAATTAATCATTGGTATGGTGGTTTGAATGAGAATGGCCCCCATAGGCTCACATATTTACATGCCTGGGCTCCAGAGAGTAGAATTTTTGAAAAAGATTAACAGGTGTGGCCTTTTTAGAGAAAGTGTGGCAATGTTGGAAGAACTGTGTCACTGTGAGCGGGCTTTCATGTTACAAAAACTCCACATTAGATCCACTATCTTTCTCTTTCTCTCTCTCCTCTTTCTCTGACTCTATTTCTGTCTCTTTCTCTTTGTCTCTCTACGTGTATGTCCCTCTCCCTGTCTCTCTCTGTATCTCTGTGTGTGTCTCTTTCTCTTTCTGCCTTCTGCCTGAAAATCAGAACGTAAAGTTCTCAAATACTCCTCTATACCAGGACCACCTATCTGCTGCCATGTCTTCCCACCATGATGATAAGGGACCAAGCCTCCAAAACTGTAAGCAAGACCCAATTAAATGCTTTCCTTCATAAGAGCTGCCTTGGTTATGATGTCTTTTCATAGCAACAGAACTGTGGTATTTTTGATACTATTTATGTGATTAAGACACTTTTTGACTACTTGGAATTTTATCCAATTCTTTGTGGTCTAATGCCTCCAGATATTGGTTTGTTGATAGAAGTACAGAATCATATTGCTTTCAGCAAGAATTTTTTGGACTATGACTACATCCCTATCCAAGCTCTATCTTGTTCACAGGTGTGATCCTGGCACTCAGTTTTATAGTCTAGAAACTATAGTTTATATAGTCTAGTTTTGGAGGAAAGAGACTTATTTTAGCAGCAGTGACAGAAGCAACACCGAATAGTAAACAGCATCTTCCTACTTTCACACCCATGATTCCAGGAGGAGGAAGCCATAGAACGTGATATATCTATGAGGAGTACATCTGATTTACATCAAGGAAGACTGAAAAGTGTGATTTTATTCAGTGAGAAAATGGGTTCCGTCCAGAGCAGTGACAAGGCTAGACGTGATCATAAGGTTGTAAGCATGGAGCTAGATCACAGAATTCAAAACCTACTTTGAATGAGCTCAGAATAGAGGGCAAAAGATGTGTGTCTTATTGATGAGAGACTGTTTATCACTGTAAATATGGTGGAACCGCAGAGACGGGACCCTAAAAATGAGGCAGACTAAAGTCTCATGAAATAGACAACTTTATTCAGAGCACCAGACAGTTTCTAGGCTGAGGGGTCAAGAAGAATCACATGAGTAAAACATACAATCAAAGAATAAGCAATGTGGGGGGCAAGCCGCACACCATGAAAACCTCTTTCTTCATAGCGGCATATAAACAAAAATAATAGCCAGTTATAATGGATAACCTGAAGTAAACTTAATATTCGATACACTTGGAAGGAGCAGAAAAACACATTCCAAGAGCAATCCACGTTTTTAAAGAAACTGAGGTCACAAGATGCTTGTCTCGTTTTTTTGGAGTTTTCTGACAAGCACTCAGAATTCCTCTCACAAAACTCCATTCTTGGACTGTGTTCCAACAAAAGGAGAATGAACATCTAAATAACAGACTTCTTTGTATTTGTCATTTAATTGGCACATCTCCCTGTTATGCCGAGCATCGGGCAATTGCTATCTTGTCTTCTTTCACAAGGTCAGAGTTGAGCCCATGTAACATGGTTTTATTTCTACTCTACCATTGAACTCCTGGTTTCAAAACCATGGTCAAATTGTGTACAGTGACCTGGTCCCATTGGTGAGTTTTGGAGGTGAGGTGTTACACATCCAAGAGACAAGGAAATACAACATATATGTAGAGGTTCTTTAGTCCTCTCCCTTTAAGTCCTTTGCAACTGTGAAGTACTATACCATCTGCACTTCTGAAATTATCTCAGAACTCTCAAAATGCTGCTGCAATGTTTCTGTGTTTTTGAAAAACACGTCATTATTGCATATTGTTGGAGATGAGGGAATTTTATGGAAAATCCTCCAAATTATTAACATCTTTCTTGTAAAGAAGCCAGCATAGTACAAGAAGGGTCCATGAAAGCGGGAGTAATGCCATTAATCAGATGACATATGTCTACATCTTTAAGCTTCTATTTTAAACACATTAAAGGGGGAAAAATCTCTGCAAATTTTCAAAAAGTATGAACAGAAACTCATGCTAGACAAGGTCTCATCTATTTTAGACTAAGGAAATGATTCAAGAAAGTTAAAAACTCTATCTTTCCATTAATAGATAAACAAGCGCTTCTTTCTCTTTTTATGTGTGTATGTATATGATAGGTATACATATATGTGTTTTCCTGTGTGTGAGAGCATGTGTGTGGGAGGTGCACAAGGGATGCATGTGGAGGTGAGAGGCTGACCTCAGTAGTCTTTCTTGATGGAATGACTCTTCCACTTTGTTCATGGAGGCATGATCTCTCAGATCCATAGCTCACTATTAGATACATAATTTCCCTTGCCTCTGCCTTTGATAAGGCTGGAATTGCGGATACTCACTCAGCTTTCCCTGGGTTCTGATGATCTAAGCTCTGGTGTTCAAGTTTGTACGGTAAGTCCTTTAACTGCAGAGTTATGCCAGTCAGAGTATTCTTTTTTGTACCTGTACTTGGTAGTTGTACTTTATACTTGTATTTTATAGTACTGTTTTTGACTGTGTTTTGTGCTTATGTTTGTTTATGTGCTTTGTAGCTGTTTGGTGACTGTGTCTCTTGGTTGTGTTTTGTGACTCTTTTGTGGTTGTATTTTGTTGTTGTTTCTGTACCTGCATTTTGTAGTCTTGATGTATTTATGCTTTCCATACCATCGTTAAGAAACTGAAACTCTGTAATGCGTTTCGTTTTTGTAAGATTGAATCAGTTTTCTGCCTCATTGTATAGGACTATGAGTGGCTACACGGAATCTCACTGATTGATAGTATGTTCTCCTCTGAAGCATAATAAAACTTTAAAAACTATACAATGGAATGCTGAATATCCCGCACCATTCTTCTCATCAAAACTAGCACAGTTGCTTTGTGAAGTGAGTCATTTTAAAGCAATGGGACGAAGTGTTAATGTAAAAGCTCATCTTGGGTATGAGACTGAGACAGTAAGTACTGGGTGATGGTGTCTACTGACAGTGATGAAGGGAATAACAAGAGTAGTAACAGAGGGGTAGACACAGCTGACACACACTGCTTACTATGTTCTGTACTCTTGGGTAAGCATATTGAAGCATTTATTTTATTTAGACCTCAGTAATCCATGACACAATAATAAAAATACTACTAGCTTATCACTAGCAGCTGAAAAATGCAGGGTTATTACACTTAAACCCTTATAAGCCCTCTGATGGTGTAGGTCCTCTCGAATGCTGGAATGTGTGAGCAGAGATGCTATGGGATTTACCCAAACATTGATGCTGTTTTGTCCCTACAGTTAAGGAAGGACATTTGCTGATGGAGGTCTCTCAGGAACCTATAGAACACTAAGTTTATAAACATTTATGCAAATAGGAAATACATAACTGGGATAGGCAAAACACTGACACTAGCACTGAGTATAAAATATACCAACATATTAATACTTCTGGGCCTGTAGATCTGGTCAGCACACACTGGTTGATGCTTATTAGTAAATGTGAACAAATTCTGTCCTCATTTCAGTAATTCTCTTGAAACACAGTGGCAGGATGGGGATAAGTAATCTCATACTCAGACCCAGAAATATACAATGCTAACATTCACTGAGTGGGTTGACTTTCCATTGATAATGGCAAAAAAAAAAATACCTGAAACAATTAACTTCTAAAGAAGGAGATTTTATTTTGAGTCATGGATTCAGAGACTTTAGTCTATGGTTACTTGATCATGTTGCTGTAAAATCATAGTCACACAGTGTATTATGGTAGGAGCACATGGCAAAAAAGGCTGCTCACCTTGGAGCATCCAGGAATCAAAGACAGTGGGAGATGCTTCTTTTCAGGTCATGGCTACAATGACCTAGCTTTATGCCACTGGGATTCCACCTTCTAAAATTTCTACCAACTACCAATAGTGCCACTGGCTGGTGAGCAAACCTTTTGGTTAAGTGCCTTTGGGGATCATTGTAAATAGAAAGTATAGACTATGTATTTTGCTGAAAGACTTTTGGGTGATCTAGAAAAGAGGCATATCTCCATCTTCCTTTATTGACTCCAACCCTCTGTAGTTGCCATAGTGCACAGGAGTAAGCAGTGCTTGGCAAAATTCCCTTTCCTCTGTGCTCCAGTTATGTGATAACAATGTTATCAACTATATCCTTTTGCCCATAAATGATCAGTCATCTCATAACATTTTCATCCGTTTTATGATTCCTTCTCACTAAAATTTATATCTTATTTTCTCTGTGTAGTCATTTACATTTGTTTGAATTTCATAAGTAAGGCTTTGTCCTTTAAATCTTGGCAAACTATTATTATTCTGAATAATATTCTGAATAATTTCACCAATGTATATTACATAAGTAGATTTTAACTAGATTATGGCAACCTTTTAATCCTTTTTTGTTCAATAGACCTGCAAATTGTGTTTTAGCGAGAGCTCAGATGATGACAGAGTTGAGAACAGGTTCATAGGCCTCATTCTAATCCCCCACTTTGAGCTGGATGATGCCTGTGGCTAGCATTTTCCCATGTTTTCATTTTGAGCCCATACGTTGCTTTAGATGTAATATTAGATCAATATACCCATGATCTTTGTAGAGACTCTTGTGTATGTGATATGAGGTGAGTAACACTGTTTTGTTTTGTGTGTGCATGCCCAGTTTTTTTAGAAAGTTACTACAAAGATAACCCTCTCTCCACTGTGTCATTATTTCACATATAAAGGATTATTATTTTTTCAAATCTCTTTGCAGTGATATTTTGTTTGTGCTTTCACAAATAAAGCTTGCCTTAAGATCAGAGTGCAGAGCTAGCCACACTAGCTAGCCATAGAGGCCAGGCATTGGTGGCACACACCTTTAATCCCAGGACTCAGGAAACAGAAGCAGGTGGATCTTTGTGAGTTCAAGGCCATCCTGGACTAGACGAGATTGAATAGTTTTAAAAGAGAAACAGAGCCACGTGACGCTGGCTCACACCTTTAATCCCAGCACTAGGGAGGTGGAGACTGGATGTGATGTGGCTGGGCAGAGAGAGGAATAGAAGGATAGAAGGCAGGAGGAGATAGGAGCTCAGGATTCAGTCTGAGGTTTCCTAGAGAGGACACTCATTCTGATAATTTGTAGGGACAGGATATCCCATTCAGTCTGGGGATTTTGTAGAGATAAGAACTAGTGGCTGTCCTTTGCTCTCCAAATGCGTGATGAAAGGGAGAGCTGACCACAAAAGCCGGTAGAACTCCTTTCGGCATCGAAGTAGCACTACTCCAGTGTAGGCATTGATGTAGCGAACTGCAAAGCCCACCGAGCAGGCGGCGGCACCGAACGTCCCGTGCACCCGGGCGATCGTGTCACGGACGAGGCCGCCGAGCACGCGGTCGTCCAGGCTCAGGCGGCAGCGCGCGTCCTCTGACACCAGCTCACACAGGAGGTACCTGTGCTTGTACCGCACCAGGAGACTCGTGTGAAGCAGAAACACTGGTGACTAACCACCAACTGCAATGACATAATCTAGGGTCGGCCCAGTATATTTTGGGACTGCAGACACCAGGATATCCACCTGACCACTGATCAGGCGGCTTGATAAGAAATGTAGCTTTCAGCTGGCCCAGTGAGGCAAGATAGCACTTGGGAGGATTGCTGGCTTGAATGCGGACGGTTCCCAGATGGCGGGACTGTCTGAGAAGCCTACTGTTCCCAATTAGCTCTCTGCCTCCTGCTAATGGATGCAATGTAAGATGCCAGCAACTTCTCCAGCACCATGTCTGCCTGTCTACTGCCATGCTTTCCGTGATGATTATGGACTCACCCTGTATGGTGGTTTGAATAGGTATGGCCCCTGTAAACTCCTGTGTTTGAAAGCTTGGCCATTAGGAGTTGTGGCCTTGTTGGAGGAATTGTGTCACTGCAGCAGCAGGCTTTGAGGTTCCTGTGCCTCAACCTATACCTAGTATGGCTCACAGTTGCTTCCTCTGCCTGTGGATCAAAATATAAAATTCAGAGCACCATATCTGTTGAAGCACTGCACTGCCATGCTTCTCACCATGAAGATAATAATGGATGAAACCTGAAACTGTAAACCAGCCCCAATTAGATGTTTTCTTTATAAAAAAAAAAAAAAAAAGAACTAGTGGCTGGCTGCTCTGCTTCCCTGATCTTTCAGCTTTGAGCCCCTAATATCTGATCCAGGTTTTTATTATTAAGACTAATTAGAAATTGAGCTATATCTGTTGGCATCAAAACCAATTGAATTTTAACAGTATGCTAATTTGCATCTGAATCAACTCTCCTTGGTAACAATGATGCTACTTTTTTTTTGGTTTCTTATACACATACACATATAGGAAGTAATTTAGTGAACTGGCCACTTAACTGTCAAACCTAACTATTTGCAAACCAGAAGTCAAATATGAGTTAATAGCCAAAAATGAATCAGCGACATTTTTCATGTCTTCTTGTTCATGGTCTTATTCCTCTAATTTAAAAAAGATATGCATGTATTGGGTACATTTTACACATTATATCATCTTTTGGAACAACTTTAGCTGTGCAGATAAGCTGCATACAGTAGATTAAACACAGTACTGAAGCAATGAGAAGAGAATGGAAAGATGAACGTTGAGTGCAGAGATGGGACAAGGTAGAAGCAGACAGTGTGACTAAAGAGATAACAAAAAACAGATAAAAATACTGAAAAGTATGGCAGCTGGGGCAGCTCAGAGATGGCATACTATCGTCCATGATTTGTGCTGCTGAGGATAATCACAGAACTTTAACACAGCAGAAAAATCAGCGTTCAAAATGATGAAACGGAAATCTTAGAGATATGCGAAGACCAATCGGTGCATTCTGTCTAACAAGATGTGGGACCGCATAGCTTGTTCCGGGAAACTGTGCATTAGCGCACAGGAAAACAATTTCACAGTTTTGTTGGGTAAGCTTTACTACTTGGGGAAATTCACCAGGGCAGCAAATTTCAGACTCTCTGTTCGAATGGGGAATTCAATGGTGCCGTTCAGAATGAACACAGAGCAGCCACAGAGTGGGCACCCTAGGGTTCTGCATTGTCAGAGCCCACACAGTAAGGATTTGGATTATGGTTCTTTGTTTATTGTATCCTGACTGACAGCTGAGTAGCAGCGCATAGTAGGCACTTTCAAAAACATGTGTGAACTTGGAATAGATGTGTACGCAGCTAACTTTAAACTGCAATTCTTATAAAGAATACTGCATTTTAAATGTCCATTTATAAGAGGACCAACATTTTGATGTCTTGTTTAAATTAGAGAGAACGTTACTGAGAATAAACAGGAAGTTCTTTAAAAAGGAGACTGACTCCCAGTGTTACTCAATGTTTTGTGGCCCAAACTGGGAATCACAGTGGCTTCTTACATTCCCAGATTGCATTGTGATGGATTATGACATGGTTTATCTTTTTATTCTCCTCCGTTAAAACCTTGCTCTAATGTAAATTCGTTCTGTGATTCTATTGGAGTCTGCTTAATATCTACTGTCAAGGCCAGCTTTAATGCCAGACAGAGAGAACAGCTACCCACATGCCACTAGGAGTGCCAGGGTATTGAATTTAGGATTTGGATAGTAAAATTCTACATCTGGCAGAAAAATTTCTACTAAAAGCTGACTTCATATTTCAACAGTATTGTTTACTATCATTGTTTATGGAATTGAAAACGGTTGTAACTATTATACTGGGATTAGCTGGGTGCCGTGGCCCATGCCTGGAATCCCAGCATTTGGAGAATGAAGGTATGAGGATTAGGGGCTCAAATCCATGCTTAGCTAAATAATGAGTTCAAGGCCAGCTTTTGCTACAGGAGATCCTGCCTCTCCCCCCACATAAACTCACCCCCAAACCAAAACGCTGTTGGAAAGCTAGTGCCATGATATATACAAAATGCTTCAAACCTTACAAACACGTTAAACTGTGGGCCACTTTTGCAATTTCACATTTCTTTACTGTTTATAGACACATTGGGATCCCAGCCAAGCACAACAGTTGGGTTATCACCCAAGTGGTTGGCTTCTAGGATTTGCTGAGGAGAGTGAGGGATAGGATGAAGAAGACAATATTATGGTATCTAAGAATTCTTATCGATTTTAAAGTTGAAAATAGTTTTTAAGACTCCATAGAGAATGTCCTATTTATAGGACTCATAGCTGGCTTGATGTATAATGGTTTTCTCATATTGGTCATTAATCTTTATTTCAGCAGGGACCACAGGTCACCATAAATTCTAAAGATTTATGGCACTTCATGGTTTGAAATTATTCTGCAATTTTTGTGCCTAAAGATTAAAAATAGACCAAGAATGTAAAAATTGGTTTTCCTTTGATCATTTGCAATGTTAAATGTTTATGAATATCAATCCTGAAAACTATTTCAATATGATGGAGTATTTTGGATTACTATGAAAACCTAAGGTACAATCAGATTAGTTCTTGGGTATTGGATTCAACAGGGGATCTTTAAAAAATATTTAGCTGAATTTTACCCAACTACATTATGGTACAAATTAAAATGACTTCCCAGTTTCTCATTTATGGAATATGGCTGGTCTAGCATGGATCACCAGTGTGCTATTCTGTTCTTCTTATAGAACTATCATGAAACTGAAAATTTGCTAGAACTCTGCTTCTTTGGCCCTGACAAACTCTATTTTGCACCCACTGGCTTTCAAAAAGGAAAACCAGGCATGCCACCAGATGGCCTCTTAGGGACAGGGTCTCTGGAATACTATGTCCCAGGTTTCTTTCATCATTCATCTATTCCCTGGCCATGCTTAAGCATGCATGGGCAGCCTGTTTATGGCGGTTCTCCAGTTGTTTCTATCCTGGGAAGTTCGAGATGCTTGTGCTATTGTCATACCCAAGGTTCCACAGTCTTCCTCTATGCTGTCTATCCAGCGGTTTTTTGGTCTTCCTCTTTGCCTTATTTTGTGCACTCCTCCAAGCAGTGCTATGTTCGGGTATCTGCCATCATTTGTTCTCAAAACATGGCCAAAGTATCTCAGGTGCCGTTGCTGTATCCTGTAGTTTACTTCCTTCTGTAGATAGAAGTGTTTTTTAATATCATAGTTGCACAGCCTATCTCTTTATGTGATGCCTAGAATTCCCCTGAGACATGCCATCTCAAGCATATGCAGTCGCTGTTCTGAGGAGTGTTTCATTGTCCAGGTTTCGGAGTTGTAAAGAAGGCAGTTCAAGAAAAGTGTCTCCTAGACTTGCAATTTTGTTGTTGCCATTGTGTCTCTTGCTGACCAAATTTTTCCTTGTGGCTGACATGCAGCCTTTGCTGTCCGTATCCACCTCTTGACATCGGAAATAGTTTCCTCCTTTGAACTGACAAAGCTGACTGTTTGTTTGATGTTCTGACTCTTTTATTACAATGCTAAAATCCTTGTGTATCCTTCCCATGTGTTGTATCTCAGTCTTCTCGGTGTTTAATTTCATACCATGGTTTTCATTGACTTCCACCACTCTATTTACCATGACCTGCAGCTCATTTGGACTTTTTGGCAAGTAGTGCTGTATCATCAGCAAAACACAAGTTTTTGATTCGCCCACCTGCTATTTCACACCTATCTCCTCATCCTCCAAAGCTGTTGATATTATTAATTCTAGGAATATATTAAATAGTAGTGGTGAGAGGATGCGTCCCCGTAACACTCCTACAATTATATTAAACTAATTATATTAGTTTTCCGCAGACTTTGACAGATGCAAAGTATCTATATAGGCATTTTCTAGTATCCTTATGATTTTCTCTAGGTACCTATAGAACCTCATTTTTTCCCAAAGTCCTTTCCTCCAAATACTATCAAATGCCTTTCTGACGTCGATGTAACATACATATAAATCTTATCCAAATTCATCGTATTTTTCTGCCAATTAACTCAAAGTGAAGATCTGATCTACTGTGCTCCTGTTAGCTGGGCTTCTGCTAGGATTTCCTCTCTTCTGCCCTTGATTTTTTGCAGGGTTATGGAAAAGATCTTGCTGCTCTGGTATAACAAACTAATGCCCTTGTAATTGGAGCAGTCCAGCTTGTCCTTCTTCTTGTGTATGGGAATTATGACTGGGTGCTTCTGTTCTGTGGGAATCACTTCATGTTCCCATATCTCTCTGAAGAGCCTGAGAAACGCCTAGGCCCCTGAGCCTATTGTAGCCACCCCCAGTTCCTCCACTGTGATGTCATCCATTCCCAGAACCCTACTGTTTTTCACTCTCTTGATAGCTTCCTCTATCCCACTCCTTAAATATTTAATATTTCTTCTTCGTCTCTTGTGTTCGGGTGGCTGCCAAAGTGTTTCTCATTGTAGTCTACGCTGACAGCATTAGGGTCATTGTATAGGGTGTCAAAGTATTGTCTCCATCTTTGCTCTCCTTCCCCTGTTTCTGTTAATAAATGTGATCTTTTAATCATCTAAATCTGGGGAAGATATCTGGCAGTTTTCCATCTGATAGCTCTGTAGATAAGATGTGTTTTAATATGGAGTATATCCTCTTCGACCTCTTTGCATATACCTTGTATATACAGCTCTCTCCTCCTTCACTCTTCTTTTGACATCCCTACATGGATAGTTGAGGTGCTTTGCTGCCTGTGGATTGCCTATTTGTTTCCTCTTTAGCTTCCTCCTTTCTTCTGCCAGGTTGATCATCTATCTCTGAAGTAAGTCATTCTACTGGTGTTGCCCTTTTTGCATAACCAAGCGTCTCCTTTGAAGCCTCCTGTGTGTGTAGCTCTTTTGATTTTTTTTTCCATTTGCTTTCTATATTTGTAGAGGGTTGTCTAATGATTTCCCTCATCTTTTTTCCAGTGGTTCTCTTATACTCTCTCCACACAGCTGGATTCATCAATTGTTTATGATTGATCGCAGAGTCAGGCTATCTGGAATACTGTGTCCCAGGTTTAGGCGTTTCATTTTTCATATTTTTCATCAATTGTGCTTTCTGTCATCACTTGGCAAAAACCTCTACAATGCCGTACATTGTTAAAGCATGTCTATATGCTTTCTAAAACAGACATTACATATCTGAAAGTGAAGAAGCTGTTGGAGAGATTCTTTCTTCCTGAATCAACTTGTATATAGTTATAGGCTTCCGGATTAGTTATAATCACATGCTGAATGCCCATACCATGCAATTCTTTAAATTCTCTTGATGAATTAACTCTTTTTATTTCATTTTGTTTTTTTTTTTTTTTCAAGACAGGATTTATTTGTAGCTTTGGAGCCTGTCCTGGAGCTAGCTCTTGTAAACCAGGCCTCGAACTCACCGATATCTGCCTGCCTCTGCCTCCCGAGTGCTGGGATTAAAGTCTTGTGCCACCACCACTTGGCAGACGAATTAATTCTTGTTATTACATGCCACTGTTCAGTCAGCTGACAGGAGAGTTTCTGTTTATATAATGAGATGCTGGTGATGCAGTCAAAGCCTTGTATTGCTACAGAAAGTGCTTATTTATTGAGTTTATACCTTACATAAATAACCAATATCAGTTTATACTGTCTGATGAGCAACAGAGGAGATTTTCACTCATTTCTGAAGACTCTTTTGCTTTTTTTGTTTTGTTTTTTTGGAAAGCCACTGAGTTATTGAGCTTGCTTGCAGAACAGGGGTTCAGGATAGTTACAGATAGTTACAGGTGTCATTGTGCTCACCCCTAAACAATATTATCACTGTAAAGTTTTGCCTGATAATGAGATGTAACCTCATTGACAATGTGTCACAAGGTCCACGATTCTAGAGTCTTAATAATTTATTTGACATTTTAATAGCTTTATGATTATGATTCCAAACTCATAGCCTTCAGGTTGTATAAAAGGCGTTCTCCTGCTATGAATTCACAGCTTAGGGAGCTGCTTACACTACAAACCACATTCTATAATTATTTAAGAGGCACATGAATGCTTTTGTCTTAGAAACAGCAGGACCTGGGATCGCAAAAAATTCTATAAACCATTTCTCAGGTCTGAGAAATGATTCCTCTGATTTGTGGTTTCTTCCTTCCAAAGCACTGTGAGAGCACTGTGGGAGCACTGCGGGAGAGCACTGTGAGGAGAGCACTATGAGGAGAGCACTGTGAGGGGAGCACTGTGGGAGCACTGTGGGAGCACTAGGGGAGCATTGTGCGAGAGAGCATTGTGCCTCCCTGGCGCTGTGACGATTTTTGGATTTTCTCTCCTGGCAGCCGAGGGTGGACATGCAACCTGAGTTCAAAAGCTTTACAAACCAAGGTGGGGAAGCAACATGTATTTTATTGCTTGCTGCTGTGACTAAGTACCAAATCCTAAGACTCAGGCGGAGGTCTTGTGTTTCAGCTCACCGCATGTCTGAGCCCTGTTCTTCTTTCCTGGCTCCTTCCTCCCTTGGCAGATGCTCCACCAAGTCACTCTGAAGCACTTGCCATTTCCCCAAACACTTTCCTATCTCTTCCGTTTTACACCTTTGTGTTCTTGAAATGTCTCTCCTTTTCTGGATGAGATTTCATCGTTTCCAAGACTTTGTCCAAATGTTAACAAGTGTTTAAGTTTTTCTAAAGTAGCTCATGGTTTAACATTGATTAATCTAAAAAAGATCTTATGAAATCTGAGTAGTTATCAGAATATTTTCAAAATTCCATGGTATTTAAAAGAAATGATTTATTGTGAGGAATTAATATCTGCTTGTTTCTCATTATCATTTATCTACCTATTATTTGTCCACCTAACATGTCATCTATCTATCTATCTATCTATCTATCTATCTATCTATCTATCTATCTGTCTATGTATATTCTATCTTCTGTCATCTATCATCTATTTATTTATATGCATCAATCTTTCTTTCTATACATATCAATCAATCAACATATCTGCCTATTGATCATCTATCTATATCTATCTATCTATCTATCTATCTATCTATCATCCATATCTTTGTTTAACACAAATATTTATTATTGTTATTACTAGTTTTTAAGGTTTAATCTATCCCTCCCATACCATCCTACACTTTAATAAGCTAGATTAAGCTAGCTCCCAATTTCTGAAACTTCAGGCTGCTATTCAATATGTCACGTGGCTGAATATAGTTGTGAAAATTTGAGAACAGTAACATTTTCAGAGTATTCAATGAACCAGTACTAATTTGAAATCAAATGTGTAAGGATTCTGAAGAGTTTCTGGCAGTGCTTGTCGGTGTAAGATCATGTGACTTGACTTCACTTTGGTTGTGGACACACGACATTGTGTTGGTCATGCCATCATGCTATCCAAACCCATGAATGCTGTCTGAAGCACTCTGGCTCACATGAAAGATTATTACTGTCCAGATAGTATGTTCTTCTCTATAATGGCTTCATTAACGTAGAATTTTAATATTTTCCTATGGACACTTCCTAGCATGTAAGTATCAAATTAGTATATCTCTCATTGTTTTCTGTTAGAATATTTGATTATAAAACCTGTTTGAGTCGAGATTCTAAGAGTGCACCACCATACTTGCCTCATAGTGAACATTTTAACATTCAGAAGCTTCACTAATAGTATTTCTGTATATGTCATTCCACGGTGTAGGCTATACTTTCAATATTAAGTTGAGTAAATTAAATAGCTTCAAGAGTGAAAAGCAGACAGAAATTTGATAGGTTGTGATTATGGAATACTGAAATACGAGTGTCAAGACAGAGATTTTTGAAAAGCCTTAAAGCTGTGTGGAGTATCAATCATATCTTCAGGACAATAAAAGAAAGGACATTGAAGGCATTTTCATAGATCTTCCTTAGTAATTTCTGTGAAATACTAGGATTGCTAAATTAATGATTTCTTTCTGATATCTATCCTTCATTCTAGATTCATCCTAGGTATTGAACCGACTTTAACAATCTGTCAAGACAGTGAAGTCAGAGTGCTTGCTTCTAAGTAAAGCAAAGAAACTCTCAGTCAAACCCAAGTTGATTCATACTCCCATTGCCTGGCATATAGAATATGCTTAATTAACATTGTGAAGTATTTATCTTCATTGCAAGAATAAAATGATGCGTACATATCATTACTTCTTTCAAAAGAGGTTTGCAATAGAAATTTGTAGTGGTGGTTTCAGGGGGTCTGATTATCCTGCTCTGCACATATGAAATTTGCAAACTGTGGCTTTATTGGGAATTATGTCTTCAGAACATACCACCATTTGACAGCATAGGAAAACATATAGAGCAAATTATTAATAACCAGGGAAAATGTTGGTAAAGCTACATAATACAGTCTGTTAGAGTTTGTTTTATTACTAGTGAATTCTTTGATGAGATGTAGGAAAGATCCCATATTTCTACCAGCAGAAACACTCTTTTTAAAAAACAATAGGATCTAGGAAAACATGGGCATAGATTCAGTGGGTACAGAATTACGGTTATGGAAGTAGAGGGACAAGATTGATCTCTGTTACATATCCCTCCCCCACAACTTATAAAACATAAGGACTTTATCTTAATTTCAACTTTAGACCTTTCCTTGTACTTATAGTTGACGAACTAAATGAATAGTCAGGAAATGAGACTCCACCTATGAAGTCTCTTCTCTCTTAAGGGATGGCAGAAAACACCAGGAAAAGCACGAGAAGGAAACAGCATCCTAAAGAGAAACTAGTTTAAGTCCGGTTTCTCAGGTAGCTAAAAGGCAGCATCCATATTTAAATAATCAAGCAGAGCGAGGTGGAGTCTGTGAATGGCTGAAGTCAACAGTGAAGGGCAGGAGAGGTTACCGTGCTGCAAAACACTCGTTACTTATAAATCCAAAGTCTTTCTTTAGGAGCTCATCGCCCCATGAAAAATTACAAACTATTAGAAAGCCATTCCATGTGAGTTGAAAATCGTTTCAGCACACTCTATAAAGCAGAGGATGAGGTAAGCATACTTAATTTCTTCGACCCTACAGCTCCTTTTCCACCATCTGTGCGTCTGTATTTCCATGAACTAGCCTAGTGAAGTCACACAGAAGCAGTGCTCTGCGCCTAATACATAGAGCTCATGCATGGGACACAACTCATCCCCAAACAGTTGATGTGTTAAGCAGCAGAAGAATTAGGTTTTTAAACCACGTTAAAGGAGGTGGTAGAAAAACATCTGGAAAGAAACAGGTTGATTGGAATAGGGCTCCGTGGTTTCGAGATTGGAAGGCCATACTAAGCCAGTCCTCCCAAAGAACCCTAGTAGTGTTACTGCCAAAATAGACAAAGGCGGCTCAGGGATCTAATGCATTTGGCTTTTCTGGGATCACATAAAATCCCAGCACTTAAAGAGACAGGCTAACAATGCAATGCCTTATCCTTGTTTACATTTTGTTTAAATTTTCTATTATTTTTGAAACTGATTATTTGGCTTGCCTCACAAATATATGTGAAGAGACAGAAACACTGGCAGCCATTTAGGGAATAACTATTGTGTTAGTGATGGACTAGGAAGATACTACATTTAGAGAAACACATCTTCCTCCTTTAAGGCTATACAAAAGACAGGCAATCAACCATCCTCATGATAGCAATATACAGGCATGGACACAGAAGCAGAATTTTTGCGTGATTTCCTTGAGATATTTACGAGTGATTTAAATTTTAAAATGAATGGTGAAAACAATATATAAAATTTCTAGGGTGCCATTGCACTTGGGGTGAGTTGACCTCTGCGATTTCCCCAAATGCAGGAAACTCGACTGCATAATTTTTGTTAGTGGGGGACTGTGTTCGCGCTCTTCTCCGGCAACTGTACGCAAAAAAAAAAAAAAAAATTCTAGGGTGCTAAAGAAGACATGCAATGGTCCCTGGGAATAGTGAGAAGAAAGCCTCCTTAGGTAACAATTGAGGACTGTGACATCTTATTTTACCACAGTGAAAACCCTCACAGGCAACACATGTACCTATGAACAGACCTGCCCCTCTTGATATCTATGTGAGCATAAACTATCGTTCAAATCTGAAACTGCTGGAAAAAGAGCGTCTTGACATTTCTATTGGATTTGACCAGCTGGTTTATAATTAGATTAGAACTGCAATTTTTACAGGGGGTAGCAAGGTGGCTTTTGGGTTATGGCACCTAATGCTCTTTCAGATGACCTGAGTTCACCTGTGGGACCAGAGGAAAACTCAGTGAGTCTCTTCTTCCCAGCGTTACGGACTCTGGATGGAGCTCAGGTAAGCAGGCTTCTGTTGTAAGTGTGCTTACGTGCAGAGCCATCGCACTGGTTATTTTTCATCTGAATCATACCTTGTGGGATTTCCTCTGCTCCACCAATTTCTTCTCTATTCTCCTCGGAGCTGCTAGGACACCAGTAATCATAACTGTCATGACTTTTCCCTTGATCCACCTTTCCAGTCTCCTTGGATGGTTCTTCCTCACATTCCATCCCTTGGTGTTATTCAGGACTTCCTTGCTTCTTATATCCCAAATATGCTCCAAGAAATGTTTCCTGTTCAGTGGCTTGGTGCACCAGCTGGCGGCTCATGACTTTGGAAAGTCTCCATTGTCCTACAGACCCCTCCTTTGATCTGCAGATCATCCATCGGCGTATCTACTTGACATTCAGGTGTCTCAGTGGCATTTCAGAGGTGTAGTCTCCATTTTGCATTTCTAGTGATGTTGGTGTTTTTTTTTTTTTTTTTTTTTTTGCTTTTGGAATATTTTCTAGTTCTATGAATGGAGACTCATTTCTCCTGGCTTCTTATTTCCAACTCTTCATGTTTTCCTATCTCATTCCTAATCCTACCAAGAAATATATTAATTTCAAAATGGAAAATGTAACCATTTTCCATCACTCTCGCTACTACTGTTATGACTGAAGGTACTTGTTAACTCTTTCTTCAACTCTGTCTTCTTCTTTGTGCCTTAGCTTTGAATCTTCTTTACCATTCCTGACAGGAATCCAGCCACAGCAGTCAGAGGCAGCCTATCAGAATGTCGCTCAAATAGCTTAATCATTGTTTTTTTTTTTTTAAATGTTCTTCAGAATAAAATTTAAAAGTTTACACTTACAAGGTCCTGTATGAATTGAGGTTCTCACCAACTGTCTACTGACAATCTCCATTTCTTTTCATCTCTTTCAGGCCTCAGAGCCTCTCCTTGCTCTTTGCATACGCCTTTCACACTGCTGGCGGAGGAACATTCTGTTCATGTTCTTTAACTCTTCTCCTCGATGTTCTTTGAGGGGTCCTCTCTGAGCCCTATACTTAAAATTATGAGACTACTCAGAACTCTCCAGGAGTCTTTGCTACCTAACAGTCTCTAATTTCATTTATTTATCATGCTCATTTTCCATGCATTAGAATATAAACTCCATGCAGAAGCATCTTTATTATATGCCATAGTAATACACACAGGGGAAATATATTCAAAGAAAACAAATACATGCCAGCTTTGGGACATAAACCTATTTGGAAAAAAAATGGAATGGAGCAAAATTGGGTACTAATAAGCAGGTAGATTTAATTTTAGCATTTATGACATGCTGCACACACACACGTATGTGTGTGTGTATATATATATATATATATATATATATATATATATATATATATTATTGTGGTAGTTTAAATCAGAAAATCCCCCATAAACACATGTATTTGAGTGTTTGAGTGTTTGGTTCTAACTGTATTATAAGAATTAGGACGTGCAGCCTTGTTGGAGAAGTTATGCCACTGGGTGTGCGCTTGGAGTTTCAGAAGTCAACACCAGGTCCAGTCTTGCTTTTACTGCCTCCTACACAAAGATCAGGATGTAAGCTCTTAGCTACTGCACCAGTGCTCTGCCTGCCTGCTGCCATGCTCCCGGCCATGATGGTCATGGACTTACCTTCTGAAACTGCAAGCAAGCCCCCAATTAAATGCCTTGTTCATGATATTTCTTCACAGAAATAGAACAGTAATGAAGACATTTATTTATGTGTGTATGGGTACAATTGGGGTTAGGTAGACAGCGTGTGATATCCATGGCATGAATGAGGAGGTCAGAGGACAACTTGAAGGTGTCAATTTGCTCCTTACACCATGCAGTTCTTAAGAATTGAACTTAGGGTCTCACGTTTGGGGCAAAAGCCTTTATGCTTGGATAAGCTTGCTACTTTCTTGTTTTCATTTGCTAAATAAGGAAAGATCCAGTGATCACTGGAGATTATTTTGTTATGTATTAATGGTTAGTATATAAGTATTAGTACAATTTTCCCCTCTGAACACTTAATATGATTTTTCAGCATAATAAAACATTTTATTAAGTTAAAGATAAAACTAAATTATTAAAAAACAATTTACAAGAGAAGAGAGTGGCCTACTAGGTGACTGTGGCTGCGATATGCAGAGGTACAGATGGAGGCAGGGGACAGTGCCTAAAGAAAGAGAAAGGAGACAGATGAAATGTAGGATTAGGGTAATATATGATGGGACTCTTTCATGTTCTAAAATAATGCTTCTCCACTTTCAATCTCCTTGGGAGTCATCCACGGATAAGCTTCATGCTTTGGATTTTAGTTTAGTTCCTCTGGCTCTGTGATTCCATCTCCTTAAAAATGTGATTTCATCTAAGGTAATCGGATGATTCCTTAAGCCCTGGGCAAGGTCCCTTTGGTACAGAATCTCTACCTTAGTTGTCCTCTGAAGGGCTCTAGAAGGCTCAGGTATGGTGGCCATGGCAAAGATAGTGCAGGCAGGTCTTTCTCTTCCCCCCCTTCCCTCTCCATGTAAACTAGATTACATCCCTAAAACTAGCCACCAAAGTCTATTCCCTTATTTGGATGCTCCCCCACCCCCAGACAAGGTTTTTCCTTGAAACAGTCCTGGCTGTCCTGGAACTCACGCTGTAGACCACTGGACACTTTCTTATACCAGACTCATTTCTAAGACCAAGGTCCAGTTGTCAAAGTATTGAAGTCCAGCAATCCAAAAGCCCCCTTTTGACTACCCTAATCAACATGCTCAATCCAAACATACCACGAAATTCTGGGCTATTCTAAAACAGACCTAATCATTTTTTTCAGATGTGCTTAGGAGATTTAAAATGGATGCTTCTTCTAAAATAGTCACCTATTTTATGCTATTCAGGTGAAATAATGTAGAATAAATTATGTCCCACATGCAATGTTTTAAAAATTGAAAAAACACATTTTTAAAGACCTTATTTTTGTTTACTTTTATGTGTGTGTGTGTGCATGTGTGATGTGGGATTTCCCTATGTATGCTGTGAATATGTTTTATTGCCATTGGTTAATAAAGAAGCTGTTTCAGCCAATGGCTTTGCAGAGTAAGCCAGGCAGGAAATCTGAACACTGATATATATATATAGAGAGAGAGGAGGCAGAGTCAAGGAGATGCAATGTAGCGGTTAAAGGAGACAGACGCAGAAACTTTACCCGGTAAACCACAACCTCCTGGTGATACACAGAATAATAGAAATGAGTTAAATTAAGATGTAAGAGCTAGTTAGGAATACGCCTAAGCTATTGGCCAGAGGATGTTGTAATTAATATAGTTTCTTGTGTGGTTATTCAGGTCTGGGCAGCTGAGAAACAAATGAGCAGTCTCTGCCTACACGTGTGTGTGTATACGCTTTCTCTCTCACTTTAAGTATGTGTACGTGTTGGTGTGTTTGTGTATGTACATGTATGCCTGCATGCGTGTGAAGGTGTCTTCAGAAACCAGAAAAGGGTGTCAGATCCTCTGGAGCTTAAATATTGTCACTTGTGCACCATCCCACAAGGGTAGTTGGACCCAATCTGACATCCTTTGGAAAAATAGCAAGCACTCTCAGCAGCTGAGCCATCTCTTTAGCTCCCAGATGTGTATTTAATTTAATATATTCCAATCCAAAAATAACTTTTAGATATTATATCCTCTGAGTCACTCAACAAATATTAGGAAAGGAATACGGAAAAGGGCACTGATCATACTTCATATACATTTTCATTTGAATTCACTGTTGTAGTGTTTAAAAAAACCCTAATATGGAATAAAAAGAAGTAACTCAACTCCTATTGAAAATATGATAGATAAGATAGATGTTGTCATTCATTTCCTATGTTTACAATAATGAGCACACTATGATGCTGTTTAACATATATGACTATAATATAGAATATAGATCTATTCACAAATAACATTTTCTTTAATCAAATACTATAATTTTATAAGTATATATAACCATACTTCATATATTCTTAAATATAATTCACATATTCTTAAACTGAGGAAGTAACTTTTATGTTTGTAGTTGGTGACTGTTCAGAGCATTTTTACATATGTATTTTTGCTAATACTTTGGTTTGAGTTTGTAGGCTAGGTAGAAGATAGCTGTGAAACTTAGAAATCAGAAACAATTTTCAAGAGTATATAGCTCATAATGGAGCAGCCAGTATACTCTGGCCTGAAAGTGGATATTAACCAAACTTTCGTAGAGTAAAACGTCGACTATGATGTGAAAGAAGATGGAGTCAAAGACTTCATTATTTGGCTAGTGTCATTATGCCAAAGGACCCTGAGAGTTGTCTGTGAGGACATGGTGTGAAAATACAGCTTCAGAAGCAGGAAGTGGGGCCTCACTGTACTGATTCTTCTACAACCTTGACCATGAACTGCTCAGCTACTAGAACTGTGAGAAGATTTCTCTTCAGAAGCTGTGCTGTCTGTTTTGGATTGTTTCCAGCCTCAGTCCAACAAGACTTGGTTAGGACTTCAACTACTCCAAGCCTATTATCTCTAATTGACCTCAAGTAAAGAAACCCCTATGCCAGTGGTTCTCAGCCTCTGTAATGCTGCGACCTTTTAATACAGTTCCTCATATTGTGATGACCATAAAACTGTTTCATTGCTACTTCATAACTGTAACTTTGCTGTTTACGAATTGTAAATTAAATATCTGATATGTAGGATATCCGATAAGTGACCCCCAAAGGGGTCATGACTCATAGGTTGAGAACAACAGTCCTGTGTTCAGGCTCTCTATTCAAGGCTACTGTGGAATTGCGATGGCGGTGGTGGTTGCGGCAGCCATGACATTTGTAGGTAGCAGGCTTGCAGGCTTTGCTGTCTCGGTATTCAGCCTCACCTGGAGCATGTTGCTGCTGCCTCTGTTGCATTATGGGATTCCATATAAGTCAGCATGAATGAAATGAAGAAGTGGATTATAATTCTTTCCTTTTGGAGCCACAGGTTTTTTTTTTTTTTAAAGATTTTATTTATTTATTATGTATACAACATTCTGCCTCCATGTGTGTCTGCATGCCAGAAGAGGGCGCCAAATCTCATTACAGATGGTTGTGAGCCATCATGTGGTTGCTGGAAATTGAACTCAGGAACTCTGGAAGAGCAGCCAGTGCTCTTAACCACTGAGCCATCTCTCCAGCCCGAGCCACAGGTTTTGGAGAGCTCTCATTTAACTAATCTCAATTAGTTTCTAGGTTAGCCAACACTTGTGCTTTTTAGATCTCTCTGGAAACAACTATTGATAGTCCTTTAAGTCAATTCTTCAAAGCATGCAAAGGATGCTTTAGACACACAATCTAATGATAGCTGAAGAAAGGACATAAAAAAAGTAACATATGGGTGGTATTCATTGCTTCTTAGTTACATTTAAGATCATGCCGTGTGTGAATTTGGATCCATTGGATGTCCTTCTTTTCATCCTGGGTGACATTTCCTCCGGTGGCTTGTTATTATAATGCTAATGATATTACATTGTCACAGAAGAGTGATGTTGGGAGGGCAATGGCTTTTACCCGAAGCCTGTTATCTCCAAATGGCCACAAAATGACAAGTGTTTGTATTTGGGAGGACACTCTCATAAGAAAGGTGCAGACAAAGCAAAAGCAAGCAGACAGAGAGTCACAGGCATGGGTTTCATGACTTAGATCTGCACCTCTTAGTAAATAAAGGCCCTAGCAAGTTTGTTTCAGGGCATGAAATGGGGCCAGGGAAAAGACAAGAAGCAGCCTCTGCAAGTGAGAACAAAGACCACTATTGTGAGATCTCAGTAGCATAATATACAAGCTTCAAATCAGAGCTCTGGTCAGTGTGATATAAAGGAAGCACTTCATTAGCTATCGCAGTGCATACCTCAGGCTTGTACCACATGGCGGCATGCAGCAGGGGCATGGCCGCGAAGAATGAGCTATTCACTTGGCTCTCATAATCTTGCTCTGTTTCGGCCTGTTGGGTTGACAGCTTTCACGCTAAGCATAGCAGGCGCTAGAGAAACAGCCTTACATTCTTCGGTGATATAGTTTGTTTTTGGAAAATTCCTATCTAAAAAAGGAGATAAAATAACTTTCGCCTGTGAGCTCAATATATTACACTATATGCCCTTCCAGAGGGAGGGTCTGTTTTTATGATTACCGCGAACACTTTAATAAAATGATTTTATGGAAAGAGTGGCCTTGGATGAAATTATTTGCAATTTCAATGTTACTCAACCCTATGCAATCATATGAATATTCATTTGGCTGTGAAGGCTTGCTTTGTAAGTAGAAAATTACAGTAAAATGCTTTTGCAAGACATTGAGTGGTAGAAAAGTAATTTTGCATAATAGTTTTCTGGAAAAGCACTGTGAAGTCCAAGTCCATCATCTAGAGCCACAGATTCCCATAGTTCTCCAAAATAGAAAAGTATATAATTTAAATTCAGATTCAAAGCACCATTTCTGAATTCATTGTATACGTCCTTTGTGTTTGGAAGGGCAATGCATTATATTAAGGTTCTTGCATATATTACTTCCTAGATTTGAAGGTCAGTCTTGAATAGTATTGTGAAGTCTTGGGGGTCTAATTGCCTTTAAAATCACACAGGTTGCTGAGGATCATTCTAGACTTTACGCACAAGGCAGTGCAGCTAAGGAAGACAGAACTTTATGTGTCGCAGAACAGATTCATCTTAGGTTGCACTCCTAGAATTATTAAAGCAAAGTAGTAAGAACGGTCACACAATTCAAACTCGTGCTTAACCGGTATTTCTTGCTAACTTGTTTTGTTGCCTCTAATTATGGAAATATTACTTTCAAAGAATTTTTTTTTCAAAAAATTATCTGATAATCGGGTAGAACAATGGGAAATTATTGCTTTAATGCCTAAGATTTTCTGAAATACATCAATCAAGATATCTGAAAAGAACTGCAAGATATTTTTACTTTTATGTGTTTTCCAGTGAGAGCAATGTTTTCTTAACACAATTTCCTACTTGAATCGTGAAAGACTAGTAACCACCCTGGGGGTTAGCCAAAAAAGTTTATGATAGAATCTTCTCCAAAAGCTCCCATGACCCTATTTATTTATTACTTAGTTTGAGTTTTGAGGATTGAACTCAGTGCTTTGTACATATTTGGCTCTCTTATGAGCTACAGACTCAACCGGAAGATATCCTTAATTCACAATTAAGTCTCTGTATTTAACAATTCTCACGTCTCTCAGGATACAAGTTGCTAGCAATTTTTATTCTAAATATCTACCCCAAATGTACACTGCTTAATTATCCTTTAATCTGATTTCCATACAACCCAAATTCTCACATTTCACTCTTGATCTCCAGCAACTCAGAATTCAGAATGTGACCTTATTTGGAGCCAGGGTCTTTACAGAGATAATCAAATTAAAATGAGGTCAGGAGGTTGTGCCTTAATCTCATATGGCTAACATCCTTGTAAAAAGAGGAATTTGGACATACAGCCATGTGTAGGGAAAGAATACAATGTGGTCATAAAAATGGCTATCTACAAATCAAAAAGAGAGTCTTGGGACAGATCCTTTCTGAAAGCACTTAGAAGGAAACAGTTCTAAAAATACCCTCATTTCATTGATTTTTTTTTTAAAGAGAATTGAAATTATTTTCAGTTTTTCTTAAGACTGAGACAGTCATTGGTTTGCCTTGTCCAACTTCAATGTGATGGTGGTTTCTGATTTTATTTTAACTGAAAGAAAACAAAAGAGGTAAAATTAGGAAGTTAAGTCAAATTATTAATTATGTATTGTTGTTATCTCATAAAAAATAAAGGAAGACTGGGGCATTCAAAATGCCTAAGCTCAACATTTTCTTTGTTAGTTAAAGGTATAACAGTATCAGGAAAGCAAATTTGTTTCTAAATATTTACTTTAAAATTGAGTATCATGTATTTAAGAATGATACAAAAATAATAACCTGCTACATTTTCAGAATTTTACTTAAAATTATTTGTATTCTCTCTGATGCTGAACAGTGGACGTAGGGATGCATATGAGGGTGGTGTTCTACCAAGCAAGACTCCCAGCCCTTAATCTTAGCTTTAAAAATGTAAATCTGGGAAAAGTAAATGATGCCCTGGAAATATTAAACCTACATAGATGAGAAAAACGTAACAGTTTTCGTTGGAGAGCCTTTATTAATTTACACGTTTTTCTGAAAGTCTAGTTATTTATCTATTTACACTATCAAAATTTTGCAGTAATATTTTATAGGATAATTTTGTAAAGTGACTCCTTGTTTACAAACGTCAAAGCATTTCTAAACAACAAGACATTGTCTATAAATTTTACAAATCAGAGCAAAGATAATATCTCATTTAGAAAATGGGGATGTTTTCTAAGTTCAAAAATAATTCGCTTACCCTTCGAGGTAATCCTCAGTGAAATTAGATGAGACAGTGTAATCAGAGATGACAGAGGTGACTGGCACAGCTTGGTGACACAGTTTGTTCAAATCCTGGAGGACCCAGAGGCAACCTCCAACTCCCCAAACAAAACAAAACAAAACGTCTTTAGGGATCTAAAACGAACTAGCCAGTCTAACTGGCGGATGTGATTGTATATCTAAAGCTCATAGGGAAATAGGCAGCAGAAAGAACTTGTTACATATGCCGTGGGTGACTTAAGAATGCAAAGGAGATGGAACAAGAAAGATGTTTTGCATCCAGAGACGGAAGATGTTTGATGTATCTACTTGTGGTTTCATGGGCTAAAAACCCAAAGAACTGTGCACCAACACAATGAAGCCAATTAAATATGATGACTAGAACTATCAAAGCCTAGTACGATCTAAGAACAAACTTGGGAAAAGACTGAACATTCTGATATAAAATGAAAACCTAGTGGCAATAAACAGCATAAGTAAATAAAAGGACTTAGGCCACAAAAAAATAAATCACAATTTCAACAAAAAAGGTGTTTTTGAGTACTTTAAAATAACAGAAAAGTAAAAATAAAAGTGCTAAACTAAAATGGGTAGAAGAAATGTGGTATGGGAAGTCCTTCTGTATATGTGTTGCTTTTATTGGTTATTGAATAAGGAAGCTGCTTTGACCTGTGATAGGGCAGGATAGAGCTGGGGTGAGGGGGACTATGCTGGGAGAAAGTAGGCAGAGTTGGTGAGAAGCCATGTAGCCACCAGAGGAGGCAGACACACCCTCGAACATTGCTGGTAGGCTACGACCTCATGGTGATACACAGATTAATAGAGATGGGTTAAGATATAAGAGCTAGCTAGCAATATGCCTAAGTAATTGGCCAAGCAGTGTTTTAATTAACACAGTTTCTGTAATTATTTCGGATCTGGTTGGCTGGGAAGCGAACAAGCAGCATCCACCCACTGAAATTAATGACAATACACACATGAAAAGTATAAATGATCCTTATGTATATAAAAATCTGCTAAACTTCACTAATAATAACACAGCTTCAATTTTACATTTCATCAAGGTAAAATTAAAGACATGCAAATTGACAATCCCATGAAATTGAATAAATGACCCAGGAGCCAAGCTCTGGAATAGGTCTTTTTATAGTTTTAGGCTGAAATGCCAAAATGATACTCCTTACCTAGAGCAATTGGAAAACTACATGTATCTTTAGTGTTCACAACAGTAATCTCACTATTAGGGATCATCTTGGATACACATTGCCAGAGATACAAAGAACAATAAGAAACTTTCCATCAGAATATAGTAATTCCTTACAATGGGAAACAAAGTAATTATTGAGAAAAATAAGCAAGGGTATCTGTATGCTGCTTCAGGGTGACACCTTGAATATACATTTAAGCAGTAAACAGTGTAAAAAGTGTGTAGCAATGTATACTGCTTTCTTTTTCCCAAACCAAACTAAATGATAAATTAATTATTTTTGAAACTATATCTAGTCAAGATAATGATAAGGACAGGATGTCAATGTGGGAGAAACCTTCTGTAAAATGCCCTGAGAACATGGTTCTCCTTTATAGCTCCCATTTAGGGAGAGGGGGAAGGAGGAAAGGGGAGGCAGGGAAGAAAGATGAGGGGGATAAGATTTAACATTTGCTGAATATTTGCTAGTGAGACTGGCAAATGTGGGAATGTCTGGAATGGCACTGAGTCTCAAGTCAGTAGTTTTCCATTGCCACCAACATAGATACGAACTTGTAAGGGGGAATGACATTAATTCAGAGAAATGAAAAATGCAACATTTCTTTTACATTTAGTAAGAGTTGTTTGTATAAATCTGAAGACATGATTCTGAAGTTTGTATATAAGTCAGTTTAAGTATAAATAATTCTGTAATATAATTATTGAGACCCTGAACTACTATTTATTGAACTTTCTGGAACCTACATAAATATTTTCCTTCTGTCAATTCCATGAGTGATTTTTTTTCATTTCCAGATTAAAAACAAGAAATGTTGAGTGCGTCTTACTGTATTTTACTCCTGTGACTCCTGACTGAGCTTGTGTTTGGTAAAGCCAGAGGAAGTCATCTATGTCTTTTAGTTGTGTATGAAGAGAGTTTGGGATAGAATGGGAGGCTGCGACTCCTTATTGCCCTTTCACTCTGTCTTTCTTATTTTTTTGACTCACTTGAAATGCTCAACTAAGAAAAGAATAATAATCTGCAATATTCTGCTTGTTCACACTTTCTTCCTAATCTCTGAGAAACACAGAATGTGTCATTGCCACCGCTACAAAACAGTTGAAACTTTGTACACTTGGCCCTGATGATTCTCACATGTGAAAGTCAAGAGCTACATCTTCCCTTTGGTTTACAGACTGAGAAAAATTAATAGGGACAGGGATTTTCAAACAGAGATACACTGGAACTTCATTTTGCAATCCAGTTGAAAAGTGATTCGCATACAGGACAGCTCCTATTTTTACAACTCAAACCTTGACCTCTATCCTCCTGAATATTATCTGACAGTGATAGTATATTGTAGCTATTCTTCTTCCTTAAACAAGTTATTAAGATGTTAAGATTCCCACAGCTTTTATAAAGAAATTAATTAATTTTACAATTCTCTATTCAGATTTTTCTGCTTCAGAGATAAAGCTATTTCTCTTTTAAACTGAGATAACATTATTGAAAAATAGAAAACCCAGGTTAGTCTGGGTGTTTAGCACATGGAAACAATTACAGGGTGCATTGTAATTAAGATAAAGTCCTTGTTCAAGGGGAGGAAATGATGAATTGCATGGAAATATGAATGGGAGAATGAGGGAGAATTTTGAAATAAAAATTTAAAATAAAAATGTTATTTCTATTAGAAATCTCTTAGATACACAATTATCTGTCTGCTCTTAATTGGACTGGGGGAAAAAAGAATTTGGGAAGTCCTTATGTTTAAAAGAAGGCTGGTCTCATTAATCGGATGATCTTTGAATATTTCAGACAGTTGACCCTTCTAAAGTAAGTCAGTGGGTGAAGACAAAGGGGGAGGGGTGTGAGGGAGGACAGAGGGAATATAACATGAGTTTGGGAATCCATTTTTCTTCTCTTTTTGCCATGTGTAGGTCCCAGGCTTGTCATCAAGCTTGCCAGCATGGCCTTAATATGCCAGGCTATCTGGGTCTGCGAGAATGTCGTTTAAAAGGCCTGAATAAAGGAATGTAACATGGATAAAGGGCCTACCTCTGTTTGAAGATTGCAGAGGAGGGTACCTGGACTTTCTTAAACTGGAATTATGTATGCCACAAAACCCACTGCCCCTGCGTAAATCGATATTCAACACCAGTCCTTATGCATGCTACCAGTGAATTCTTGAGCTGTTGCCTCTGCAGCCTTCAACTCCAAAGACTCAGCTGCACAGCACTCAGAAAAGAACTGGGAAGCCCTTCCTTTGGAAACGTGACTTAAAGGAGTAATAATCATAGCAAGGCATACCGAGAGGAGGACACTGACCTGGCAGGTGGAGGGGACAACACCTAAGACTGTCGCGGTTTGGGGAAACTGCAAAGTCTTCGGAATCCTGGAGTGACTGCACATGGGCCCTACCATGTATTTTATGCCCGTACTTCCGTTTTCATCTTACGGCATGAATGTGAACAGCTTCTCCCTTGACTCTAAGACAGGAATTTTTTTTTTTTTTTTTTTTTTGGTTTTTCGAGACAGGAATATTTTTGTTGCATACCCTAGTGAGCACTTTCTGTGAAAACTGTCTTCCTGAGGCAAGCCGCACTATTTCTTTTGTCACAGACCACCTGTCTGTCTCTATGGAACTCACGTGTGTGCATAGCCCGGTCTGATCTGGAGGGAAAGGAGTTTGAGGTCTCTTCCCTTGAATCACAGTGTTCTAAACAGCATTCCAGGAATCCTAGGAGCTGAATAAAAGGACTGTTGAGCCCGCCCAGGCAGGAGCGAGGGGGGGGGGGAGGTGGGGGACGGGGGGCGGGGCAAGCCACGAGAGACTACTCACTGCGCATGACCGGCGCGCGTTGCCACGGCAACCAGAAAAGGCGTACCCGGAAGTCTTGACCGGCGGCGCCCAAAGACACCTAAGATCTTGCCCTGTGGGCTCATCTTTATTGATTCCAGGCCCATTTCTGACCAGAACAAAGCAGATGACGAATAGAGTCCGAGGCAATGGGATGGCCATCTACTCAAGAGCCGGGGGACTCAGAAGAGCAAGGAGGCCCGGCCCAGACGGACATATGCACTACTCAGCTCTCTGAAGAGATCCTCAGGTCCTATACTGATGAGGTAGTGAGTTCTGGCTCCCTCAGCTCCTCCGGGGAAGAGCAATCCTGTTCCTACAACTCTGAGAGCTCATTGGAGAGTGGGAAGGCGACTACAAGTTCAGAAGAAGACGAGCTGCCAGAACGTTCATTCTTGCAGAAGGAAGAACATAGGCTGAGTGAAAAGTGGCTCAACCACATCAAGGGCAAAGGAATTCATTCGGAAAGATACCAACCCGACAGTAGACTCCCAACAGAAACTCCTGGGCCCTCCGCCGAAGAACTGAATGCCCTCCAGTCTTTTTGTTCTGTTAAAGTAAACCTGATCCACCAGAGAGAGGATTCAAGAGCAAAGAAAAGCCCCAGGCATAAAAGGCTGCCGCTCAGACGGATTGCAGAGACTTCAGAGGTAGACGCTTTCAATTGCACTGTTCCTGACGAACTGCTGAGCAGAATCTATTTGAAGAACACGAGGGCGACTCTAGCGCACATAGGGGCCCTTAAGCAGCATGTTTCTGCGCAGTGTCCCAGTTGCCACAGCAAAAGGGCAGAGCTGGCTCAGTCTGACTTCCTGAAGCGCAGGAAGACTCTGCTGGAGTCGCTTCTGCTCCAAGAGAAAATAGACGAACACCTTCATACCACAGACTTTCTCACCCGTATTGGAGATGCACATCGGGGCTTCCCCAGGCTTTCAGATGACCCCAAGGTCATTTGGAAGAAAATGACTGAGAAAATTCAGACGGGGAGCCCCAGTTTTGGAAAGGCAGACGTAAAGCGGGTGTAAGATGGGTGTACAAGTACCCTACTGCTCTTCAGCCTACGCATCCAACCAGATAGGAGGCACTGACGGCTAATGGTGATATAGAATGTGCCCAGCCAGGGGATGGTGACTATTAATGATTAATGATAACAATGTGATGTGCGTACACGTTCCTGTTGCGTATTTAAGTAATTACCATCGTTTGTAGAGGGAATTTAGAAACTAATGTAAGATTTTCTTTCTCTTCCTTCATGGTGGTCTAAACAATTCCATCCGATATATTATATATTTTACATTATGGAAGATAATTGGAGTAGCCATCAAACCTTTCTTATTTAGGAGAATGAAAGATCCTGGCAGTTTGGACTGGTGGTTGGCAGTACAGAGAGAGAGAGAAGTAAACTGATGTAAGATAGTTAGGAAGCATGAGTGGCTGCTTTTGTTGATGAATGGCTGTGTGGATTTAATAAAAGCTAAATTTGAAAAAAGGCACTAGCATTTTGTCTAGGATACTTCCCTGACTGGTGGGCTTGATACTTGAATGAATGATAATTCTCTTAAGACAGTAGGCTGGCTAGTTTTTGTCAACTTGACAAAACTAGAATCACCTGGGAAGAGGGAATAATCAAATCAGTTGAGGAATGGCCTCTATCACACTGGCCTATTGGGATGTGGGTGGGTGGGTGGTCATTTAATACTGGACTAATATTCATTTGGGAGGGTCTATCCCACTGTAGGCAATGCCGTCCTTGGTCAGGTAGTCTTGGGCTGTGTAACACATCAGGCTGATCAAGCTATGGAACATCAACTCAGTAAGTCTATTTTCCCGTTCTTTCTGCTTTAGTTCTTTCCAAAAATGTTTTTGCCAGTTCTCTGTACCCCTCCACTGACAATAAACTGTAAGTTAAATAATTTCCTCTTCCAAGCTGGTTTTGCTTAATATTCCCCACCCCCGGCATCAAAAACCTAAACAATGCAGACTTTGGTACCAGCGAGTGGGACATTTCTATGACAGACCTGATCATTTTTCTTGGGACTACCGTGGAAGGCTTTGAGAGCTTTGTGTTAGGAAAGGCCTCTGAGTCTTCAGGGCTTAATGACCTGTTGGGAGAGCTTGTACTATGAGAGTGTTGAGAGAGGGGCAGGGGTTGGAGGCCGGGCTTGTAAAGCTTTAAAGAGAAGCAGAGACTACCAGGGATGCTTATGCGATATTCTGAATCAAGAGGTCAGCTGACCCAAATGAGAATCACTTAGGAAGGGAGACTCTCAATTGAGGAATTGCCTTTATTACATTGGCCTAGGATGGGCATATCCTCGGGCCACTTTCTTGATTAATGACTGATGTGGGAAAGCCCGGGCCACTGTGAGTGGTACTGTCCTTGCGCAGATGGTACTGGGTTGTACCAAAGCAAGCTGAGAAACCCACGGCAAACAAGTCAGTAAGCGGCATTCCTCCATGGTCTTTGCTTCAGTCCCTGCCTTTAAGTCGCTGCCTTGTGTTCTTCCCCTCACATCCCTAAATGGTGGATGTAAGCCGAACAAATCGTTTTCCCACCCTACTGGTTTGTGTGTGTGTGTGTGTGTGTGTGTATTTTTATTCCAGCTAACGGAAGTCCAACACTCCAGACAGGAACACTAGAACATGGCAAATTTGAAGGAACTGGTTGACTCTAACCCTTTATATCTAGGTAGTGTGAGGTGTATTTGAGACATACATATCGAGAGTGGAAAAAAACAGATTATTTATACTACAATCAACAGGAAAGGTCTAGATGTTAGAACTCAGAGGGATTAGTGGGGAAATCATTGATACGTGGCTAGAAATTGAAGCCTCAGATGGGTGAACTTTTCTAGAAGTTAGGATATAAAACAGAAGCAGGGTTATTTCCAGCTTCTGAGAACCGCCAACCACAAATGACTGGGGGAATAATCATGCAAAAGTAAAGCAATGAAATAAAGAAGATGATTATACACTGCGTGAAAAGTTTAATTGCTGGCAGGGAAAAGGGTGAATCTGAGGGAACACATAAAGTTGCTATAAAAAATTCCTTTTGGAGCCGGGCGGTGGTGGCGCACGCCTTTAATCCCAGCACTCAGGAGGCAGAGGCAGGCGGATCTCTGTGAGTTCGAGGTCAGCCTGGTCTACAAGAGCTAGTTCCAGGACAGGAACCAAAAGCTACAGAGAAACCCTGTCTCGAAAATCAAAAAAAAAAAAAAACCCCTTTGGTCATAATAATTTTGTGAATCTTCTGCTTGCACTAATTTCCAATCTCAGAAAACTGTCATTTTTTGGAAGAGTGCTGTGCTGTGAATGGGGAAATTACATGTATCTTGATAACTCATATTCATGTTTTATTTCTTTATAAAAATAATGAATGCTAGCGTGGTGGCATTACCCTGAGATTGTTTTCTACATGTCTTGTGTCTAACATATTTTAGCGAAAGAGAAATGAGTTTGCAAAAGTTAGCTCACAAGCTTCTCTAGCCAACACCTTACAATTTTATACTTTGAACTAAGCCTTACTTTGAGCTAAGCCTTCATTTATGTATAAATGATCGTTTTTTTTTTTTACTGGAAAATGTCTTCGTAGTCATTCATAAATAAGAGGGAAAAAGTCATTGCCACTTCCATAATAACTTTCCACTTGAAGGCCATGTTACATCATACTTTCTCTTTGCCTCTCAATAGATTCACATTATATACAATCAAAACCTCTGAATAATGTTCCATTGAGGATTTTCTGTAATTAAGGTCAAACTCTCTTCTATTCGTCAACCAATCTAGAAACCCTAAAGTCATCTTTCGTTTCCTCTTGTATAATCATCTCAACAGCACGCTGTTTTCAGCAACACTATCAGATTGGTTCTCTTCAGCATTTTTGGCCATAACTGATTTCCCTGCCATTACCTCTCTTTGTGGAACCTTTAACTTTCTACTCCATATTATTTTACTCTCCACATCTCCCTCCAGGTTTCAGTTATTTTTCTAATGCATGAAGATTTTTAAAATAATTCTGTTAATTTAATTAAAACAGAACAGCTCGGATCAACCTGCCTCCATTACAGAAATAGTTCAGACTGATTGATAACTACACAGTGATTCTTTCCCATCTGACCCACAGTTATCTTTGTAGGCTCTTTCTGCTGTATTCAAGCTTCTCTAAAGAATTTGTCTTTCCTCAAGCTTTCCTGTTCTCTGTGCCAATATAATTTACATTTACAGATATGGGTCATGTAAACTGATGACTTTTTTTTAGCTAGCTTGCTCTTTATTACTTATTGTAATTTATATATTTTTGTAGTTTTAAGTAAGTACTATGTTTGCATGATCCTAGAGTCAAAGGATATGGAAAGGCTGGGTATGCAGCCTCTAGTCCCCATGACTACCATCCAATCCTGTTCTGCACTAGCCTACAAGATTTTTGCACTTCCTATGTTTATCTGTCACTGATTTGAGAACAGCCATCCATCCATCCCAAGATAAGAACCCGAGACAGACTGAATTCAGGGAATTTGGGATTAACATTCTACCAGTAAGGGCAAAAGTATCTCTGTACTTTAACTCACAAAAAATTTTAGGGTAAAACATTAGCGTGTAGTAGCCTAAGTAGTAATGTTTATCTATGAACAATTTGGCTTCTTATATGTTCTTCCAATACTGTTTGAGCAAATACAAACACCAATGCTGTTTTGGTATATTGTCTTGTTGTGGTTTTGGTGATTATTGCTAATGGGCTCTGTCCTCCGTCTATGGAACTACTAGAAGATCGTAGAACCTTGATGGTAGGGCCTAGTGGGAGGAAGTTGAATCACTGGAACTGTGTCCTTGAAAGGAGTTCTAGGAACTTTCTGTTTCCTTTCATTTCTGAGCCTGAGCCTTAAGTTGATCAATTCGCACCACCACCATATACTCTGGTCTGATTTGTTACCCCACTATAGTCTTCAAAGCCTCGGGAAAAGAAATGGGCTAGGACTGGCTGGTTCATGTAGATTTTTTTGTTAAATGTATAATGTTGCTTAGGAAACCAGTCAGGTAGACTTCTGGTTATGTCTACAAGAGTGTTGACAGAGAGGGGATTAGGATGTAGCAGAACAACAGAAGAGGTAAAACCATCCCTATGCGTGGGCATTACCACTCCACAGACTGAACCAAAAAAAGAAAAGAAAAAAAAGAATCAAGTAGAAAAACAGAAAGGCAGCCAGTGTGTACAAGTTCTATTCCTTCTGAGTGAATTATGTCTGTTCTGCTGCCATCAACCATAGATAGCAGACCACAGATAGCCTCAGTCTTTCTAGGAAATCTCACCAGCCAGTATAGAGGAACATAAAGGCTCTTTTCTTCAAACTCATATGCATCATTGGTCCCATTTCTACCAAGACTTTCTATTTCCTTTATTGAGAAGGTAATGGGTTATCTGTGTCTCTAGTATTCAGAGAGCTATTATTTGAGGGGTAGAACAATCTAATAAACCCACTTTTACAATTGCATATGTACCCTATTGGCTCTATTCCTTTAGGGAGTCTTTCCCAAATAAGCCAAAACAGAAACCCCACTCATTCTATTGCTGAATAATTGCCTGTTATATGTGTAGTTTTCATTGTGTTTATTTGTTTAATTGCAACAACAATAAGCTTGTGGTGCTCTTTCATTAACGTAAATAGATCTGTTGTGAATGTGCCCTGTAAGTTTTTATTTAACCACCTGTTCCTCATTTTGTTTTATCTGTCCCTCGTTGTAATCAGGGTCACATGAGCATGTGTGGGTGGGATCTCTACAAAGAATCAGGGTCTTTGTAAAAAGAGTTAGCTGGATCACTCCCTAATGCTAGCTTTGACTTTTGTTAGAAACCTTGAAATGGTTTCCACAAACACAGCTGTATTTTACAGATTTTTTTCTCCAGAGATGCTCAAGTGTTCCAGTCCTCACTCTATTGACAACTCTTTCTTTTTTCATTTAAAAACATTGCAGGCATTTGTAGTGGGTGTGAAATGGTATTTTAGTGATCTTTTGATTTTTCTGTTTAAATGTTCAATAATATGGAACAACTTCTCCTTTGCTTAATGGTCATTTGTATATCTTCTTTGGAGAAATGTCTGGTCAAATCCTTTAATCGGTTAAAATTGGGCTCTTAGTAAATTTTGTTGAATTGTAAGACTTATGTATTTTACTATTAAATTACTCTCTTGTATATGATTTGCAAATATATTGTTCTCATTCTGTGGGTTATCTATCTCTCTAGTCCCTTAAGCCATCTAATGCATAAAACATGTAACTTTTATGAAGTCCAACTTACAATTTTTGTTCACTATTCTTCTGTGTTATATTAAGAATCCATTGCCATATCTAAGGAATTGCAGGTTTCCTTTGCTTTTTCTACTAATAATGGTATAGTTTAGTATGTTATGATGAAGCTTAGAGTTACATTTGTCACGGCCTGACTGTGAGTCCCAGAATTTACGTAAAGAGGATTTCCCGAATTTGTATGTAAATACTATTTTGAAGTGGTGCTTTGGAGAGTAATTACGATTAGATGAGTTCTCAAGGTCAAGACCCCTAGAAACCATCCCTGGCTTTGAGGAAAGGGCTTGTGGTCTTGACTAACTCAACTTCAGGTGTCTTTCAGCCCACTGTGGCACAATAAAAAAAAGTTCTTTTTAGATGTTGATCAAAGCTTATATCATTGTGCTGTGGACTGTCCGGCCTACAGAACTACATTCTCAGAAAGTATATAGTTAGATATATGCTTAGATATTTGTTTAGGAGACTAAAGGTGGGCTCCCATTTGCCTTTTTTATGTTAAATTTTTGTTCATGGCCCAATTCCATTATTTTACAGTTAGATATTTAGTGTTTTGGTACAATTCTTGCAGCAGCTGGTCTCCATCAGTGGTGGTGATATCATGGTTGTGATTAGTCAACTGTGTAGAGGTGAGGATTTGGTTGTGAACTCTAAGCTATACTTCATTGGTCTTTATGTCTGTTTTTTTTTGTGTGTGTCCATGTGCCCATGCACAAAGTTCATATATGTGAGTATGTATGTATGTATGTGAGTATGTATGTATGTGTCATTCAGAGGACAACCTCTGGAGTTTGTCCTTGTCTTACACCTTTTTTTTGAGATAAGATTCCTTTGTTATTCATTGGTGAATATACAAAGATAGCTGGCCTCCTAGTTTCTGGGTGTTCTCCTGACTCGACCTCCCATCTTGCCATAAGAGCTCTGGGACTGTAGACGTGGGCTCCATACCTGGCTTTACATGCATTCTGTGGATTTCAACTTCAGACCTCACACTTGCATAGCATGCGCTTTACACACTGATCCACCTTTCCAGTCCTGTGTCAATCCTTATGCCTGCAGTGCAGTGCTTTATTATTAAGTTTGGAGTTACCTTTTAAAGTTAGGAAATGTTCAAGGTTTTATATCAAGAACCATAAAATTGTAAACCATTTCTTTCTAAGATTGTTTTGGCTATTGGGGTTCCTTGAGATTTCATATGATTTTTTGGGTGGATTTTTACCATTTATTAAACATTCTTCCCTTGCTTTGGACCTATGCAGTTAATTAATACAACAATATTATAATATTCAATAATAGTAATAATTTTTCTATTATAATAATCTTGTAATAGAATAAGATATCTTTAAAAGATTTATTTTTATTATGTTTAATTGTGTGTGTCTGTGTGTGGAGTATATGCATATGAGCTCAGGTATCCTTGAATTTTGAGAGGAGGTATGATTTCCTCTGACACTGGAGTTACAAACATTTTTGAGCTGTGCACAAAGGGTGCTGGAAATCAAACCCAGTTCATCTTTGAAGGCAGCACCTGGTAATAACTCCTGAGTTATGTTTTGTCTCCAAGGAGCAAAGTTTAACACTTAAACTGGGAAGAATTTCCCTTAATAAACTACAAATGAATGAGCATCCTTTCTCCAAAACGTTTGTACTTTTGTCTAAGCGATTCTAGCATACCAAAAATGGTAAGTCCATCAGATCACATGCCCCAAAACAATTGATTTTCCTGACATATTAAAAATGTGTCTGGGGCTGGAGAGATGGCTCAGAGGTTAAGAGCACTGCCTGCTCTTCCAAAGGTCCTGAGTTCAATTCCCAGCAACCATATGGTGGCTCACAACCATCTGTAATGGGGTCTGGTGCCTTCTTCTGGCCTGCAGGCATACATGGAAGGAATGCTCTGTGTACATAATAAATAAATAAATGTTAAAAAAATGTGTCTGGCCACGTGGAATATCATTATACAAATATATTATCTGTATGTTATAATATATGGAGTACACAAAAATATCCTGTCCCAGAAACAAGCCTTCAGAGTGAACATTTCTGGTATAAAACCCTTGAAGCATAAGTGATGTGCAAGAATGTCAGAAAGAAGGAACATCTGCCTCATTCACATTCAAATCTCAGAATTATTTAGAAACGTGTGGCATGTCTAGTTCAGAATACATGTAATTTCTAGGAAGGTGAACATCCAAACTGGCTAGGCTCCCACAAAGCCAGAACATGAAGTAGGATCAAAACCCGGTGCAATTGTCCTTGGCTTCTCATCAGCCCTCATTGTCCGCCATGTTCAGAGAGTCCTGTTTTATCCCTTGCTTTTTCAGTCACAGACCAGCTGGCCTTGGTGAGCTCCCAATAGATCAGCCCCACTGTCTCAGTGGGTGGGTGCACCCCTTGTCGTCCTGACTTCCTAGACCTGGATGGAGGGGGGAGAACCTTGGATTTTCCACGGGGCAGGGAACCCTGACTGCTCTTCGGACTGGAGAGGGAGGAGGAGAAAAGTGGGGGGAGGGGGAGAGGGGCGGGAGGAGGGGGAGGGAAATGGGAGGTTGGGAGGAGGCGGAAATTTTTTTTCTTTTCAATAAAAAAAAAAAAAGAAGCAGAGTCCCCTTCTGTAGGACAAAGGACACAAGAAAGCAGCAGCCTAAAGAATGGGAAAAGATTTTCACCAACTCTACATCTGACAGAAGGCAAAATATATAAAGAATCCAAGAAACAAGACATTATCAAGCCAAATAATCTAAATTAGAAATGGGGTACAGATCTAAACAGAATTCTCAACAGAGGAATCCCAAGTGGCCAAGAATCACTTAAAGAAATGTTCAACATCCTTAGCCAGCAGGGAAATGCAAATCAAAACGACTTTGAAATTCCATATTACACCTGTCAGAATGGCTATATCAAAAACACAAGTGAAAGGTCACCCGGCAAGGATGAGGAGCCAGGGGAGTGCTCCTCCATTGTTCGTGGGAGTACAAACTTGTACAGCCACTTTGGAAATCAATATGGTAGTTTCTCAGGAAATTGGGAATTGATCTACCTCAAGACCCAACATATACCCAAAGGATGCTCAATCATACCACAAGGACACTTGCTCAACTGTGTTCATAGCCGCTTTATTCATAATAGCTGGAAATTGGAAACAACCTAGATGTCCTTCAAACGAAGAATGAATAAAGAAAATGTGGTCATATAAAAAAAAAGAATACATGTAATTTAAAGATGCTGACTTACTTCTGATAAAGCCTAACATTGTATCTCAGACCTTTCTGCGAGGGCACGGTGAAGCAGATTATTAATAAACTGGAATTTGGACTCTCTAGGTATGGTCCTTCCTTGAATTTTTATCTGGGAGTGACAGATGAGAGGTAGGTACATGTATAGTGTACTTTAGAAATGAGAACGTAAATTGTAGTTCAACTTCTATTCTTAGTTTATAATACTATTTGGAACGGAGAATTCAAATATTTTCCAAATTACAGTAGACTCAAATACTAGTGAAACTGGAGATTGCAAGGGAGTGGCCTGCATAGTAATAAGGCCTGATTTTGATGAACCACTGTTTGCTGAGGTATTAATTGAGGCTTAGGAGAAGTATGATGTGGTCCTTTCATTCAAACTTTGCTTTAGATGCCCAAACTAATAATGCCGTGCTTGCATTGAGAGGATATAAAAAGATTTAATAACTCCAAAATAGGGGTTTTGGTGGGTGGGAGGGGTTTGGCAGGCTTTCAAATAGTTCTGGAATGACGTGAAGTCATTGAGACTGACTTGGCTTTTATTATAGCTGACAGGTGGGACTAAGATGATTCAATCAAGTGGGCTGTACCTTGCATGGTTTGAACCTTCTACCAGTATTAACAAAAGCGACATCTGTTTCCTCGGAGATAAAATGGCAGCCTACAGAATGGGAACAGATCTTCACTAACCCCACATCAGACAGAGGGCTGATCTCCAAAATATACAAAGAACTCAAGAAACTTGTCATCAAAAATACAAATAATCCAATAAAAAATGGGGTACAGACCTAGACAGAGAACTCTCAACAGATAAGTCTAAAATGGCTGCAAGACTCTTAAGGAAAAGTTTGCCTGACTAAAATGTGCTGTGTTTAATTTAGTTAAATTTTAACATGCTATAATGTTAAAGCCAATATGAGGCCGATAGCTTGTGATTGACTTGTGAGGGTAGTAAACGTTCCACTGAACATATTATTAACAAACCAGTGCTGTGTATTTTGAGATGTGAAATGAGCGTTATGGTTACCACTGTTCTCCAGGTGATTAAAAGAGGCTTTGCATCATATTTAGTAAGTTCACAAATGTGTAAGTTGAAGTTAAATCACAGCTATTTCTACAGCAATAGAGTCCTCTGGGTTTTTTTCCCCTCCCAAAGGAGGAAAACTTGGGTACGTTATTATTGTTGTCATTGGCTGGACTAGATAACCAAAGAGTTGGCCGTGGCTCAAGATACTGTAAAAATGCATAACTGGAACAAGCTCTTGGCAAGAGAGAGAATCTAGAGATAAAATAGTCACCTGAACTTGGTTTACATTTGTTCCCATTGGATCTCATTCATAGATGTTTGGCTTAAGGAACACAAAGGCAACTTTTTGATAGGCTCTACTGATAGACGTTTTGATGCTACATAGAAAGTCTAAGGATTTCCATTGTTGCTCATTTATAAACCCCAGGTAGTGAGGGCATTCAAGAGAGGGATGGCGTTCTCCAATAACTTATCAACTAGTAAGAGTTGGGAAACAAAGAGGTCACCCTTTTCTGTAGATTCTAGAAGGTTCACATTGAGGTCCATCTCATTGCTATGTTTTTGTTTCAGTGGGGGGTCCTTGCTGCCCATGCTGAGCTCACACGATGTAGTTTTCATGATCTGTACAAAGCATGTAGTGCCATGGGTTTGGACTTGGGAGGACCTCTCTACTCATGAATCACACTAATGTCATATGATCTGCAAAGTCATTGTATTATGTCACAAATCTGTGGGAAAACTGTGGTAATCATGGGCTCTAGAGAGCCAGGATATAAAAGAAAAAGCTTCCAAGGGCTCACAGTGAAGGCATTTGTGTGGGTAGGGAAAGAACCAATAAGGGGCCTCTGCTTTGACACTTGAATGAATTCCAGAGCGCTCTCTTGTAGGTGATGCAATTTAAAATGGGCCAAATTTTAAGAATATAAGTAGAATTTGGTGAAATTTATAAAAGGAATATGTGCTTTCCAAGATAAAAAGAATCTTAAAAGATGCTGGGCTTCTGTAATCATTTGGTGGTTTCAAACACATTCATTACTCATCTTTACTTTCTTCATGGGGGAGGATTGGGGCCTGAATGTTCCCAAATCATTTTTTAATGTTTATATTTTATAGTTTTTTGGTTATAATATAGTCACATCATTTCCCCCTTCCCTTTCCTCCCTCCACATCCTCCTACAGATCTTGTTCTTCTTCAAATCTGTGATATTTTTCTTTACTGTTTATATTTATATCCATATATGCATCTTTATGGATATTCACATGTATGTATTCTTCAATGCATAAATACAACTTTCTAAGTCTGTGTTTTCCTATCTGTATGTATATGTTTCAGGGTTGACCATTTGGTATTTGAATAGCCAAGTGGTTTTCTCTTTCCTTGGGAACACTATTTCTCCTGTTCTTAATATGCCTTAGTTGCCTGTAAGTCCTTGTTTAGGGCTGAGGTCTCATGAGTGTTCCTCTATTTATGTTAGCATGTCTATTAGTATTAGCCTATGTGTTGTCAACATTTAGGCAGCCATGTTGGTGAGACTTCATGTGTGTAGCTTCAGACATTTCCAGGAGTCATAATCTCACAGCAAACTCCCTCTTCCTATGGCTCTTACAATCTTTCCATCCCCTCTTCCTCAATGGACCCTGTCCCTAAGTACAGGAGTTGTGTGTCGATGTATCCATTAGGAGTGAGCAGTCCAATTCTGCGTTTTTATTGCTTGTGGTTTCTATACTGGCTTATGACTGTTACAAAGAGAAGTTTCCCTTATGACAGGCAAGAACTACCCTTTTCTTCCTGCCATTCTATACTGTCATCTCTGAACCTGTGAATCAAAAGACATCTTCTCCCCCATGTTTTTCTCAGACACTCGATCACAGCAACCAATAGACTCAGCAAACTGCCCCTATCTTTGGGGTATATTGGAGCCTACTACTGTAAGTCACTTCATTAGAAAAGAAGATGCTCTTGTCACTCAGGATATTACAAATGTCTTAGTAATGCCAAGTCAAAGGTCAGTGTTCAAAGCCTAATTACCAAAAGAGAAGGCATGCTCAGAACATATTTCTTAAGGTTCTTAAGAACTTTATAGCAACAACTAGACAAAAACAATATATATTGTTTTCCCCCAAGACCTCTATAGAATAAATGGCCAATGCCTTTTTGAGATATATAGCTGTAGGCAGGATAAGAGTTACCATTTTGTGCCTAGCATTAGTCATAGACAATCTGCAATCCAACGTACATGAATCAATCTGACATAACGTGGTTAGGCCTGGGCCAAGACACACAACCCAGGACCATCTGAAAAGAGGCCCTCATCCACTCCTCTTATGCCAATGGTCAATGTTTGATTTATGTTAATTAAATCTATTTCTGAAGCTTGGTAGGACTTAGCCAATGCAGCACAAAATAGCACAGTGCAAAGCACCCACACACTTGCCAGAGGGCGCAGAGCCAGTCAGCAAGCCAGAGCCAATGAAACAAGACCCCCTCAGTGGCAGTGACTGTTGCCTAAATATTCAGCTCACGGTGCCAATTATTGTTGTCATTGTGTAGAAATGAGATGGCCCCCTTTCAAATGCCAAGCCTGGTGAGTAATACTTGCGGATCAGTGCCTCTTCTCTATCTAACATGGTCATGTTTAATTTGTCTCAGGCCTTGATGACCTTGTTGGATCTTTATTAAGAAGCTTTGGCATTTCACAGTAGGCTTAGAACTCTTTCCTTCCTTCCAACACCTAATGGAGATGAAAAAGTTTATAAGCATAGAATCAGATTTTCGGAGATTTGCAAACAGGCTTTGAAAATGATGGGAGGCTGGCTTGCCTACGTTGTGATGAAGGGTAAGAGTAGGTGAGTTCCTGAGCTGGGTCGTGTGTAGTTTCACGTCCTCACTAGTACTGAAGAAGCATCCTGGGTTTCAGTGCCATCTTTCCCAGGATATAAACTACAAGGGAAAGGGAATATGGAACTGAACAATTATCAGGAATAAAACTGTATTCAGGCTCTTTAAAAACCCTTGCCAGTCTAGCAACTCTTAGTCATGAAATGGGGTGTCTGTCCCCAGGGAGTCTCCTTCCCTCTGAGTCAGATTCCCTAGTCTCCCAATGCTAGTTATTTTCCATAAATCTCTCCTTCAGCTATTCATTTTCTCCTTAGTTACTTATATTTTGAGTTGGGAACTTCAAATAGATAAATTACATTATTTAGAGGGGAAAATGAACTATTTGGTTCTGAATAGGCATCTAACGGTTAGCTAATTCCAAACTGAACTCTTGAAATTCCATCTAAAACCACTTTTTTTTGTCTCCATTTCTGTAAACAGAGTTATTATGTACCCGAGCATTTGGTCTGGACTGTCAGCAAAATCCTCGTATAAACTCTACTCTTCCTCCTTTGAGTTTTTGTTTGTTTTTACTTTACTCAACAGTTAACCCTACATTGTCTTCTAGCAAAATTTACAAATTTGACCCAATAAAATACATTGTATATACATTGTATCTTCCATTAGCCACTATTGTAAGACTATTGCCTTACATGTCCCAGCAGCTCTCTTTCTTAGATTCACAGCTCTGCTTACCAGAGGCACTGTGGGCTCTCAGGTCTGAACTCTAGCAGGGCAAAAAAAAAAAAAAAAAAAAAAAAAAGACTGACATGACTTAATTTCGACCTGCTTCTTTTCCCACCTATTCATCTTCATTCCCTTCACCTTCCTCTTCCTAGCAAGAGAAATATTTATGTTTAGTGTAATTTAAAGCACACACTTTAAGAGTGACCAGAAGAAAATAGATATGAAACTGAAAATGTGCTTGTTTGGGTATATATGTTGGTATGCGGATATTTACACATGTTTGCTTGCGTCTCTCTCTCTCTCTCTCTCTCTCTCTCTCTCTCTCTCTCTCTCTCTCT
>JABTXL010006712.1:15444144-15475453 GCA_025134845.1 Neodon shergylaensis
AGAGAAGAGAAGAGAAGAGAAGAGAAGAGAAGAGAAGAGAAGAGAAGAGAAGAGAAGAGAAGAGAAGAGAAGAACGAGGGACAGGCCCGGGGTAAAAAGACAGACAGATGCCAGCCAGCCACACACGAAGAAGCAGTGAAAGTAAGATATACAGAGGTAAGAAAGGGAATAAGCCCTGAAGCAAAAGGTAGATAAAGAAAAACAGGTTAATATAAGTTAAAAGAGCTGGCCAGAAATGAGCCAAAGCTAGTAGGCCAAGCATTCATAACTAATAATAAGTGTGTGTGTGTGTCATGATTTGAGTGCTGGTTGGTGGCCCAAAAGAAAAAGACTCACACACACACACACACACACGCGCATATATATACACATTCACAAAACCAGCAGGTGGTCACCTGACTACACTACAAACATTTGTGAGTACAGCTGCAACTTCTATTAGAAGAGACAGAGTTTGTGAGCGATCACTCTGTCAGTCCCACATATCCGAAGCAAGTGAGGATTTCACCTTTTTAAAGGGTGTGCTTCCATTCTAACTACAGGCAAAACACAGAGAGATTGAAAACAGCTGTAATGTGTGTCTATTTCCACCTCCTCCATCTGGAACTTTTGTTTTTGGATATCACAGACATTTTCCAAACAAGCCTCAGCTGAACAAAATGATAAATGTGGGAAAAGACATGTATGCATGTATGGTTTTCTGTTTATTTGGAGAAATTTATAGAACACCAAGCACCGTGTGTTTTCAAATATAAAAGCAAACATTTGAACAGCAGAAATAAAGTTGGACTTTGAAGAGTGATGTGACATTTATTTTACATTTTAAATTGGGCTGCCAACTCTTTAATCAGTTGGTCTTGTTTATCTGGAAAGAAAGAATAAAAACTTTAAATCGTTAGAACACTTAGACAACCAAATTTGTCACATTGTTTGAAGCTTCTATCAGCGTTTCTCTAAGGGTCCTCCTCCACTTTGCTTTTCCCCACTGAACCTGCTGTGGAGAGACACTTGGGTCAAGCCCCAATTATTGCTTTCACATTCTCCCTCTTCTGCTCTATTGACATGTTCTTGTATCAGTGCATCCTTCTTTAATAACGTTGCCTCTATTGTATAGCAAGTCTCAAATCCTTGATCCTCATAACACAGATCTCCCTTCTCTCTGTGTTCTAGGGATTCAATCAAGGGTCTTGAGCTTGCTAAAGAAGCATCTGTACCTGAGCTAGGTCCTCGGATCCTTACCTCGCTTTTCCATGGGACTTAAGAGCTCTGACTTTAAACCCTATCTCTGGCCCAAACCCTAAGTTCTCCTAAATGCAAGGGTAATCTGAATGGCCTCGACATTCGAGCCTAAGGATTGAGTGGGAAAGACTAAAAGTAGACCATGGCAAAGAACATTGATGAGCAGGAAGAAGAGACTGACAGAAATGGCGGAAACAAAATGAATAAACTTTGTGGCAAGGTGGCGAGAAAGGAAAAATTGCTGAGAAGCATGAGCTGCTGGGTGGAGCAGCCAGCAGAGAGTCCTGGCAAGGCTTGGAGAATAAGGAAGAATCTATTATTTAGAATTTTGTGGGTGTCATTGTGGTACATCTTTTGGCCCATTTTAGCTGTAAGCGACGGAAACAGAAGGATGGGAAAAATGAAAGCCCCAGAGGCAGTGGAGAAATAGGCGGGCTATGTCTCTCCAAAATGTGACTACTATATATAAATTCATTCCATTGTAATGGACAAAGCTGGAGAATATGGCACATTAAAATCTTTAATTGTACTAGATAACACAGCAATTAAATTAAAGTGCATTCCATAAAAATGACAGAAAGGGCATCGAGAAAAAGTTCCCATAAAAATCTTGATATCATTTACATTGAACTTTTGGCTCAATATAAGACAATTCGGAATTTACTGCTAACTTGATCTCAGCAGCTGTTTTCACAGAGACTAGAGATAGAGATCTGGGACTCATGGTTAAGTGATGTTTATTAGACAAGGAAGGGTGTGGGGGCTGGGAGAGGTCGTGGCTACTCTTTGGCTCGAATTTAAGAGAACTTCCTTTGTTTTGCGAGGAAGTCCATGGCTTTTGAGTGCACTTGAGGAAGGATAGGTTCACCTGCCTAACCAGCTAGACTGTCCCAGAGCAGTTGAGTGGGTGACAGACAGAGTCAGATCGCCCTCACATTCCTGTAAGTAAAGCTGTTTTTCACAGTTCTGGACCATATCCATCCAACAGAAAACAATCTGATAGCAATTATGGCTTGCTAGCTCACAGTGAGAAGTCAAATACCAGAGCCAACTCTCGCCAAGTCTTTGAGTTTTAACCACATGATCTATATTCTTCATTAGGCTATCCTTCATCTGTCTAAACAACTGTCTGTTGGCAGTTTATAAAACTTAACTATTCTTAGCCCAGGCAAGGTTATGCATGCTCGGATTATAATAATAAAGTGGAGATGTGTATATATTATTTTTAAAATGCCAATTAAACTAAGCAGCAAAAACCATAACGAAATCCAAGACTGTTTGCAAGGACTGAACATCTATTTAGTACTGCAATAGCAAAGGACACCATATTGCCATTTTTTTTTTCAGGAGAAAATTTCTGACAGTTCTGATACTGACACTGTGTGGGAGATTCCAAGTGCTCTCTCCTGGAGACATTCAAATGGAAGCTCACTTGATCTGAAATGTTGCTTTTCTGAAGAACCCACCAGAAGCTGTATTGCATTGTAAATTATATTGTAAAAAAACTTTTAACCTGTATTCATTTTAATTTTTGTGACCCTGAAGACAGTTTCATGTTGGTTGGCTACGGGCACATGTTTTATCTTGTGATTTCTGCTCCTGCTCGATCTTGTATTATGTGGAACAGTTTGCTTTCTCACAGGCTAGTGAAATTGATTATCTCTTTTTCTCTAACAGATACTATATATCTATTTAAAACTTAAAGACTATTAAAATATGAGTAGTCTAAAGAAATATTTCTAAAATTATGAAGAAATAATTCCTTATACTCAAAATTTCAAAATTGTATGTATAGTGGTTTTTTGGGGCGCTGGGTGGGAGGGTACCGATACTGATGTTTATGTAGCAAATTGTTTTCTGTTTTGTGTAGATATATTTTTTTTTTCAAATTGCGACAGTGGGTATCTTTGTTTGAAAATACTATGGAAAGCTTCCTGAAGTTTAAAATAACCCCAACACATTCTTAAAATTCAAGTGTGTGTGTGTGTGTGGGGGGGTGTATTATTGGTATAAGTCCTAATAAATGTGCCATTGGTTTTTTGTGTAAACAACAAATCTTGTGATTACACAAGCTAAAATGGTTATGATGTGACTAGATGTGATACACTTATGAGGTCAGCATTGTTTCTATGAGTCTGTTACTGACTGAAGCAATCCTATACACTATATGGCTATATGTGTATGTGTGTGTTTATATAGTATTGCACATGCATATACAGGCATTGTACTGTTTTATTTTCTTATTTTTGAATTTTCTTTGTACACATGTACACAGTAGCTAGGAAATTAAATCTGTAGACTCTTCAGTGACGGCTGTGGGTGACAAAGACATCCTTCATGTGAGCATTGTCACAATGCTATAGGTGCAAACTGGGATAAAACTAGAACATCGTGACAAAGAGTGAAAAATTGAGAGGACATACTGTTGTGGAGATAATCTCAACATATAACGATGATAAAATCTGAATAGAAGTAAACAGGAAACTCAGCCCTAATACAACCAGACGGAAACAACAGAAAACCGCAATGAGCTGTGAAATGCAGGCCTTTTCGGATTGTTATTTTCATAACCATTGCTGTGATTGAATTCTAAAGGGCTGTTTCATTCCTAGTTCATGGCGTTTCCTCGTCTCCACACTTCCTCTTGTTCTTCCCATTATCTTCCCTCTTCCTTTCCTGCTCTGCTTTGCTTCAGTTCTTCAGTTTCCTGCGCAAATCTTCCCTTATGTCCTTGTGGCATTCATGACACTTTCTTTCCTTCTGGACCCCTTGGCTTTATGTCTCCATTTACGGTCTTTTCAAGTCAGCATTCCAAGCACCTTCAATATTCACTAAGGCAACATGGAACTTGTTGCAAAGGGCTTTCAAGAAATGTAGAAGCCGTCGTCTTATTTTAAACTGTGTTCCTTCTGAAATTTCATGTAAAACATATGGAAGGTAACTGTTTTATCATTCGTTTCAATTAGCATTGACTGATACAGAAATTCCTCTCAAATCTGACTATTGATTGAGACTCAATCCTTAGTCTCTAACTTTTTGTGGATTTGTTTATATCTTAAAGTTTTCTTGTGCACGTGTGTGTATGTACATGCATGTGTGCACATGTGCCTTGTTGCTCATGAGATCAGAGAATAACGTGTGACATTGACTTCTCTTCCCACCATCTGAGTTCCAGGAACCAAACCCAGGTGGTCGGGCTGGTCTCAAGTGGCCTCACCCACTGAGTCATTTTGCTGGCCTCATTGTGAGCTTTTCACTTAGACCCTTCTCCCCATGTGGAGAAAAATGGGCTGTTTGGATTCCCGATACTGCCTTCCTGTTCATAGCCGGGTCATCTACGTGGAATGATTTATCAGTGCTTGGGAGGTTGTGTTCATTAATGTCCAGGCACAATCATGAGCATTAAGGTCACCAAGAAAAACATACTGGATGTTCCTTGCCTCTCTTCCCCAAACAAAGGCACATTTAGAAGCTGATATGTGTTTCTTACTAAAATCACAAGGGTGTTCTTTCTCAAAGACAGCAGTGTTGTGAACGTCAGGTGACATTCCCCTGACATTTCTGATACAATGTTCATTTTATGGACGTATATGAACCATCACAACAACATCAATGATGAAAGCGTTTCTGTAGTACGGAAAACATAGGAAATCATATAGAAATAACAGTTTTCCATAGTTCTAAAGATGTTTTTCTGTTCAGAATTTTGGATAAGAAGAAATTTTCCCCAATGCTCCATTCTTGTCTTTTTGAAAAGACTGTCCATACATGAGGTGGTTATCAAATAAACACTAAAATTTATCTTTTATGACAAAACTTGAAATAATTTTACAATCATTAAAAAAAAGCACTTGATAGAAAGAATGTGAGATGCATACACAGAGTGGGTTGAACAGTGTTTGTTGTTTAGTTGAAGAAATCTGGATCAGAGATACACTGGTAACCACTGGTGATACATATTTAAATGTAAACATACCCTTAAATACAGAGATTACTAATTGTGAAAATATGTATCACGAACACAGTGCCAAAATTTGCCTGTGTTTTACTGCATTGCAGTGTCTTAAAGATCTTCAACTAGATCAACAGTCGGTATTTTGTGTTTGTTTGTTTAGACTCATAAATGTTAAGTCAACTTAAAGAATGTGCTTACAGTAAGTCGAGAAGGAAATCTAAGATCACATTAACAGACTGGAATTCTTATTGCTAAATATATTTAGAAATAAAAATAAATAAAGATATGAATCTTTCATGCCATCTCTACATTCATACATACCTTCAACTTCTGTAAATTGTTAGGGAAAGACGAATAATTCCCTGAATTAAATGTCTTTAATATATGTACAATTGATGGTCTACCCTGGACTTCATGGCCAAAGTTAGATGACAATGATACCAGTGACAGAAAACAAATACTAAGTATGTTTCAGTAGAGCTTATGTTTATGCAACTTTTAGGTGGTTATGTCAAGTCCGAAAGTTGTTCTTTTACATAGAAGAGAAAACAGGACCTCTCAAAGGTGCTTCTGAACTACATTACTATTCTACCTTCTTAAATTGGCAGGGAAATGATGTTGGGTATAGTTGAGGAAAGAGGGCCACCCCTGGCATATCTCTTAAGGGCTCATGCTTATCCTCACTCAGCCCTCAAGTGGCTTTCATTTCTGCCATAGGCAGCCTGTGCAACTGTCACAGTTCTGTTCAACCACTTTAACTTAGAGTCCCAGGGACCACTGTAAAGGCAAATAACACTGTCAGTGTCAAGATACCGGTAGTAGAGGAGCAGCTGGGATTCTGGAGCTCTTGTGCGTGAATGAGAACACGCATGCTTAAAGAGGAGACAGAAAACAGAAGTGCTTGCTGGGATTGATGTGGAGTTTCCCTTACTATTAAATTTCCTAGGTACCTTCAGGCTTCTACCAAAGTAACAGCATCCTGGAATTAAATACAATCATCTATCACATCCTCACAAATCATAGTTAAGCTCAGAAATTGAAGCTCAAACATTTTTTTCTTAGCGAATATACTGTCACAGCCAAAGTCACAGCTATGTAAATATTGTGAGTAGACATTACTTTATAGTCATAAACATCCTCCTATAGTGTTAAGTGACCATGGGGTTTGGGTCCCAATATACTTTAAGAACTGAGCTTATAAGCCTTATAAACTGTAGACATACAGTTTCCTCTTTTCTAATGTTAAATTGTTTGAAAAAAATGGAACTATTTAGCCATCTTGTACTCCATAAAAGTCTTCAGTGAAGGACAAGGGAAGTTTGGAGTGTGTACATATCTTTATTTGTCCCTCTGGACTTTCACTGGCTTTGTGGTTATAGTTGTAGCATTTGTACTATTGGAAACAAAAGTTCTCATTTAAATTATTGCCACGATTTTAACATTCTAATACAAATCACTGATATTTAACTTCAAAAGGAAGTAAATGAAAGATGGATATATTTTCAGACTGTAGTTCAAGTTTTTAGCATAGGTGATATTAGACAATATTACTAGCAAGGTGATATTACAAGAAAGTGTTTTCAGAAGAAATACTCTGTCTAGCTCCTTCCATTAATAATTGTAAACCATCCAGTCTTTCTGTAGATCCCTGTTTTGGCCATCCTAGTGAATTGTAGCACCATGTGAAATACATGGGTGAGTCACCACTGTATTTCTTGAGCTGTATTTCTCAGGACATCAATTTAACATACTTTAGCCTTTTAAATCCTATTAAAATAAACATGTATTATTGTAGATACATATGTGTATATAATATGTTGTATGTAGCAGTATTTCACATTGTGACAAGTGTCATGTGCACATGTATAAATAGTGAACAATGAATGTTTGTAGAGAATAACAGGTTGTGCAAATGGGTAAAGTGTTAACCAGGCAATAACACAAGCTAACATGATAGAGTGTACACATGGTGAAGGAAGATTTTTTAAAAAAAATTTAATTCAAATTTAGCATCTCACTCTTCTGGGTTCCACATAAAATACAATTCCTGCAGGAGACTGAGAAAAAATGTGTAGACACATTCTGATCTATTTTTATTTTGAATTGTTGTATCATATATAAAATAAGAGATGCAGGAGACAGCTAAATTTGGTCGCCTTGTTATGGAATGCAGACATGAAAGTATTATTAAGAAACAAATAATTTTATACACTGAAAATAAAGTATTAAGAGTCTAATTGTAACTTTTTTTCTGCCACTATTGATCTTAGATTTGTTCTAAATAAATTTCCAGAGAATTTCTTAACCAAAAAAATGTAGGCTTTTAAACAAATGATTAGCTCAGAATTTTGTGTTTAATTAGAATATAAAAATGTGAGATATAAAGTAACTCAGAATTATTTAAAAGTAAAATGAGACCGTATTTTCATCCCTCGCATTTTCTTGGCTGTGAAAGAGCAGTGTGAAGGATGTTCTACAAATTAGAGCTTGGGTCCAGGGCAGCCATGTGTGGAGCAGGCTGAGCTGAGGACACATTATTGATCCCGCCTATCTCTGTAGGGACCACTTAGATCCAAGTTCAGGCTTTGGACAATTACCCAAGCCAACAGATATTTCCTTTGAAGAGTTTCCTGGAAAAATAAGATACAGGGGTGTCTGACAAATGATTCCCAGTGTCCCTTTGGAGCAACCTAATAGTTTCATCATTTGTTATGTTTATGAATGCTGAAACATAAAATTATAAAATCATTTCCCTTGTTTAACTTCAAACTATAGATTGATCAACAAAGTACATTTCCATATGTTACTTATTCTTAAATCACTCATGATAAAACTTAACAATGCATTTGTTGCTTTCAAACATTTGCTTCAATAACGTTTGTTAGATGCATTCTCTTTAATTTTAATTTTTCTTGAAGGCTTCATACTTAAATTCTAAATCTACATTACTTCTGCCTCTTTAACTCTTTCCATCCTTCCAAATTCATGAGTTCTTTTAAAATTATTATATATGTGTATACATGTGTATATATTTACATATATATCTGTATATACACTCTTTAGGATCTATTTAATGTTTCTTTTCTGTATGCATATCCAAACTGACTATGTGATATTGGAAAATCACATGCTTTTAGAAGCCTCAAAACATGATACATAATTCTTTCTTAGTATATATCATTACATCAACCTCTCATTACATCAATCAGATAAAGTTTGGAAAAAAAGTATATTTTTGTTCTCTTTTGATCTTGGCAACATTATAATTTTAAAACACTTCATTAGTTTGAACAAGAACTGTGAAATTATGTTAAATGAATTTAAAACTATTCTATAGGTTTAATTACTGAGAAAAAACTGTACTCTTACTTGTTTCTCCAACTGAATGTATTAGGTAAAATGTTACTAAAATCTTAAATTAATTATCAAAAATAAGGAAGAAGTAGCTAAAGTAAATTAACCAAGTAAAACCTGAAATTTCTGAATTAGAAAACAAATATACTGATTTTCAAAAGTTTGCTTCTATAGGAACACATACAATATAAATGCCATGCTATGTGCCATTAAGGTAAAATAAAACAAAACATTAGAAGCAGAAAGATATCTTTCCAGTTGCAGGAAATATTAAAAATTGTACATATGATTATATTAAACTTACATCAATATTCATTGCACTCAGAGAAAATGAGTATGTTCCAGAATTGTGATAAAAGTTATTTAAACACAGGAAAAATAACTGCTAAACCAGTGCTCATGTGATACAGTTGGTTAAGGAGGGAAATGGGAGGCGGTGGTGGGGAAGAGTCAGAAATCTTTAATAAATAAATAAATAAGAAAGAAAGAAAAAAAACAAAAAAAGAATTTCTTTCTGAAATCACGTTTCCTTCTATACTTTTAGTAGTACTATTCAAAATATTCCAGATGATGAAAATATTTATAATTTCCTTTATAACTTTTTTTATAAGTCTAAGGATGAGTTTTGTAAGCACCAAGAATGTACAGTATATTGGAATGAACTATGGAAGTTATTGAATTCATTCATCCAGATAACTATAAACTGTCTTTTGGAGACATTCACAAGGATTTAAGTACACACACACACACATTCATATATGTATGTGTATCACACATTCATATATGTATATGCATCATGTATCATAGACTAAATATTTAGGTACTGAGAGATTTGCAATTGTAATGATAACAAGTCTATCAAATTTATATATAAATCTCATCCCAGAGGGAGAAGCATCTTCTCTTTTTGTTAAAAATTTACAAGTTGATTGTAAGTATAATGGATAAAGCAGTTCTTTAGAAAACCATTTTATATAATTCTTGATAAAATACAGTCACCGTTGATGGGACCACACACTTGTGCAGCTTCTACCAAAACCACTGTGAAGAGTTCTCAAAAGGCTGAAAATGAATCTACCATATGACCAGCTATACTACTCCCTGCAATATACCCAAAGGATTCATCTTCCTACTCTATAGACATTTGTTCGGCCATTCTCATTGGTCCTCTATTCACAAAAGCTAGGAAATGGAAGCAGCCTAGATGTCGTTCAGATGATGAAGGACAGGGCAAATGTGGTACAGATATACTATTCCGTAAAGAAAACCCAAATCAGGAATTTGTAGGAAATGACTGGGATAAAGTATATTAATCTGAATGAAGTAACCCAGACCCCAATAGACAAACAACATAGAAGGAGAGTGAGATAAGAGGGATAAGTAATAGTTAAAATGACAAAAAAGGCCACAGGGAAACATTATTTCATGTCTACTAAAAATAACATGGTGGTCCTCTCCTCAAGAGCCAAGAGGACCTTGGGGCGGGGGAACCAGTGATTGATGAGAGGAAGCCAAGAGACTTCCAAAACACTACAGGCCATTGTGGTTGCCCTTAATTGCTCCCTAGAATTTGAGGGTATGACTCTGGCTGAAGACACAACTTACTTTGGACAAAGAACTTGAAGAAATCAAGCTGGAGCTGACCTGATCTGGAAGTCTCCCACCTAGGGACTAACACTCATACCATTCAGAGTGCTGCAAGCTGCCAAAGGAGAAAGAGAGCTAAAAGTTCTCTCCAGCTGTAAAGCCTTTGAGCCACAGCAGTGACCAGCCTGTCAAGACACATCCAGGATTGTAATAGTGACACTTATATAATAGTGTAACCAGCGACCACCTGTGTTGGACTGCAGCTTACACTCTAGAAGGAGATAAATCCACACCCTTCATCTCAACTCTCTGTAGCTGGCAAGGTCATGGACCCTGGAGGAGTACCCACTACTGCCCCTTTTCTAAACCAGTACGTTTCCCAGTTGTGTTCTAAATACTTATCCTTATATCCACAGTTAAATGGATACCTCGTTTCAACCCTAGTTCCACTGTAGAAGATGGAGACCTAAGCAGAAATTGACAACTGATCAAAATGCTCCAAACAACTGACTTTGGGCTGCCCGTCCACAACTGATACAGCTACAATGAGATCTTCGGATGCATTGTGGAGAGGGAGGCAACAAGATGGCAGGAGACAGAGGAGCAGGACAACTGCTGTGAGATTAGCATCTCTTATTTACAACAGGGAGTTACACCTGTGAAATCTTAATGATACGGTCACGGGTAAACAAGATCTTCATGGTGACAATAGAAGTTGACATGCTGATGTGGATGGGGAAATCTCAATGCCCACTCCTAGATAAAGAGGTACAGGTAATTGACTAACTAGTTGCTAAGAAAGGGAGATTCATTCTTCAGAGATGAGCCCCTGAGAGATCATCCAAAACCAAGTGATCAGCTGTAAGTGCATATACACATGAGCTACCTTAAATGGACTCAGTAGCCATGTGTGTGTGTAACAATAATAAAGTAGAAGTCATGGATTTGAGATGGTGTGTGTGTGTGTTGGGAGGGTGGTTGGTGAGTAGGGACACAGGAGGAGTTGGAGGAGGGAGAGTGTAGGGAGGAAGTATTATAGATAAATTATCGGCATATGAATTTCTCTAAAATATAAAGGTTTTAAAAAGCAGAGAGAATCTTGTACTTATGAAGCCTGTATCTGAGTAATGTCTATAATCTGGAATATATTAGGCATCATCATATCACTGTTATCAAATGTGACTATTGTGAGATTGAAGACACTGTTTATTCTCTCTACTTGGAGAAACTGTCATAAATGGCAGTGTCTTTGAAGGCATAGCCCCTTTGATTAGAATTGAATAGTGTCTTAGTTAGGGTTTCTATTGCTGCCATGAAACACCATGACCAAAGAGCAAGTTGGGGAGGAAAGGGTTCGTTAGGCTTATACGTCAGCATTGCTGTTCATCACTGAAGGAAGTCAGGATAGGAACTCAAATAGGGCAGGATTTCAGCAGCAGAAGCTGATGCGGAGGCAATGGAGGGTACTGTTTACTAGCTTATTTTCCGTGGCTTGCTCAGCTCACCTTTTTATAAAACTCAGAACCAGGAGCCCAGGAATGGCAGCATCACAGTACCACAATCATCAACCTTTAGATATGAAACTTCTAAAACAAAAAGCCTGCTTTTCAGTTCTCTACCCAACAAAATGTGGGTAAGAAGAGATAACAAGACTTAAAATTGAATGAATCATCAGATGGGTCTGATGAGGTAACTGAGAACTCTTTTCTGATTCTGATTTCAATGACGGTTTAGAAGGATATGACGTAGCAGGAGAAAGTAAATGTCCTTCCTATTCTGAACTTGACAAGATCAAGGCAGGCGTTTGTCAAACTGCTGTTCCACATTGCAGCATGACTAAGGCAACAGTTGAATTGCTAGAAAATTATGCTTCAACACTCATCAATAATAAGACATGGTGTCCAGAATTACTTTGAAACATGTGAACCAGGACAAGTTGAAGGGGCTGCTTGGGGAACAAGGTGACTTCATCTTGCATGATAATGCTGTTCTTACCACTTCCTTACCCCTGCCCTCTTCATTTCTGTATGTGTATAAAATTAATATTTTCTTATAATATTGAGAAAGATATATTTCCAAGTCACCAGATGAAAATAAACTTTGGAGTTTGCACCTTACAATTTTGTGAAAGTGTCAAAGGGAGGATGCTAGAATTTCTTTTTAAGAGAATTCATTCAGAGAAAAGTTTCTTCCGATAATATTATTTTCAGTTTGTCACCTCAGGCCTTCTCCCATTGATAATCCCATTGCTTATAATGCTAGGTTAAAAAAATTAATTAGAGCATCATACCAGAAAGTAAGATTTCTTAAGATTTTTAAGATACATTGTATAATATATTGGATAACACATCTTTTAATACAGCAGGAAAGGGATTATTAATTCAGTTAAGGATAATAAATATGTTAAATTGTTCATATGGTATGTAGTTTTGTTGATGTAGTTCTAGAATATATTTTCTGATAAAAATAAAAGGCATGCTAAATAATATTTGTAGCTATGTGTTTTCCTTGCCAATGGAAATACTGCCCTTATTGTCTCAATGGGGAGTTAGAAGATTGGGCTTCATTGCCACCATTTTCTATGGAAGCATTCATTTATTTAGTGATATCAGGCAACATTCATTTATTCACATAGTGATATCAATGTTCATTCATGTTATGCACCAATCATTTCTCCACTAGGAATATTATATAAATATGACATATTGCTCATCATGTGAGCGTCTTCATCCACTACAAGCTCTGAACTATTAAAATAGCACTTTATATACACAATTGAAAGATTTGGCTATTTTAATTAATGATTATCACTAACTTCATACTTTAATATTTTATTTAACATCTCCTATAGGCTACAGATATAGAAATAGAGGAAAAGTCATTGCATCAAGATGCAATACTTTAATAATTAGGGCATTGGATAATTTGTACTAATATTATCTTTTCTACATACCAATAGTTAAACAGCCTGATTAGCAAAACTCACTGTTTGTATTTTAACACTTTGTTTAGAATTTCCTATGTGATGTTGAAACAGAAGGGAGGCAGATGAAGAGCAGAGATGGAACACCATAAAGATTAACTTGCTGTAGCATTGTCTTCCTTGCAAACCCCAATAGATAAGGTATTCATTATAAATAAAGGAAGACACAGAGCAAATTTTAATTAGTTATTCTGAAGGGTCCTTGCTCTCTTCATCAAATTGACAATTTAAATCTCCCTAGTATAAATGTTCAAGACCTTTGCCCTGTTTGAGAACAGCTAACCAAGTAAATGTAAGTGATTTTAAATCGGTCTGTGCAATTACTTTAGGGAGGCAAAAATCAGCTTACCCATTAGTGTCATAGGTTGGTGTAAGGAAAAGCATGCTTTCCGTTCATCCAATTAGCAAGCAGCCTGCAAGGCAACCAGTCATTTTATCTCTACTCTTGACTAAGCAGTTTTGAGTTTTAAGAAAGCTAACCTGGAATTCTGTAAGTCTATTTGGAATGCTTCTTAATTGTCAGAGGAGATAAACGATTTATTGGTAAAGATGAACAAATGCTATGAAAACGTTATGACAAGAAGAAGAATATAAAATTACCTTTTTAAATCAATGTAACTACCAGCTTCTATAAAGTTTACTTCACAAGAGAATGAGTCTATATAGGTCTGGAGTCAAGTTCTCCAACAAAATAATTGCTATGGAATTAAAAAAAAACAAAATGCAAAATCCAAACATCATCATAACTTAAACCAAATAAATATTTTCAGGGTGAACTATACAGCAGACATCATCTTCTCAAACTATTTATCAAAGAGCATCAAGCCATGTTGATAGTCAAAATTTCCCTTCTCCTTGTGAAAGCATTCCAAGTTTGAGATAAATACAGCTTCAGCCAATGCCAGATAGTGACACAGAATATATCAATTGCATATGTTTGTACGCATTTTGTACATATATATTTCCCTACCTGCAGAATTTATTTTCTTGAGTCAACTATTTTGAGTATTATTTCAAAAATATTTCAACACGTAAACTTCCTTGGCAATCTGCTGTGCATACTTTTGTTTAAAATGAGCAAAAGAAAAAGATTTACCTGGTTGATCTTCTGTGTTGGTCTGTAGCTGAGTAGAGCAAGTGGACTCCCTTGCAGTTCAAAGACAGTCATGAGTGAGCACAGGAGCCCTTTGAGAGGGCGGGGCTTGTCTCCAGCAGCGAATTCCCCAGGGACTCCAATGCAATCAGAGAATGCTATTGCAGACAATGAGACCATTCTCCATTTGCCGACCCTCGTTTTGTCTTTACTATCTGCTGTGGGTGTGTTTGTGCCTCGGCGGAACATATAGTTCACTGAAGTTTATGCTGTCAAGAAACCTTAAGCGATTCAGAGCTCAAATGTGTATGTTTATATACAGCACAACAGAAACCTCTTTCCCTTTAAAGATAAGATATGCTGAAATTAGTACTGCATGAAAGGAAAATAAATCTTTTTTTTTAAACTTTTCTCATTGTTTATTTCATTACAGGCCAATTCTCCTGCCTCGCCCCCTCCCCACCCCATTCAGCTGACTAGTAGAAAAAGGCTTCATTCTATAAACAGTACAGGCACCATCTGATGGTCTTGGGACTTTCTAAAGGAATGTTTGTGGATGGAAATATCCAGTTTTTGTTTTGTTTTGTTTTGTTTTTGCCTTGGAGGTTCTCATGGTGGGAGCATTATTCTGTAGTTTTGGAGCCACCTTATCCAATTGGGGCCAGTATTATATGATAGACCTTTCTTTTATATGATGGCTGCATTTTGCATTTTCTTCAAAATTGTTCAGAAACTTATCTTGTATTTCTCTATTCCAAATCGTAAAATTTCACTTGATTGCCCAACAGTGCTCAAGTCTAACATCTGTACGGTCTGGCGAATGCAGCACTTGGGTGACTCAGGAGGAAAACTTCATCAACTCACACTTCTCAGGATTGAAGACCTAGGGTCATGGTATCAGCACCATCTTTCTGAGTGCTCTGACCTAGAATCCATTCCAGGGCCTTTTAGTCTTGCTTTTTTTTTCTTTTCTTTTTTTTTTTGCAATCTTGATATTCTTTGGCTTGTAGTGTGGCATCTGATCTCTCCCTTTACTGTTATGCACCATTCTCTTATGAATGACTGTCTCTGAGCTTTCTCTTTCTATAAGGTACTGTCCACGCGACCCTGCTGACCTTATTTGAACTTGGTTACTTCTGCAGACTCTGCTTTCAAACAGGGGTACCTTCACAGCAAGGGAAGTTAGAAGTCAGATCTGAAGGGGTGGGTTGGGGAGATAAGAAATACAAATAACAGCATTATCATATACTTGTCTGCATATAAAATGTGTGCTACATATAGCGCGGGGATTCTGTCATACATACAACAGATGGAAGAGCTTTCCTCTGCTGTCATTCATGTTTTACTCCCCCAGGCAGAGTGCTCCATTTAGATGAAGTACTCAGAGAATAAAGTCATTTCAGTGACGTCACTCATAAAACAAAAACGCAAATACCGGTACACTCTCAGTTTGATTTCTTTGGCTAACCCGTTCTTTAAGGTTTGGATGAAGAATATTTTTAAGCAGTTTGTAACTACAAGATTTAGTTAGATGATGATGGGGCGTTTACCACTCTGCCCATCTCTATTTTCAATCATCTGGAAGGTCGCTATGAGTTCCATTAGAGAAAATGCTGTCATGTTTTATTTCCATAGCTGAATGCAGCTCTTGTTAGAATGTTAAACGGAAGCCACTTTAGGATAACAGGAGGAATAGATTTAGTTTATGCAAGTAAAAAAATGAGCACGTTTGGGAAGGCTACCAGGGTTATAATCTGACTAAAATAGTAGTAATCAAATGTAGAAAAGTGATATTGAACTGCCCAAATGAAGAGGAAGTAAGGCGAAGCATCACTAAAGAGAGGTCATGTGACTGTTGAGCCATTGCCTATAGACAGCATCATTCTACAAACTTCGCAGTACTGAGTTTGGGGCTAACTTGTGCTACATGAACCCTGGTCTCAAACAAAACAAAATAAAAATAAAACAAAAAAACAAAAAAAAACCAAAACAAAGAAAACTTTTAAAACAAACAAAATACCATGATACTTAAAAAAATAAAAAAAGCCTTTTTATTGAATTCAGTGGAAGTTACTGTAGACATCCATGAACTAATGAAAATAAAATCATTTACTTTTACCATGGGAATATGAGTATGGTATTTGCACACTGACAAGGTCAAGTCTTCAGCACAGGTGACCTAAAGAAGGGAGAAACTTTTGTTTTTGTTTTTTTTTTTCCTAAGAATTTGGAGGAATATCTGTTATCTAGATTTCCAGAGGTTGGATCCAGCCTTTATCAGTCTTTCGATAGCTGTGACAGATATCTGAGATTATCAGCATATGGTTTTAGATGTTACAATCAACAATTTATCAGATTGTTTGGGGGCCTTTAAAGAGACAGCGCTCATGGCAGAAACACTGCTTTTTATGTCCAAGGAAAGGAAGAGAGTTAAAGACCAGGAATTTATAATCCCCTTAAAGGGAAATAGCCAGGGACCCAAAGACTGTCCACTAGGCTCCACCCCCTTAAGGTCCCACCACCTTTCACTAGCAGGACATTGAAGGTCCCACTTGTAAAGTACTGGCCTTTGGGAAACACTCAAGGCCCCAGCTGTAGCACACAGACACCAAAGAAGAATTTCACTCACTGAGGCAGGAGCAATACAACAAGGAAGAGCAAAAACTTTCCGATTGTTTAACTTAGATTCTTATTTTCTTCTTTTTTGTTGTATAAAGTTATTACTAAAATGTATATTAGAATTATGAATGACCTTAAGGTGGGAGTAGCCTGCAACACACAGAAGATTGTCTTGCCTCAAGACACTAGACAGGGGCACTTGGATTATTCCCAATACCTGCAGGATGCTCTTTGAGCTAGAATTTGACCTGGTTCTTCTTCACTTTACTCCTAAATCCTTGCTGCTATTGTTGCTTCTGTGTCCTTCTACACTGAGCTGAAAGCAGGGTACAGGGTAGGGGAAGTGTTACTTTAGACCAGAGCAGCTTCTGTCTAGACTATGGAGCTCCTTGAAAAGATAGGAGGATCTCTAAAATTAACTGCAACAAGAGTAGACTCTGTAGATTTAACCAAAAAGAGAACGCATGAGATTGGAAGTAGGAAGAGGAGAGAGATTGGAGGTGAGAGAATGGGGGATGGAGCTGATTGAAATACATTACACACATGTATGAAATCTTAATAAGAAATAAAAGATTTGAAAATGGATATATGAAATGTTTTTAAGCATCGAACTTGTAAGGATAAACTTTCAATTTTAAGAAGAGAAAGGATAAATATGTAAAAATATAAAAATTAAATATATAAAATGTCTATATAAACGTTCCATCCTAGAATCTAAAATGTTCCTTATTATGCTATGTCAGTGTGGAAAAACTACATTTTTTCTTAAATTTACATTATCTTTTAACTTTTTAACATGATTATAGAAATGAAGATGAGGTTTTTTATACACTTTTATAATTACTGAAGCACCATGTCCTTCACGCTTGGATTGGAAAGTACTTCTCAATAACCTATAAAGTATCGTTTATGAAATCACTGTATTGTATGCCTTGGAAATCATTTTTCAGCTCAAATACAAATTTACTGTACCATTTAACTGCTCTTCAGTATGGGAATAAATTTTTTTTCCATTTCTGAGTCCTGTGTTGCCATTATATTAAATTACTGTCTAACTGGTTTCCATCTACATTCAAGATTGCCTTAATAGAAAATAACATTACTGCCCCAGGCCATTTTTTCCTCGGATAAGTGGATTAGATACATATATTTTCTTATTGCTCCTTTAGGGAGATTTAATCTGGCAGCAACATTTTTTGTGTTAAACCCTGGGTAAGAAGCCTTTCATCCATTACCTTCAGTGGCCAAGGAATACTTAGATGTTAATGAAATTACTTTATTCCATTTTGTACATGGATTAAAATAATCCTGTTTACTCGAAAGTGGAAAACCTTTTTGCATGGTTACCAGCTGCCATTCTGGTTGGGCAGCAACCTTTAGTGTGACAGAAAACACACAGGGTTCCAGAGAAAGCAGCACCTCTGCATGTACCTGCAACAGAAGACTCACAGGGTTCCAGAGGAAGCTGCACCTCTGTGTGTACCTGGAAGAAGTTTATTTTATGTTTGTAAACAAACATTTTGGAGGCCATCTGAAGTCTAATGTCTTTCTTTGAATGTTAGGGAAAGAGACCTGGTTGTATCACACACTACCATTGTTTTGTGGAATTTAAACTATAATGAGTTTGTTATCGCATCACTGGAGCCCAGCTATTAGAACCCCTTGTGTCAAGGGACTGGAGAAAAATTTGTTATTCCAACGATCCACTCTGTTCCTTCTGGAAAAGTTTACTGGACTAGTTTAATATTACATGTTTTTGGTTCTTTTTTCTTCCTGTATCCAGATTTTATTCACTGTCTCGTTAAAACAGCCCTTTCTCTTTTCCTGACTATGTAGGCACTATTTCATCCTTAATGCTGCCTGGCCTCCTAGACTGAGGACAGCAAGCTGAATACAGAAGGGAGGGTACAAAAAACCAACTGCATTGGTGTGAATGTCACCCAGCAAAATGGAACCTTACTTGAGAGACTAGCCCCAAATCTGTTCTCTCTCTCTCTCTCTCTCTCTCTCTCTCTCTCACACACACACACACCATATTTAGAGATCTCTAAAAAATCTGAATGAATTCAGACTTCTGCTATTAATTGATATCTTCTAAAATAATCATAGGAAAACAATCTTAAACGATTTTGTAAATTTTTTCCTTGAAATACTAAAAGAATAAAATTTTATCGCATAAAATGTATTGCATTACACAATTGCAGATATGTTCATGCATGTCTAGATAGTCTATATATCTCCAGAGTAACTCTATGTATGTACAGTGTCTACATAGTTAAGACAATTTGGTTTTAACTTTTTTTTTTTGTCTGATTTACTAACTACCTGGAACTTAGAAAGGTTCAATTATCCTACCAGGCAGCTTGTGAGTTGTTCTTGTCTACACCCCTTCGCCCATCCTGAGCTTCCAGCTGTCTTTGATCTTAACAATCATAGTATGACTGCAACAGCAGAAATAGTCATGTCTGCATTAGGAAAGCTAATGAATTTTCTAGAAGCCTCATGTAGCTTCCACAATGGACAAAAAGCTACTAGAATTGTTTTATACGATGAAGACTCATGTGTTTGATGTTGAATGGTGAACAGGTGCGTCCCTGTTCCCCTATCCCAGGTGCTGTGAATGGGGAAGGGTAGAGCGTATGGATGTTAGTAGCAGCCTGAGTCGGTATGCTCCCCACCACAGAGAACACATGTTGGAATTTCTTCTGACAAGAAATGCTTACTGTTTCTTGCAGCAGTTTAATGGTAATCTTCCCAGAAACATATACAACATCCATTTCCTGAAATAACTGTAATGATCATGGTATTTCCTTTTGCTTTTGGTCAGAGATAGCATCGGCATGTTCAAAGAATACTACTTATATTCTACATCAATAAATACCCTAGTGCAGTTTATAATAAAATCATATCAAACACTTGGCAAACCAGGCCATGCATTTCTGTGAAAATGGAGTAGTTTAGGAAGTATTCCAGAAACTTAAGTTCTGGGTCTAAGGATGTATTTTAGTTAGTGAGGTTCAAACTCAGCACCACATAAAATTGGCCTAGTAGTGCCTGCCTATAATCACAGAACTCGAAGACAGGAAGAGCAGAAGTTCAAGGTTATCCTCTGTTTTATGGTTTGTGTTTGAAAAATGAGGCACTGTCTAAAAAAAGAGGGAGGTAGAGAGAGACGGAGGCAACCAATCAATCAAAACAGACTTTAGCTTTGCCCTATAAATAACCTTGAGAAATTAATTTTTTTTGAGACAGGGTTTCTCTATAGCTTTGGATTCTGTCCTGAAACTAACTCTTGTAGACCAGGCTGACCTTGAACTCAAAGAGATCCACCTGCCTCTGCCTCCCAAGTGCTGGGATTAAACGTGTGTGCCACCACCACCTGGCAAGAAATTAATTTTTTTAGAGACCCTATTTACTCAGGTAAGGTAGGAATTCAACTGTGAGCACTAAAATTATTCATAGAAAGCATTTAGCATAATTTCTGGTACACACCAGCAGTCTGGTAAATGGCAACAAATACTGTCGTATTTGCTTGGATATATTCATTCTTGCCATGATGCAAATCTATGTATTTACATGGTTCTAGCAATGAACCTACTTCATGTGGGAAATATAAAAATTTCCATTTTCACATGCTATTAATTCAGACAAGTTGCCACTTCAAAACGGTCTGCAATCTGGTACATTAGTAGACTCACTGAAGTGTGTGCTTAGATGTTAAAAACACCCTTTCTAGGCAGCTGTCATAAGCTGTATCTTAGGAGTTTCACTCACAATGCTTCTTAAAATTGAATCCCATGGATAGCCTACTAGAGCACAGTCTGAATGGGAAGGAGAACACTCCTGGTGATATTTGTAGGAAGGCAAAGGGTTTCATTTCTGTCCTCTATGGGGTCACCTGCAGCTTACTTCATCTGGGAGTGAAGGAAAGCTCACGCCCTTCTCTGTGAAATATCAGGTGTCCCAAGAGAAAGAGCAATCTATCAGTAGCATTCTGAACCTAATTATCATTTTTAATAATGGGTTTTAAAAAAAAGATAAAAGCATGATTATACATTACACTTTAGCTAGCAGGGTGAATGCTGGTGTGTTTATCTAATGGTTAAATTAATGTTTACTTAGGCACTGAAAAGTTCAGTTACAGCTCAGGGACCATACTTTTTTTTTTTTTTGGTTTTTCGAGACAGGGTTTCTCTGTGGTTTTGGAGCCTGTCCTGGAACTAGTTCTGTAGACCAGGATGGTCTCGAACTCACAGAGATCCGCCTGCCTCTGCCTCCTGAGTGCTGGGATTAAAGGTGTGCACCACCATCGCCTGGCTAGGGACCATACATTTTGAGGCTGATTCCCTACCCCGCGTCTTTGAAAGAGTTCGCAGAACAAAGGGATCAGCCTATGTTTCGTCCATTGACTTAGGATAACAAGCAATTGAAGACCTGAAAAAAATCATTTTAAGTACCACTTAAAATAATGAAACCGGCTCCATTTACCACCACATTGAGCAATAATCTAATTCGCTCTATTGATGACTCTGGAGCAAAGTTAATGAAAATAACTAATTTGCTTTCTGCAGTTACTCCTAGAGGCTTCTTCTACCTCCAAATATCCTTTGACAACTCATGTGTTAAGAGTGTAGCTTCACGGGATTTCATCAACAGAATAAAATTTCACAAGCTAGAATGATAGAAAATATTTAACGGTGAGGATGTTTTCACTAAAATATTGGGTGGGGATATTGGTGATAATGAAAGGTGATCGGCAGTGCACTTGAAGCTATAGATACCTTATGCATACTGAGACGAGCTGTCACTGTATATAGCCATACAGCAGGCTAGTCAACTGTTGTTATGAGTAACTCTTACCTTTCTGTAAGTAGGTAGCATAAATGTCTGGTTTTTTTGGCTCAAGACTAAATTAGATGCAGGTACATTAAGGAATGGCTCAAAGTCCCAGGCTGTTCCATCTTGTACAGATGCCCCCTGACAGTTTCAATACCATCAATTTCTAGAAGAGGGCGGAAGCTAACAACCTACCAGTTTGCTAACTCACTCCTGCTAAAACTGTACTTTTATTTCAATAGTGAGACATGGGTAGCACATTTGACTTACATGGAAAGCAGAGGGAGCCTTGGAATGTGGTCCTCAGTTACCCACCAGCTTCTCTGAAATGATTTTATATCATGGGAGGGAGTTTCAGATTTGAGTGAGCAGCCCTATTTACTGATGTAATCAACCATATCAGCCCAAGAATGAAGAAGGAAGATCATGGAAGGCAACACCTGGATGACTTGCCAGAGAATAGATATTTGTTCCACTTTATTCCTTCAACCCAATAGAACTGAGATACTAGCAACTTTCTAGTAATGTGGGGCATGTTTTATGGTTCATTAAAAAGCTAAGTCTAGAAGGCAGTATTGTGGCTGACTTCATCAGTAGAAGCTGTGTCCTGAGTCAAGCACATCCAAGAGAACTTGCCCCCTTCTTAGGAACTTTGACTATTGCTATCAGCATAGGCAGTCAGAAAGAAACAGTGAGTTTTCCCTTCTGTCTTAGTAATCATTAAAATGGACATTGTTTCTCACTATCTTCTTTACTGTGTAACTGGCCAGTTTGAAAGGAAATGTTAACAGGAAAAGGGCACGTGGTGGAGAATTTTTATTTTTACTAATACTGTAGATTAGAAGGGGGAAACCTTTCTTATAGATTGATGAAAGTCATGCATTGACTAAAGCTCCTCAGGCGGTATCAATGGTTAAAGATGGCAATGAAATGTAGTAGTCACGTAGACAAAAGACACATAAAAAAAAAAAACCAATTCACAGTAATTACGCCACATTGGAGAACAGAGAAAAATCTACGCCAGAAGTAATGGCAGCAGAAATTAATGCAAAAGATATCAACAATTTCCACTACAGCAAAGGGACCATGTTAATCAGTTATGAGGACTAGTGGGGTGAAATTAGAGGGTCCCATCTAGAAGCTCATGAATTTAAAACTCAGGAATGAAGTGCTCAGAGTGAAAGAGTGAGTGCACCCTGGGAATAAGGGCAAACTCATTCACGTCATTGCATTCAATACTCCGCAGTTCAAAACATATCGAGAAAAATGTGGTTCTGTGTGGAACATGTACGGACATTCCTCTTTTCACTATTCCTCAAGCAGTAGTATAGAACTGTAACACTTGTATTTTATGAAGAATTATAAGTAACTTGGAGATGAAGCGCTCAGGAGATTGTATGTCAAGTGTAGTGCTTGATTTTTTTTTTTCATACGAAGCTTAAGCATCTGTGAGGTTAGTTGTAGTCAGAGATTTACAGACGCCATCCTTTATAGATGCTGAGGGGCCTGTATTAGTTGAAGAAATGAACTAGAAAGTTCAAGGGAGGTGCCACTAAAACGATTCCATCTGACACCATTGATATGAAGTGGGAACAATTAAGGGGGTGTTATCTGAGGAAGTAGAGGAAAGACAAGCTTGAGGAAGATGAAGGAAGAGGGATAAAGAACAACGAGGATGATTTAAAAAGCCACAGGGAAACATTATTGTATGTTTCATTAAAATAGAGATAATATACATATGAGCATATATGTAGACATTTATAAATATTTTAAATGAAGTTATACCACTTGTGGTGATAATGTTCCCTGCAAAGCCATTCTAAACATTCACAGGTAAGTGTAGCTTTTACCAATCATCAAAGAAGCATCTTTTGAAGATGAGAAACCATTACAAAAATCTATAATTGTTTAAAGTGCAAAGAACAGCCGACTGTAAGATGCCAATCCCTGGCAGACACATCTGCAGCACAATCTACACCTAAGTCTCCGAGAACATAGAAGATCAGCACCATCACCAACTCCATTCTAACTATTTGTCCTTATACCCACAGGTAAGTGTAGCTCTCCCCTCTCAAGGAAAATTCTCTTTGCAGCAGATGGAGACCATCACAGTCCGTCAAAATACAGATTTATGGATCCCAGCCCCAGTGTGCATATCTACAGTACAACTCAAGCACATAAGGGCTACAGAAAAGCACACCAACCGGCCTGAGGCTATTCTCCATGGAAGGGAAGTGGGGTTAGCTAACCTCACTCTTCTAACTCACTTAATTCTTTTTTTTTACTCGAATTAAAATGAGATTAGAAGGAAACAATCCTTCCATGCAGTTCATACTGATGAGAAGAAAGCAGAATGGATTTCAGGAGCATAGTTAGCAGAATGTCCAACCCAATGGAGATGCCAGATGCACTCATAGTCTCTGACACACAATTTCCTGTCTCTAAGAAGAACGGTCTGAGAGGCCTCCTCTGAAATGAAGAATTAGATCTGTAAAGAGCCATAAGAAATTCCCATGACGATGAATATATAATTGTGTTTTAGCTCGCAGTGTTACACAGACTTGAAGATGTGAACACAAGCAAATGCATCAAAGAAGGTATGGGCCAGGCATAGATGTTGAAACCATGCGAACAAATGCTTTAAAAAGAGTTTTAAAATTCACCCCTGCCTTATTTTTCGTCTGCGGAAATGGAAAGCAAGAAGGCTTGGAAATTTTCCAGGACTGAGCTCGTTCACAGTCAACAATTGGCTCTTAAACTTACAAACTATTTGGAGCATGTGTTTTTCTTTGCTTGTTAGTTTTCCCACACTACAGATTTTCTAGATTTTGCTAATCCAAAGGCCTGGCTCATTTCTCCCTCGGCATCTTTGTGTATTTATTTCCTCCACAGATCAAACTCTCTGTCTAAATTAGTACATTTTTTTTCTTGAAGAAAAAGGCAAATCCAAAAAAAAAGCAAGCATACAAGTGGATGAACATTGCTAGGGCATTAACACAGCTCCAATCTCTCTCTATTTAAAACCATGCTAGAGTTATGGAGGAGAATTAATTTTTGAAAATCACAATTAGCTTGGGTTTGGCTTTTAAAATTTTAATTAAACTGAAATAATTGTTATTGCCTTGGAAACAGATGCGCTCAGCTTGAACTATTTGTGGTAAATGGGGACTAGAGAAAGACCAAAACTCAAAAGAGTTTTTCTTCCTTCCTCCCTCCCTTGCTTTCTTTATTATTTATTCTTTAAAAATTTACATACATGTATATATTATCTGTTGGCATAGTCCCTCTTATACCACCCTCAAATAAGTTTTCCCTTTCTTGTCTTGGTTCACTGTGGGAAGAGAGAAAAGATAGGAAATCGTCTGCTATATTAGATGGGGAAGGTGAAAGTGGTGTGGGGAGAATGCTACCAAAGCCTCACTAGTCTGAACCAATCTTAACTCTGGAAAAATGAAAGCTCCCAGGAGGGAGTGGATGCGAGAAGTGGATTCTCTCACCTGTAGGCTGATAAACATAGGGCAGGAGCCCTTCGTAGGGCTTTTATTTGAAATGGCCACTGAAGCTACTTCTTGAAGCTCCTACTTGCTCCCTGAGGTATCCTTTAGAAGTACAAGGGGATTTCTGGGGACCCTGACTTCTGTCATAACCTCCTCCATCTCATGAGAACTTTGAATGAACAGCCTTAGACCCTATTATATGTGGAACATTGCTTAAACGAAGTATGAAGCATGGGATGTGTTTGTACTTAACAAATTTCATGCTCACATGGGTGTGCGAGCGAAGTCCTTAGAGACCTTCAGGAAGAATTGCAGTTAAGTAGGTTAGAAGGCTTTGATTTGCTTCCTAATTGTTAATCATGCAATCACTCTAATTCCTCCTTTCCAAATATTTGTTATGAGTTTTCATGGAACAAGAGTGGACGAGGAACAGCTTCCAGCTGGCTAGATTTATGCTAACTTGACAAAAGTTAGAAATATCTGAAAGAATAGAACCTCAGATGAGAAAATGTCTCCACTAGATCCAGTTGTAAGGCATTTTCTTAATTAGTGATTGATGGAAGTGGCTTAGCCCATGGTTGGTTGTACCATTCTGGCCTGCTGGTTCTGGTTTCTATAAGAATGCAAACTGAAGAATCCATGAGGAGTAAGCCAGTAAGAAGCACCGCTCCATGGCCTCTGCATCAGCTCCTGTCTTCAGATTGCTGCCCGAATTGAGTTTCTCTTCTGATTGCCTTTAGTGATGAAGAGTGATATGGAAGGGTAAGTCAAGTAAACCCTTTCCTCCTCAAGCAGCTTTGGTCATGGCGTTTCATCACAGCAAGAGTAACCCTAAAGAAAACAAAGAATATTCTGGTTGTCCTGATTAAATTAAGTTCAAGTCCAAAAAGTAGAAGCTTAGGTTTAGATTTTTGTTTCCATCCAATGATGATATAATTATAGCACATCTATGTGAGATTTTTACCTCTGTCATGGAATCAATGATTTCATAAGGAATTTTTTTTAAAAAAAATAACTAGCACGTTATATTTCTGCATTCAGTTTTCTTAACACACAACCTATATGCTAAGGAGGATTGGGGATTTTGTTCTGCAGAAGCAAACAAGAACATTCCCACTGTTCATGAAATTTACTGTACACAGATTAATACTACAAGTGTGTCCACAAACACTCTCAACTCCACCTCTGGGGGTTGACCTTGATGGCTCATAAGCATGAGTTCTACCCATCGCCACGTGAACAATGAGAGCAGTCTATTGTAGTGTTGACTGCTGGGAAAGTTTGCCTCTAATGTTTTCATACCCTTATGTCACCACTTGACGTGTTAGCTTTATCGTAGCATATAAAAATCTGAAATAATCTGGATTATCAAGTGGTGCCACTTTTGGAATTTCCAGTCTGTGAACAATTGTCTGAGCTAGCACATCACAGGGTGGGCATGTGGCGCAGTAAACTTCTCCACTTATTTGCTAGGAAAGTGGAAAAAAGAATGATCCACGGAACTCAGCTTCCCATCTGCCCTCCAAAGACATGCCCACAATGATCAGAACTCTGCCTTCTAGGTCCTGAGTCTCGGGGTTTCCACTACCTAAAAGGAGAACCAAGCTGGGGTCTAAGCCTTTAATACATGGGCCTTTGGGGAACTCTGAAGATAGAAATGCACCTCACCTGCTTGAAGGCTTCTTCCTTCCAGCCTGGAGTCTTTCATTACAATAGCATTATTATCAGTCTATAAAATGATTCGAGGACACATATTTTTGAATCTATTACATTAAAAAAAACCCTACCATTCTCAAAATTATGAGAAGCTAAATAAGGTGATGATTTGGCAGGCAGTTTGTGACTGACACTTTTAGATCAACATCCTACTTTGGTTATTTCACTATTAGCTAGGAGTGAAGGCTTTCTTCTACTGTTGACTCTGATTCAAAGTGACTGAAGAGCTAATGTACGATTTAACATTTTTATGCTGCCCTGCTAGGCCTTCAGCATTTTAATGACAGATGAAACTCTGGCCAGGTTAAAGAAACCTTAGTCTTAGAATCATAAAACAGTGGGCTCAAGACGTACTTTTGTCAGCAAAGAGCGTGTTCTTAACTGCAGTATCTTAAACTTCAGACCCCAAACCCATGAACGTTCTCAAGTTCTTCCTCAAAAACACCACTGACTACTGGAATGTAGTAATGGCACTGGAGAAAGAACTCCCAAGCGTGATGGCTGTGGCATTCCTGAGTCAAGAGTATTTATCAACAGTAATTTCTATTTTTATAAGTGTCTGGGTCAATGTGCGTTTACATGAGTTGTTATTTACAGTGGGTCTCTTTGTGTTCTGCCCTGACAAGGGCAGACATAAGACTGATTCCTTATCTTTTTAGTCTTTATTTGCACCGAGAGCAGGAACTCTTCAACTAATTTCTATAGGTTCCCCAAGTGTCTTTTAATTAAATATTTGTGTATTCTACATAGAATTCTACATAGACAATATCCACACAGATCATGGAAGTTAATTGCTTTAGTCAACAAACTAATTCAGAAGTTAATATCATCCAGACACATCCTCACAGATACACTCAAAATAATGGTTAAGCAAATGTGTGGGCACTTTATGGTCCAGTTACACTAAAACAAAACTTAACATAAAATCATTCCATCTGAAACACACACACATCTATTTTTATGTTTAAGCTACATATCCATGTTTGCTAGAGGCAAATGTATCTGAAATAGACTATGTTCCTATCTGTAAATATAGAAATTTTAGACACTAGAAATGTGGTTTTCAAGCCTCACTGGACATAAATCATCAGAAATAAATGAAAGAAAGGACAATTAAATTTCTTACTTTTTTAAGAATTTCCAGTTCTTACTTTTAAAAAATATTTTTGTGCAGTAACACTAATAAGATAAAGATCAAAAATTGACTAGTCCATAAGGAAGCAATAGACTCAGAGAAAACTGTCATATTAGAATCATGTGCCCAGGGCATTTTTGTACACAGAATTCTAATACTCTTGTATTTACTGATTTAAACTTTTCACAATGTCTGTACTTTTTACAATGCTTAATTGCTTGCAAAGCATAAGCAGGAACGTTGGGCTATGAATTAGATGGAAAAATGGAGGGAATAACTAAACCTAAGATTTTGGATGAAGGTATCCTTTGTGGGAGGATAAAATTGCTTGCAGAGAGCACAGGCTGCTAAAGGTAAACCCCAGCGCCAGATGTGGGCTACCTTTCTATGACTTGTTCATATGGAAGGCCCACGGGCCCACAAAAACAGGACAGGCTGTTGCTACTGCTCTTGATTGTTCGATACGATTGTATGGGAACATTTATTTCTGATGACAGCACATGCTTTGGTTCAGAACACTGAGAAATCAAACTGGAATTGTGCTAGAAGCTTCCTTCCCCCTGGCTGGTTGTCATGTGCCAGATGGTTCTATGCCCCCTGCTGGGGGAGAATTGTCATCAACAGTCTTATGCAGGTATAGATCCTGTGTGATGTGCAGCCAACCTACCAGGAAAGATGTGCCTTCTGGTGCAACAGTGGCATGACTGTTATGGGGGTTAGCAAATGCTTTCTGATTGAATTTAAAGTCCACTCCACGTAAACATGGACATAAGGTCATCTAATGGAGTAAGGGCAATCTATCATGAGCCACACTCCCGAAGAAAGTGGACTTGCCCTCCATAGCCATCAACTGCTAATAGACCCTCAGTAACGGACAGGTAAGGCTCCATGAGTCTGTCCCTCCTCTGCTGGAATGCTGACTGGCCTGATCTTGGCCAGGGCTTGTGTAGGCAGGCATAGCTGCTGTGAGTGCAGAACTGCCCTTATGCTGACAGACTCAGAAGACTCTCTTTTGTAGTGGACCTCTTTTTCTTCAATCATCTCATCCCCTTTGCCAGGATCCTCTTGAGGGGAACAGATTTGATATACATGTGCTGTTTATGTATAAATGAGTATATTCCTGTTACTCATTCTCTGTACTCAACCAGGCGTGAGTCTGTGTATTCAGAGTCATCCACTACAAAATGCAGCTTCTTTCCTGAGGAATGACAGCTGCACTAGTAGATAGGTATAACAATGGGTACTTAGAAGACAATTTGGTGCTAAGTCCGTTTAGTAAAATAATAGGATGTTCTTCTGTATTGCAGATGAGCTCACCAACCAAAGATTCTTGGCCAGGTTTGCAGTATCAAACATGGGTTCCCTCCTTAAATCCAATTAGAAAGCTGGTTTTATCATGTGTTTTTTGTTTTAGATGATGACATACTAGTTGGGAAAGTCTGCAAATGTTTTCTGTTTTAAAGTAACAAACAGTAAATACTGAAGACTCAATGCATCCTAAGGTCACAGAGACCCTACTACTCAACCCCATGGCAGCACAAAGATAGATAATACGCACAGTTGAAGCTTTTCAAAAACAAAAGTAGCAAAAGAGTAAACAAAGAGACAAAACCCAGCTATTTACAGGAATAGTCTGTCAACTGGATTTGATTCAAGGGTCACAGAGTTTGTTGACCACAACCCTAGCTGAAAAATTCACTTGTGGGATGTTTGTCTTGCCTGTTTCATTCAAGGACTAGAACTTTTTCTAATTTTTATAATGATGAATTGAACCTTCTCAAGTTTGTCTTGATGACTTCTAATTGTATTTTTTGAGACGGACAGAAATTTTATATATATTTATCCTGGCAATCTAGTTGTATGACTTTTAAAAATCTGGTGTAAGACTAGGGTTTGGGAAGAAACAGTGAGGAGTGGTTGGAAAATGACTATGTATTTTAATCAGTATCATTTAGTCGCAAATAGGCAGAATCTCAATTTAAAAAAAATATAAATCAAAACCAAAAAGAGAAAAGAACAATCTTTTTCCACACGAGTTACAAAACAAAACCTAGACATCCAGGCAGAACAAAGCAAAATAGTATTTCTATAGATATGTCCCTACCTTGGGATTTTTTAAAATTGCTTTTAGTTTTTAGTACTTTGTGAATTTGTTTAAAATATTTTGATTTTATTCACTCCTCCACCTCCTCACACAACTGCTTCTCCTTTACACACAGAACTGTGTCCGCGTTTTGATTTTAACCCAATAATGCCAATTTGTGTGGTATCTTAATTGAGGTTATAAATAGAATCTCATCGTTGAGTGATCTAGATAACAGAGATTATTTGTTCTTTCAGAGATCTGAGACTAGGGCATTGGGATGAATGGGTTAAGATGTGGGGCCTTTCCTCGGTCTAGTTAATGGTTCTTCTCTTACTGGGTCACACTTCTGTGGCAGAGAGGAAGACAGAAGAATGGTCTGAATCTTCTATGGAGTGCAGCAACTTCATCTGGAGTCTCACCCTTACAACCTCATTCCATATAAAAGACCCCAACTCCAAATACTGTCACCGAGAGTTCAGCCTAAGAATTACAGGAAGACTATATGGCACCATGAAGCCTCTAATATCACCAGGATGGGTGAAGATGTGCTGGAAAGGCAGGAAAGAAGGAGGAGCTAAGAGATTTTTCTGTTGTTGTGACTTTTGTTTTGTTTCAGATTGGGGTTTTTGTTTCTGCCTTGGTTATCTTGCTTGGTTACTTTGATTTGCCTCCTTATGTGGGGGTGTGTGGCAGAGATGAGGGGAGGATATAGGGGTACCAGGAGATGAGCAGAATAAGGATGCATAAAGTGAAACTCCCAAAGAATCAATGAAGAAATATTAAAAAAGAAAAGAGCAGCAGGAAGAACATTTAGTCCAGAGCACATTATCCCTCCCTTTTAGGTTAACCGATTTTAAGAAATCTGAAACTAGGCTTCAACACTGCGAAGCTTAGGTGTTACATGGTTATGTCATTCACCACTTAATTTTTTAAAATCAGTGTTTTCAACAAAAGCGGTAATGAAATCCCCTGTTTTAGCTGAAATCAAGCCACCACGCCTTCTACCAAATTGTTTAAAGCGTGGCACAGTGGCCTGATATACTTCACAGACTTAAAATATATTAAATCCGAGCTCAAGCCTATGGCATAGGAGTGTGGTGGGAGAAGGGTAAGCAGAGAAAAATCAACTGACGTGCAGTAAAATGGGGGAGTGGATAAAGGATGGATGGAGACAGCCAGTGTCTACCATCCACTGCCACGGGTGGATGG
>JABTXL010006712.1:15475463-15526061 GCA_025134845.1 Neodon shergylaensis
CACGGGTGGATGGAGACAACCAGTGTCTAACATCCACTGCCAGGCAGTGAATTCACTTTTCATAGACTTACAAATAAACTTCGGGTTAAGTACATTTTAAAAGATTTGTAGTTGAACGATGCTGCAGGGTGATATAGAAAAATCACAGAAATATTCCAAAGATGGGTTCTGCCTCCCACCCTGCTTTGTCAGCGTGAACCTGGAGGAACAGGCTCTAAACACGAGGGGGACTAAAGTCTCCTGCAGGAGCCAACTTTATTGAGAGCATCAGGCAATTTGTACCCGAGAGTTAAGGAGAGTCACCTGAGTAAAGTGTACAATCACAACAACAAACTGCATGTGACAAAAAACCAGTTCTTCCATAGATGCTCATGAAGGAAAACAGCTGTGCCGTCACTCCTATCTGCTCTACCTGGGAGGAGCATGAAAACACATTGTAAGAACACTTCTGTGCTTCGGAAAGACTGAGGTCACGGGACTCTTGTCTTGTTTCTTGGACTTTTCTCACAAGTTCCCAGAAATCGTACACTGCTTCACTCTTGGATCATGTTCCGACAGGATCCATATTCAAGGGTGCTAATTATTCATGAGGTATTAATTTAGTTAACAGTGAGACCATGGCATAGATGCTCCCCAGCTCACATGATGCTTATTAAACACCTTGGGAAAAACCAGCAGCAAGAATTATATAAAAAAAAATACTGTTCTGTAAGATGCCAAAATAAAATTCTCTTCTGATAAGCAAATTCCTCCGAAACATGAATTTACAATATTGGCAAAATTTAAGTGTTATGCTGACAAAAAATATCAATTTTAGTGAAAGTGAAATAGAGACGTAGCTAGAGTTTGGTTTAAACTTGTTCCAGTGGTTACATAGTCCGCATGTTTACATTTATCCCCTGCCTGTTAATAAATACAGGTTTGGAATTAGCTAAGCAATTGGTTCCTTCCATTCTAATCTGTCCTTGCAGCTGTACGCGCCAAGCTCGCCTTCCTAGAATACGATGTCATTCTTTTAGTCCGTACAGGAATAACATCCACCAGATGGTTGCGAGGACACAAGCACGAAACCCAGATGCCAATATTTTCAAAACTTCATTTCTAATGAGCTAAGATGAATGCATGCATGTGTCACCGTGGCTAGCACTGAACCATATTTGGATTTAAATTGGGGGCAGTTGAACAAGTTCTCTAGTCCTCAAATTGCTGCCCAATTAAAATCATGGAAAAGTAGACAGGGAGGACGTCAATCCATCTCAGGCAAACATATCTGACTAGGAATCATGAAACTCATGAGTTGGGGCTAAACAGCCATTGTAAAACTGCATTTGTAAGCTGACGTTATTTAGCAGAAACACATGTGGTGAGATTGAGGCGCCTCAGCATGTCTTCATGTGACGCCACTTGAAACAGTAAGTTAGTGACAGGATGAGTGAAATAAGTTCAAGAGATGACAGCCTTATTCCACTAGGCCCTGGTGTGAAAATACTGCCGGAATACTGTGAAGTTCTGGGCAATAAATACAACATGGAAAAATGACAAAAAAAAAGAGTTTGCTGTAGAAAATAGCAGCTGTGGCATACAGGGAGTGCTCACTACAAACAGAGATTGTTAAACTAGAGCAGAGACTTGGGAAGCACAAGGCATCCCCACAAGCTTGCCATGTGGATGTCTCTGTGAAGACACTAGGGACAGATGTCCTATTAACATAAACTTAAAACACACTATTATTCATGTTGACTCATTACGAGATGGTCTTTCTTGGAAACCTGCCAGCTTCCTGTGCAGGACAAGGAAGAGGAAAGGACAAGATAGGAATATGGCAGATAGAATATATTCTCTCTATACTTTCATAGTGACCAAAGAGGAGATGTAATTAAAATGTACTAGCACCTGTTATTTTTATACTTTGGGGGAACCAATCATTTCTTCAATCAGTGTCTTTAACAGTTATGATTACACTCTTCATTTCGCTAATCAATAAAACTGAAAGGCATCCCTAATCAATGAAACCCAAAGGCTAATTTGCCAATGATCATAAAAATAAGTGGCAGCCCCGAATCCCTACAAGAATTTTCAATTCCAAAATTACGCATACTCAGTGTAGGTCTTTTTTTCAAAATGAAGATAGGAAAATTATTTTCCAGCTAAAATTCTATGCCCAGCCAAACTATAAATAAGAATGAGTGCAAAAGAAAAAGCATTTACAAGTGTGTATATTCTCAGAAATTTGGCATGCTATATATCCTGTCTTTGAAGTTTCAGAGAACAGTTTTAGCCAAATGAATAAGATAAAGGCATGTTCAGTAAGAAGTGGCTCAATCTCAATGAAATAAGAGAACATTCTAGATGGTCAGGCAGCAGCGCCAGTATACTAGATTAAACCTGAAATAATGGGGTTATCTTGGAGAAATCTTTCTATTGAAAATTTGGGAAGTGGAACTTGGGACAGCGTACTGTCTTATGTTGGGGTATACAGAAGTTGGACATTTGACTTTTATAAGAAAAAAATCATCTACAAAGTATGTATATAGAACAATCACTAATAGTGATGATGAAAAGTTATTTTTAGGTCTTCACCAATGATCCATTTTAGGGATTAACAAAACCAAGCATATTAGGAATATTGTGAAGAGCAGTGATATTAAAGTAAATGGAAAGTGTGAGCGTGTGGAATGAATGCAGGAGAGAAATGGATCCTGCAAAGAATCAAGTCCATATGACCACTAGTGGATCACAGAGAAATGAAACTAGTTATTTAAGTTAGCAACAGTAATTAGGGAAGAATCTGTAGGCAAAGTGATAAAAATAGCAGAGAAGAAGAAATATGCTTTATGTGAACTAATTTCTTCTCTATTATATTGGAAGGTCAGTAGATGATTTCTGTGGTAATTTTAAAAAAGCAGCACATGAGAGAAAGACACCATGTGAGAGAACTCATGTGGAACAGTTTTTTTTAATTGGGGAAAATGAATGGGGAAAGGAGGGAGAGGGAGGGGGAGAAAATACCTGTCTCTGGGAGGAGTGACAGAAGAAAAGAGAGAGGCAGAGAGAGGAAGAAGGGTAGAGGGAGGGAGAGGGCAGAGAAGAAGGAGGGGAGAGAGAGAGAGAGAGGGAAGTGTGCAAGAACCACCTTTTAAAGGCAACATAGCGTATGTGCTCAGAAGATGTTTTTTGTGGTTGCAGCTGAGGACGCGTCTTGTCAGGACCTTAAGGGCAAACCTGTAGAAAGAGACTGCTCTTTTGTTTACTGACCACCCAGACCCAAATAATCACACAGAAACTATATCAATTACAGCACTGTTTGGCCTATTGGCTCAGGCTTCTTATTGGCTAGCTCGTATATCTTAAAATAACCCATTTCTATTATTCTGTGTATTGCCACAAGGCTGTGACTTACCAGGTTAGGTTCTGGCAACTGTCTCCTTTGGAAGCTACATGGCATCTCTTTGACTCTGCTTGCTCTTTCTCTATAGTCTTCCAGCCTGGGTATATTCTGCCCTTCCATGGGCCGAAGCAGCTTCTTTATTAAGCAATGGTAATAAAACATATTCATAGCATACAGAGAGGAATCCCACATCACAGGCCAATACAGACACCTGATATTAACAGTTTTTGTAATTAATACACTGAATGACGTGATTCTTCAAACAAATGTCAGTGAGCAGAATGGAGAACATCAAATGGTTCTTGCCTTTGAGAGCAAAATGGAGAAAGGCAGAGATCAGAAAACTAAACCTAAATCCTAAATTTTTCAAAAGTATTTGATTATTGGAAATCACATACATGTTTAAAATATTTTCGGATAGCCATATTTATTTCAAAGTTGTTATTTTATTAGCAGTGCATTTTCTTAACTATTAGCTTTTAGAAATCACTTGTTATAAATTGCTTTTTTGTAACATATTTTTAGAAAATATGTAACTCCAATGATTCCTTAGTAACATTAGAAAAATAGAGACATGATAGCAAAGACAGCATTGGACAAAAGTACGGAAAAGGTGATGCTACTTTTGATGAACCCAAGCTCACAGGTTTATAGCTGATAAAAGGAAACATTGTGCTACTTTTCTGATGTGAGCTTCAGTGGATATTTATCTTATTTGTGTGTTGTTTCTATTGCTAGGCAATAGAGATATTTATACAATTACATCACTGATTTTATTATTATGTTCTGGAAACTTTGATAATAAAAGGAGAACTCATTTCGTTCAGTAAGCTCAATTCAGAACAATTTCAGTTAAAAAACATTTGGAAGAATCACAGAAGCAACCAGCCAAGAACTAATAAATATCACATGGACAATAAATTGCACAAGATTTGAATATAATCCATTCTTAGTTAGCATCAAATAATTATTCAGTGGTTTGGGATTTCCATTGACCATATACTAAGGATGTTTAATATTTGTGATAAATCACATAAATATAAATTAAGTTTACATAATACCTTCATACTATTGTTAGTTGAAATAATTTGTATAAAAGCCAAAAGGATATGATCCTTTTTATTTAAGATTCTTTCTACCATTTGTACCAAGTGGTTAATATTATTGGCACACTCTATATTCTAGAGCTCTGATATTGCACAAGCCAGATTGGCACATTCTTGTGTCTTGGCTAATCATAACACTCATGGCTTGTGACTGTGGAAACATGAACTTGACAGAAACCCAAGAACCTCTACATCTCTGAGGGACCAAGTAAAGAAACATGCAGATTCTGAATAAGGATATTTACTTTTTAATAAAATAGTAGGTTTTTATGAAATTTGGACTTCAATTAAGTTTCTAGGCATATAACACATGCCCTTGCATCAAGATTTGCTATATGAAATCCATTTTGATTTGCTTGCCTTGGGAAACCTTCATAACATCCTCAATCCCCAGATCCATTTCTTTGATTTTGACTTTTTTCTTCTTATCGTGACCTGGTCAGCTTCCACTTTTGGTCTTTCTATGGAAAATTTATTGGCAAACCTTAGATATTTTTTTTCAATGGGTGACAAGATGGAGAGCATTTGTTCAAGGATAGTTTCTGATTGAATAATCCTTTTAATATGCTTTAGCATATTTGATATAACTATTTTTTGCAAGAAAATAGTTGTATATGAGCTTAAAATGTTCAAGTCTCATAAACACCAGATGGTTGTGGAACGGGAAACAAAAGGCATGTTTTAGGATGCTAGTCTGTGCTGCCATATGTTAACTGCATCTTTTATCTCTTTCTGTCATATGGTATCAAATTTTCATTTTTTGTGTATTTTGTAGTAATGTCATTTGGAATGATACCAAGCATAATCAAATATTATACAATATGTTACTATTTCTATATAACTACATGATTAACCTACATGATTATGAGATGCATAAAAAAGGAAGCATTGAGATTTTGACTGATAGAGAAAGAAGGCAATGCTGATGAAGAGAAGTTTCTTATTAAGTAAAGAGCACTACAGAAGTCATCTAAGAGCACATTTAGCTTCTGTGATCCTTTAGGAATGTTGCTAAACTTTCCACTGTCTTTGGTGAATAAACTTTGCATGTACTCTCCATGTACAACACATATGATTGCACACTGGCATTTGGGATGTATTGAAAGGATTCAAGTTAGTAGTGAGACCATCTCAAACACACGTGAACTCATAGTTACTATTATTCTTTTTCAGTTTATAATCAAATATTTAAAATTTAAGCTATTTTTCAGTGTGGAATTCTTATTTACCCCTTCACTATGAGGTCACTGATAGACTTGCAGCTCTTTCTAGAAGGAACTACCTCTTGATATTTGGCTCAGTTGTGGTGGTCTATACTAGGTATACTGTCCACAGAGCTAAAGATAGTTAAGAGTGCTTGTATGCAATGAACATTTAAATATACTGTGCATGTGATTTTCTGTCTTATTCTGCTCTTAAAATCTGCTTTCCATTTCATAATTAACTCCAATGTAAAGAATTTCCTTGAGTAAATTATTTTTTAAATAATTAAAAAAAACAGTTTAGATAAATGAGACCATTATAAAACTTGTCCAAGATCTCCACACCACTGCTAAATTTCAGACGAACCGTATCACAGTGAGGCCCATTCCACTTGGAAAGGCATGGATTTAGCTTTAAGCTCAAGTAACAAGTACAAGAGACAATTAACATCCAAGCCAGTCTTAAAATGGGTGGCTAAGGAAAGTCTAGAATGGGTTTCTCTATTTAGCTAAATGACGAAATTTATCAGAAAGAATTACAAAACTTTATGTGGAAAGGAAGCAGAAGCAGAATAAAAAAAATAAGAGCAAGACTGATGAGTCACGTGCCCCTCAGTCCTCAAATGGTTGTGGGCATTTTATGTCTTTTATTGCTTTCTCTAAATGTTTCTAAAACATTGGTCAGATTATTTTTGGTAAAGGAGAGAAATAAATTTTAGTAGAGTAGTGGGACCTTTCATCAACAGGCAAATCCTTTTTGTTCTTTAATTGGAAAACTCAAGTAACACAATAAAAAGTTGAATCACACGGAACAGCAAAACTATTTCCAATCGTGTGTCTCTCCCATTTTTATCTTCTTCAAAGGACTCTGGTGGACACGGGAACACAGCCTTAGTCCTTGTCAGAATGATAGGACAAAGGGATATTGAAAAGGGAAATAAGGAAAACAAACACAGTGCAGAGTGAATGCTTCCCTACGCACAGCAGAGCAATCTTGCTAATAGTAATTCTGCCTGGCTCGAAATCAAAGGAGTTAGATAAGCAGTCCCTCCCGCCGCCCTGGGAAAAGGCAGACTGACTTGATTTTGCAATCTTCTCAGAAACTACTGTGGGAATGGTGAGATTACAAATGGGCTAAAGGTTAGGTCAGATGCAGGTCATCCACTCATTTGCACAAACCTTTAATGCACCTACTATGTGCCGGGCCTTGGACTATGAATATAAAGTGCAGTTTCTGACCATATGAGGCTCAGAGCCCATTGTCGGATGATCTGAAGCTAAGCAACAGTGCTTCTTGGTAAGCTAGCAACAGGATTATCAAGAGAGCTCGGGTGGGGTAAGGAATGAACAACTCAATTAGATGGTGGGATTTGGGAAGCTCTTCAGCAGCAGAGTTGTAGGTGGTCCTTGAAGAGTAAACAGCAATAGCAATTTAATAGGGCAGCTGGTGCCGGGTGGGGAGGAACAGGCCTTGACTCGTCAGCATGATTGGGCTTGGGCCATAGTCTTCATAAAAAAATCAGAGAAACATGCACAGTGACAACAGCACCAACGACCACAGCAAAATCGCCACCTCCAAGCTTCAACTCTATCAAACACTACAACGGCTTCATATGTGCGATTTCATTAACCCTCATCGCATCAGCTGACTGTTGGATATTACCCACATATCAGTAACAAGGAGACCAAACCCAGGAATTTGGTCATGGCCAATTAAATCCTTATTTGACTGGGGTGCTGTGATTAGTGTGGCTACTCACTACAGTTGTACAATTTTTAGACTCAGAAAGCCTAGAACCTATCTTAGCTAACCAGAGAGAACTCATATACATGTTTCTTTGTTGAGACATGGTTAAACAACATAGCCCAGAACGGCCACCAACATGAGCTACCTCTGCCTCTCTGCATACTCTGTTACAGGGGTTTGCCATCACACCTATCTGCATACATAGTTTGTGTTGCAAAGGAAAGGACAAAAAGCAAATTGAGCTCTGAGCTGGGTGAACCTGAACAAGTTTCAAAGTCACTAAAACTATGTATTGTGGGTTGAAGCAAACAAACATTTCATGTTGACGTTATTTGGCTCAATAGTTTGTTTTTTCTTAGTGTGATTAGAGACACTAAGACAGGGGCAACATATCTGATTCTGTCAATAAAATCACAATATGGACAGAGTGCATGGAAAATATAAACAGAAGATGTCTTCAGCTATAGTTCTATTTGCCATGTGACTCTAATAGTGTCATGGCAACATCTGAATTCAGAGAAAACTTTTACTCACCTGTTAGATTAAAGTCCATTAAATAAATACATCATGACACTATTGAATTTGCCATGCACCCAACCGATAACTCTACAAGTTTAGTAATACCCAAAAGGTCAAAACCTTTAAACTGTACTGACAACATAAACACTGCATGTTCACGTTGTCTTCTTTCCTTTTTAAAATTCTCTGAGACCAAGGCACCAGACTGTTAAGCTAACCAGTTTTGAGTTTTGAAATTCGAGACTGCTGTTTAAGACCATTTTCTAATCATCCGATGATGGTGGAACTTTTGTCTAGTCCAGTGTGATTTTAAGTGGTTACACAGCACGTCTCTCTTCTGAAAAATGCTGTGTATGGTGGAAAGCCGTGTCTATCCAGGGAAATTGTTCCATCATGCCACTGTGTTACTATACCGAGGGTGGGGGAGGGGGAGACTATCTATGCACAGATGACAGTATGCACAGGCGAGCTTTGTGGAGGTGGGTCTAGGAAGGAGGCACAGATGGCTGCTTATTTAATGTCCAATTGTGCTGGTGATTTTATTTTTAATTTTTTGTTAACACAAGCTAGAGTCACTTAGGAAGAGCTACCCTTCATGGAGAAGATGCCCTTATCAAGTTGGGCTGTTAGGAGTATCTATAAGGCATTTTCTTGACTAAAGATTAATGTGGGAGGGTCCAGCCTACTGTGGAAAATGCCACTCGTGGGAAACTGATCCGAGAGGTAGAAGAAAGGTAGAGGAATGGACACTCAGGAACCTATACAGAGAGCAGCAATCCTTCATGGTCTTCTACTTTCGGGTTTCAGTTTTGACATCTTAGTCTAGCTTCCTTCAGTGGTGGAGAGTGATGGGAGAGGAGTCATTTGAAATTAAACCTTTCCTTCCCAAACTGGTTTTGATCAGTGTTTTATTCTTGCAATAGAAAACAAATGCATACACCAATCTAATTTTTTTTCTGTTTCCTCCAAAGCCTGTCCCCCATCCATCTTTTTGAAAACGTTAGATTTCTTTCTATGTTTTCTGGTTTAGATCTCAGGTGTTCAACTTGACCCTTGGCTCCCAGTGGCCTGCTTGCTCCATCATTGTGCTTCCTTATGAATTCTTAGCTCTTATCCCTCAACATAGCAATGGGATTCTTAAAGAATATTAGGGTACTAGGGGAAAATGCGTACTTTTCTAAGCCTCTACATGAAGATCATTAGCTGAGTTGGAATATTTTATCTTCTTCTCCCTGCCAAGTTCACAAACAGAGAGATAAAGATTTAAATTGGATTTAACACCCTTCCTTCCAACCATCCATTCATCCACCTGGTAGCCATGTATCCAGCTCTTATGACATAACCAGACACATTCCACATAATATTAATGGAGTCTCCAACAGCGGAGCCTTTTTATATCTCTTACGATCTCGTTACTAGCATGAGCTACATTATTTTCCTAGCTAAATGACTCTCCTCATATCTTCATCAATTATTCTCCCTCCAGCTAATCCTTTTGAGCACCATAGGCCAGCAGTGGGGGTTGCTGCTCTGTTAAGTAGAACCTGCCTTTTTGAAACCAGGAAGGGCATCCTTCAGCAGAGATGGGGGGAACCCAACACAGACTACAAAAAGAAATAGCATTGCAAGCCTTATCTTCATCGTCATTATCTTTGTCAGGACCAAACAACTTAGCTTCAGCAACACATTGTACTCTTGGATGTCTGGAACTTCACATTTCTGAGTTTTTTCCTTGTCCGTATAAATTCCAAACATGACTCTAGCTTGCTCTATCCATACAGCTCTTTTGACAAGAAAGAGGATGTCCACTTCAATATTGAGGACTCTACAGTGCCTACTGGCTGACTTCCCTCCTGAGCAACTCTGGGGTGGACATAAACAAAACTTTCATCCACTTGCATTGTCTGATCACCAGTCAGATTCACTGCCTGCTCTATGGCGAGGATAAGCGGAGTTCCATGGCTAGCGGGAAGAAGACCGCTGGGACCAAGGGTCTCTAATCTACATGAACATCCTTTAATATGAAGGAATAATGAGTGGGAAAGACACATGCACAGGCAAAATTGTCACTGAAATCGAAGGTCTCCTTTTTCTGTAACCTTCCTCCTTCAACTCTGTAGAGTTGGGCAGGATACAAGGGGCTCTGTGGGAGAACACAGGACACGGGTAGGAAGCTCTGAAGCAATGCCTCCACGAGGGTGCCCAGCACCTGGCAAGGAACAGAGAGATGTAGACAGCATGTTGGAAAAGCTCTGCCTTGTGTTTTAGATGGGAGGGCACGGCCTTTTACCTAGTAATTTAGGAAGAGGTACCTGTCACATCTCAAGGCTACCCATCACCTGGGGACTAGTAGTCCCTAGGTTTTCAGCGGAGGAAGGGAAGTAAAGGGGGAGGCTCACTGGCTTTCTTAGGATCATGGCTCAGAAGAGAAAGATGTTTCTCTCTCCTGCACACTGTTGGTGACTGCCATGTGGCGACGTCCTCATTCAATGTGACCAAACCCTCACAACAACAACTCCACTTTCTGGACGACAACGCACATGCTTAGGGAACAGTTCATAGTTTTGTGACAGAAGAAAATGTACACTATGACATGGATCTCAATGCCATTGGGAAGTAATTTCAGTGTTTTCGTTGTGGTTTGCAGATTATTGCCTTATAAGCAACTCCAAAATTTTGTTGAAACCACAGCATTTGGATGTTTATCCTTAAATGTTCAGAAAGTATAATGGCCTTGGCTGCAAGCTAGCTCTTGTTTGGGAATTATTAAGCAATACAACCGAGCAATTCAACCCATCATTTATTGTTTACATCATGTTTATGTGTCTGAAACACACACGAAACAGTACAATGAAGTCATCCTTCAGCTGAAAACCGAAGAGGCTTGTCATAGAGCAGTTCTGACCTGCTTTCACGGGCCGCTGCTCCCCGGAGCGGCACGATGCCCTATATGGTTCTGCCGTAAGCCTATTTCCATCTTTCCCCCTCCCATTTTTGCACTGGTTCATGTTTTTTTTTACACTGTGAGGACCTTGGCTATTTCTTGTTCTTGTACATTTTGTTTTCTCAGACTAGAAAGCCCCCGTCTTCCTCTAAACACATCTTCAGTGAAAGTATCTCTTGGTAACACATTTTCTTTATTGATCTATTTATTTTGGTTGTCTGGGAGGGACCCTGACACCGGTGGCATAGTGGACAAATGTTCTACCACCACACCACACCCTTGATGTAAGACGCCTTGGGAGCCTCCGTGCATTGCCTCTCTGTGTACCAGAATACGTGGCCGTTGTCCGATTTTGTTCAGGGAGACATTGCCCTCTGCTTTGCTCACTGTCGTTTCTTAAAAAGTCACAATGTGGCAAGTTGTTAGCAAATGCTTAGCTAAAAATACAGATTTTAATACCCTAAATATGATACGAACGTCCCTTAATTCTGGTGATCTGAAGAAAAGATTTTGGCTTAAAAAGTTTTACATAAATTGTTATGCAAATGGTTTTAAGAGAATAAATCCAAGTCATTGTGAAGTTGAGAGGGATTCTTCTCACATTGGCATATAGTAGTGTTTATTTATGAGAAGACATAGCTGTTTAAATATCTTTTCGGGTTAGTGTTTTCAGATGTTAATACGGTTTCATAATCACAGCAATCACAAGCAGAATATACAACGATTATTTTCTAGATAAGGACACAGTGATAAGTCATTTCATTTTATTCATTTAGGGAATAAATCAAAAGACTGGTATGCGCACTTGTGGCGTCTGACTCAGGCCCGGGTCTCTGCCAAAGTTCTTTCTTAAATAGAATAAACTTGAGGCTCTCAGAAATGTCTCTCGAGGCGTTTCCATGGGGAACACCCACTAAAGCTCATGGGAAACAAACAAATAACCTATCAGCACACCGACTAGTGCAAATTTTGTTGACATGGAATAAGATCTCAGTAGCCAGTTTGGCACCTCAACGGAAAAATTTCAAAGCCGCGAAAGTGCTCTTAGAAGTTTGTCTTATGAAACACCGCCATCTGGTGGCCAATCTTATACCATCCTTTCATGATATAAATTTGTGTAACTCTTTGAAAATTGTTCACATATAAAACACAGTAACAATATATTAAATAAAGAGTCTGTCACCAGCTGGGTCTCAATGGTCTCCTGATCAAGAGAATTCTACCATCCTGTATCAGTATATATAATATATTTAGTGGGGTTGAGAAGTGTTCGGTCAAACTGCTTTTAGCATGGTGCTATTATGTAAAAATGTTGGACTCCAAGTTGTATCACTGAGGGAGAGTTGAGTGAGAAAGAGGATGTTGGTTGAGAATTCGAATTATTATCCCTACTGCACAGGGAACGGGGCATGCCCTTGGTGGAACTGAGCTCCTAATGACAAAGCGACGTTCTCATTTACTAAAGAGGCTTAGAGTTGTTCTAATTCGAGGAATTAGTTGTTCTAATTCAAGGAATTAATGACAGCAGTTCCCACACTCTAACAGAAATATGCGCTGGCGTTCACCCAGAGTGCTTTCCTTTCCCCCTTCTGATGAATAATCCGTAATTATTTAATCATAATTCTTGTCTGGTTTTTCTTGATTTTAAGCTTCTCTGAAAGTCATCCTTGTTTGTTTTGTGCATACAATGGGATAATCTTGTTTCTTTGATGTCTCATTTTGCCATGCCATTGGACACCACCATGTAGCATGCTTTACATTGTCCTGAATTTCTGCTGTAAGGGATGAGGAAACATTTTGACTTTGCAGCAATTAGTTACTTCGGGCACAAAGCTCAGATTTTTGCTGCGTTCATTCACATAGGCAGCTAAAAAAGCACGTGGCCCTTTGGTGGCGAAGTTGTAAGTCTCTGTCCAGTTGAGTTCTCTGGAGGATGGATCACTTGCTTTGTTCCTTGGCATTTAAAATCGTGATGAAAACCACATAAACAAGGCCCTATTCACTAAGGTGTGGTACTTAGCTTTTGTTTCGTCCGGTCCTAGATTGAAATAAAATCAGGTTTCTTTATTGGCAGTCAAAGACCGGGCTCTGCAAATTTCTCCAAATGGGCATGAACTCTTAGAGAAATGTTTCACAGTTCAAAGATTGGCACCAGAGTCTGGTTTGTCAGGGGAAAAAAAAGGTTTCCTCCATAGTAAAGAGAACGTTTTGCTGACTTAAAAATTTCTGCATGGTGTTTTCTACTTTTTTGGGACCAATTGAGTCCTGGCCTTCAGCTGCTCTTCCCTGTCTAGAGCCTTCTGATTGAAGTTACTAGAAGCTGTGCCTAGCCTAGAGGATCAGAGGTTGGGATTTTCACCTGTTGGCCATTGACTGCAGTGTATTTAAGCCTCCATGGTGCTATTAAAGGGGGGCTTTTGGTACCAGTGTTGGAAGGTCTGTGTGTTCATCTGTCTCTGCGTGTGAAGCTTGTGAACTGGGTTCCAGCGCATAGAGCGCAGCTGGGGGGGGGGCGTGGTGTGCGGTGCGGCACTACTTCCCATGTCAAGACAAACTGCTGTTGTGCCATCTGCTAGAAGTGACAGGGGTCGTCACTGGAGACAAAAAGGCATCAGACCTGCATTAAAAAAAACAAACAAACAAGCAAACAAAAAACCTGATTAAAATTTCGTGAGCTAAAAATTGCAGTAAACTGTTTAAAACAGTAGCTCACATCCTTTGAATATTCTGATATACTCATTCAACAAAAGCAACAAGGTGGTTCTGAATTAAAGGCCATCCAAAAATGTATCAGAATATCGAAGAATTGCCGGGTAGTGTGTATTCATGTATTTTTATTTGATAAAAGCACGAACCTAGTGTGTTTAAGCTTCCATATGTATCTAGATGATACTTTTGTCGGTTATAGTTTGGATGTGAATTGTCTGTGCAGTGATTTTTTGTGGAGGAGGTACTGCAAACATTGAGAAGTTAGACCCAATCCAGGGTTCATCCTTAAGGATGTCTTCTCTGTGTCCTCTTCCTGTCTTTCTCAACTTGAGAGCTGGCAAATGAGGAAGCACATCCTCTGCCCTATGTTTCTGCCAACATGATGCTCTGCCCATGTGTGGGATCAACTAACGTGGACTGAAGCCATGAGCTGAAATAAACCTTTCTTCTTATAGAATGTCATACATTTTATAGAGTGAGGAAAAGCCACCTCATGGCCACTTCTTAACTCTTCGCAGTGAAAGCTTGGGACAAGAGACTTGGTGACTTTAAGGGCCTAATGTCCCTTAAATTATCTCCCATTTATCTTGTGTGAAGTTATAACCTTAACCATATATTAATTTAATCATTTTACTTACATTTAAATGTCAAATTATAGTATCTGGATAGTGAGAGTTTGGAACTTTGTGTTTTATTCATCTATTTTCTTATACTTAAAAGTGGGAATTGTGCTATTCTGTTTTATTATCACCTCCCTTCTTAATACTCCAATGACTTTTGTCTGTATTGTTTTATAATACTTATATGATTTAATCTCATATTTTCAATATAAAAGTATGCTGTAGATTTCCCATTTTAAAAGCCTGCTTAAAGTTACTCGGTATTATACCAACACCCATTTATACCTACTTTGACAAGACAGATCTTTCTTTTTTCTAGTTTGTTTATTGATTGTGTACACAGTATTCTGCCACAATGTATGTTTACATGCCAGAAGAGGGCGCCAGATCTCAATATAGATGGTTGTGAACCACCATGTCGTTAATGGGAATTGAACCCAGGACCTCTGGAAGAGCAGTCAGTGCCCTTAAGCACTGAGCCATCGCTCCAGGCCCAAGACAGATCTTTTTTAGAGAAAGTAGTTAATAGTGGAAATCTTTGTTGATATCTAGGATATTTTAGTAAAACTGCTAATTGACTCGGTACCCCAGCAGTTTCTTCTACATAAAGAAGATGTTATTTAGTTTTAGTGTAGTTATGAGGTCCATGGAAAGTACTCCTTCATTGCTAATATCCTGAACTAGAGAGATGAGAGAGAGAGAGAGAGAGAGAGAGAGAGAGAGAGAGAAGAGCAATTTGTTTTCCTCAGTAGTATAAGAGCTTGATGATTGGGGAGTATTTTACCCATTCTTATCCCCAAAAGCTTATAAGAAGGCATGATACATATGTATAGTTTTATATGGATATAATTTCCCAGTAACTTGAGGTAGTTATGAGAAAAATATCTAAGCATTAAGAAAGATGGTTAGGAAAGTGAATATTTTCAAATGTTGAATTTGGATCCCAGTTAAATTCTTACCTAAAAAATATTTTAGTCGAATGCTTTTTCTTTATTTGTTTTCCTAACTAATTGTTTTAATTTTCCAACAAGTCATTAAGCAAGGGAGTGTGTTAAATGTTTACAGAGGTGAACACTGGCTCATGGAGACAGTCTAACTGGACGGAAAATCCACGGTAAAGGTGAATTATCCTCCCATTCGACACTGATCAGAACGGAGTACTCTCTTCAGGCAGAATTGTTAACCGCATTGGCTTGTGCATTAGAAAAATGTATAGAACTTCCTTCTTATTTTGTGCTGAGACTTTCAGAAATCAAATTAACTTGGAGTGAAGGGGGCATGAAAGAGGTCATAAGAGAAGAAAGCAGGAACTGGGTCCACGCTAATTTATGCAACAGGGAACAGAATTTCAAAGGAAGGAAAGTCTTCATTCGAAAAACTTGCTCGAGTTTGCACTCAAGTGTGGCGATAGGCTCTTCCCAGAAACTTAGTAAGCATTTAGGAAACACACAGTGAACTTCTGAAATAGTGTGCAAGCTTGCAAGCCATTGCTATCCACAGTTGCCAACAGTCCTCCTGCGCTCTTCTGCTCCCTCCCTCCTCCTCATTGCTTCATGCACCAACTTACAATCTTCATCACTGCCTACAGCTCAGCTTCCATTCTGCAGAATGTTGTATATGCATATACATGTGTTAATACTCACATATATAGATATATCACAATATACACTTTTGTCCTTTGCTTTTTTGACATATTTGCTTTGAAATTTACCTATATCAGTGTATATACCAAAGCTTTATTGCTTATTATTATTGAGAATCAATCAGAAACATGTAGATATATCTAATTATTCTTACATGTGAACTTGAGTAATTTCTATGTTTTATTTTGGTGTACTAGAACACTATGATATTACTTGATATTCTTTTACACATGATTGTCAGTTTTCTTCATCTGCAATAGAAGCATAAGTTCACAAAATAACTTCAGTTACTCACTTATAAATACTATCTTTTTTTTTTTTTTTTACAATAAATGGCCTTGACTTGGACCATCAGATTGTTCTTCAGGTTCAGCATCCTAAGAAGAAAGGAACACGGATCAGAATATAAAGAACGTATACCAGGGCCCATGAAAAGGGCAGTAGGACTCTGTGACTTCCCATTTCTGTGTTTCCAGTCCCCGCAATGGGAACAATTGGTTCTTTGGCATGTGCCCTGTCAGGAGGTGCTGCCTTCTCACAGACCCAAAAGAATAAGTTCAACCAAACAGAGACCCAAACCCACAAAACCGTGAACCTGTGAACCTGCGTAAGCCTCTCCTCTTTGTACTTAACTATTTCCAGCCTCTCTCACTGTGACAGAAGGCTGACAAATGCGGATTTTTATAAATGCCTCAGTCTAGTTATATAATCTCATGCAAAGTCACTCCTGACTACAGCTTTGATAGGTTGTAAGTGGGTACCACACTCTTTTATGTTTGTAACTATTTAAAATACCAGGGTTTTTCACTGTTCTGAATGTACAAATGGACTTCCTTGAAACACAATGAAAACAGAGTTTGTTCCACTTACACGAGGAACAAGTGGAGGCAATACTCCCATGAGAGTTAATCATAATTGTCAACTCAACAGGAGTTAAAATTTATGTTGTGACAAGTCTCTGGGCTGCTCTGTGAGAGATTATCTCAGTCAGGCTAGCTGAGGTGGGAAGTCTCACCTCATGAACGATACCATTTCATGGACTTGGATCCTTGAGAAAGAAATCTAGGTAAAATACCTACACCCCTTTCGGCTTCTTGACAGTTGATGCAGTGTGCCCAGAGGTCCTCTGCTCCTGTTGCCTACCTTCCGTGCCATATTGGGCAATTTCTCTTGGAATCAGAAACCAAAACAAACACTTCTTTTAGAAGTTGCATTTACCAGAAATTTTGTCACAGCAATGAATCAAGTAACTAGTATAATTCTTCATGGTAGAATAAGATGGACTTGACATTGCTCTGTCCTTAACATGGGTGAATAATAATGACGCATGATGATTAATTTTCAGTTCTAACCTGACTGTACATAAAATCACATACAAAAGTGGTTTTCATCTTTCCTAATACTGCCACCCTTTAATACAGTTCCTCATACTGCAGTGACCTCCCCCATCATGCAATTATATTTGTTGTTACTTCATAACTATAATTTTGCTGCCGTTATGAATCATGATGTACAGATATGTGTTTTCCAATGGTCTTCGGTGACCCACAGGTTGAGAACTGCTGATCTGTAAGCTATATCTCTGCGCATGTATGTGAGAGTCTTTCCAGGGAGATATAGGTGGGGGGACAGCCACACCCTGAATCCATCCACAGGCTGGATCCCCAGATGGAATCAAAAGAACAGTGAAGATAACAAGCTGAACACTGATCTCTCTGCTTTTTGATTATGTGATCTACTGTCTGATGCTCTTGCCATTGTATTTCCCTACCATGATGGACTATATTCTGCTTTAAATGGTGAAGCAAAACTGAATATCTCGTTTCTTCATTGTTTCTGGCCAAGTATTTGATCAGAGCAATAAAAAAAGTAGCTAACATACAAAACATGTTTTACCATATGTATAGCTAAAGGGAGCAGAAATCTTAAGTGATAGTTTTAATAATATGGTGAGCCTTCTCACACAGTCCCAAGTTTATAGAGCAGTGGTGGGCACTAATTCAGGAGATCTAGAACGTGCACTCACCATACTTAGAGTATTGACCCTAGTCTTAAGTTTTTTAAAGATGATTTTTTTCTGTAATGTTATAATTAAGCTGGGTCATGATAGATGAAACATTTTGCAGATATATATGGGAAGAAGTCTAGGATCTCTGTCACTTTTTTATAGGCAAACTATTTTCATAGACAAGCAAAAGTTTGCCTGAAACTTCCCAGAGATTATTATTCCTCAGTTCCAAAGAACCAATTCATCTGACTGCATCTGGCAGATGCTGAGAAGTTACTCTTTATCCTGTACAAACTCTGCTGTGACAATAGACCAGGCAAGAGGGGATTGGGATTATCTATGTGTATTAATTTTCTCCATGTCATGGTGAATACTCTGCAAAAGCAGCTTGAAGGGTTGATTTCTGTACCTGGGTTAAGAAGGGTACAATCCTCTCTCCCCGTTCTATTTAACATGAGTTTTAACATGCAGCAAAGGCAAGACTTCAGGAATGTAAGGCAGCTAGTTACATTGGATGTCCACAGGTAGGAAACACACAGACATCAGCTCTCAGTCACTGTCTTCGTTTTTATTCAGTTGAGTACCTCAGACTACAGAATGATGCCATTCATGCTGAAGGTAGGTCTTTCTTGCTCCGTTCAACCTCCCTGCAAATGCCTAGCTTATTCTAAACCCAGTCAAGTTGGCAGTGAAGATTAATCATTACATCAAGAGTCAGCCACTCCAAATATCTATCATATTTTTAAATTTTAAAGTGGTCCGGCTGGTCTATAAGACTCTCCATGGTCTAGCCAAGAGTTACCTCACTGTGTAAACTAACAAAGATTCCTTTAGGGACTTTCCCAGTCCTTCAGATGAATTAGCCTCCTTGTTGTGATTTGAATGTAAAATGTCCCCTATAGGCTCATGTGTCTGCACACTTAGATCCTATTTGGTGTAAGTGTTTGATGAAGTATTTTAGTTACAGAAATGAAAAAAGTAACCGGTCCACGTGCCTCTACTATACTTGATTGCTTCTCACATATACTCAGTAGTATTTATTCAGGTCCAATTTACTTTATGAAAATCCCCTCCCCCATTCTATTTAACATGAGTTTTACATCTTTAAAAGCACAGGTGGAGAACCATATAAAACACATGCTATTTTATTTTTATATTTGAGAGTGTGACTAATACATTCAGATATATTGTAGCAGGAAAAGCCATGAATTTATACATACTTTTATAGAAACTCTTAATCATTTTTTTTTTAAAAAAGAAAGTCACAGGACTCTTAGCAGTACCCTGTTTAGAAGTCATATTCACCACCGTTGAATGGCATCTAAACTCCTTCCTTTGGGACCTACTAAAAAGGAGAATTTAACTATCCAAATAAAATAAATTTGACAGATTAGCAATTATTAATCACAGAGACTATATTCACATAAACACTCCTGAACCAACTTTGCTAACATGATATCCAAACACATCTACATTGATTCTAATATCCATTTCAATGATGCTCTCAGCTTGTTTTGATCTAGGTGGTCCCCTGGTTATACTTTGAAAGGCACTGTCTTAGGTTGGGTTATTATTGCTGTAATTCTAGTTGGCTACATTTTAGGTGTCAGAATGAATGAACTAGGAATTACATGGCTTATTTTATGTACTTAAAACCCAAAAATGATATCAAAAAACCTGGAAGATAATCATAGAATTATAGACAAAAGTACAAAAAATTCAAAACAGAATCTCAGTAGTCAATTGATGAAATCGGAGGCAAATTGTCACTATGAAACTCAGTGTAATGATAAAAATATAATCAAAATAATGTGATGGGTATTTATTTTCTCCTCTCATAACGTGTCTCTGTGCTGACGGTTTCTGGTGTGAGTGTCATGAGCACCTCTGACACAGCATTAGGAGGAGGAAGGAGAGGTGAGGAAAGGAGGGTTAGGTTTCTGCTGACCCCTGCAAAATGCCTTCATCTATCCTCTCTCTACCAGAGAATGGACCACTGTTCTTTTCTTTAAAATACTTCTTTTGTTTTTGATAGTATAATTATATAATTTCTCCATTCCTTTCCTTCCTCTAACCCCTCCTGTATATTTTTCCTTATGATGTCCCTCTTTTTTCTTGAATTAATTTGTTAAATGCATGTGCACGCACACACACATTCTCAAGTATGGCCTCTTCAGTCTGCATAATGTTACTCAAATGTTTTCAAGGCTGGCTGTCTGATATTAGATAACCGGTTGATGTACTCCTCACTGGGAAAGACTATCCCGCCCCAGTAGTCCTTAGTTTCCTGTAGGTCTTTGTAGGGTTGAGGCTTGGTGATCTCATCTGTGTTGTTCTTGTTCAGCTCATGTGTAGGCAGTTATGTGGATGAGACTTTGTGGGTGGAGCTTCTTACATTACTGGGAGTTACAATCTCATAACCAACTCTGGCTCTCTGACTCTTACAGTCTTTCCATCCCTCACTTCTGCAATAATCCCTCAGCCTTCGATGTGGGAGTTGTTTTGTAGACATACCTATTGGGAGTGGTCTTCACAACTCTGCATTTTGATTGGTCTTGATTTTCTGTGATGGACTCTGTCTCCTGCACAGACGCCTCTGGTTTGCACCATTCCAAATATTGCACATAAACAGTTCACCCCCACCCCTTCTTTAAGATGAAAATATACACTGATGCTGGATCTGTTACTTCCTGTCTCATGGCGTCTTCTCCCCAACACCACTCCCACTCTCCCTCCCTCTCTTCTCCTCTTCCTCTTTCTTTCTTCCTTTCTTTCTTTCTTTCTTTCTTTCTTTCTTTCTTTCTTTCTTTCTTTCTTTCTTTCTTTCTATCCAGTGTCAGGGATGAAACCCTGAGCCTTGTTCTATCTAGACAAGTGCTTCATTACTGAGATATCCCAAGCCCTCTTAGAGAAATAGAACACCGAGACAGTCTAATATGATTAAAATCTAAACTCATTAGCAAGTGAGAGGAAAAAATAACAAAGTATAGTAATTTAGAAAACAAAACCAGGTGAACATTGTGAAATATTTAGAACTGATAATGGGCAGTAAGACACAGGGATAGAAATACCATATATATATATATATATATATATATATATATATATATACTCAATTGTTATATAATGCTCACTGCAGAAATGAATCAAAGAAAAACTAAATGATTTAAAGCTGCCAGAATGAAAAATGGGTTACACAAAGAAGAGTAGCAGTTAGATTGATGCTTTTCTTTCTAATACCAACGAAGGAAGCACAATGCTTCGGAATAATAGATTTAAAGGAGAGTGATAAATTAACTATCAGTAGAGAATGGGAGACTTGGGAAAAAATGTTTTGAGGATGAAGGTGAAATAAAGACCATTTCAGACAAATAAACGCGGAGAATGTTTATTACGGCAGAATATACCTGAGCAACTTGAAATGAGGGTGGTTCAGGAGAAGAGAAATGATCCACAAGAGATGAGAGGCAAGCACAGCCAGCTGGAAGGTGGTCCAGGTGTAGGAAGGCTAAATGTATATTAACTATATAAATTGATAATACTGTGTACTTTGGCATTAAAAGAGGAGACTTAAAATATTGGATTTGGGAACTGTGTATTACAGGGGCATTGAATAAAATTCCATTTACTGTGCAAAGTTTGGTTGTTGTTGAAAGGTTTGTAAACACTATTGGTATAGCTTGCTTTCCCACAGTGAGATTTGAGGCAAACACGGAAGATGGGGAAATTCATCCCTCGGCACGCAGCTGGGAGGCCACAGGCATCAGTATGCTATTTCCTAACAAGTGCTTGACATTTTGGTGAGTTCCAGGATTGTGTGGCAAAGTGAAACCTTATCCAGTCTACACTCCAGAAGCATCCCGAGGCACTGAGACCTGGGAGTGGCTTCTTCCTGGCTCAGGTGTGTGTATGTGGGGAGCTGGGTGTCCTTTTTCTAATTGCACTGAGTGCAGGATCTCTAGGGGAGCATTTGCCCTTGGTCAAGGAACAAACGGAGAAGAGACTGTTGTTGGATGGAGAATGAGGGAAAACCAAGAAAAGACACAACAAAGGCTCCTTGCTCCATCTCACGGCTTTAAGAAATTAAAATAGACCCCAGCTTTGCTTAGAGCAATTCTGAACCAGAGAACACTGCATTTTATGGGAAAACAGAACGAAAGAAAAAAAAAAACAGAGCGAGAGAGCGAGAGCTAGAGCGAGAGAGAGAGAGAGAGAAGGAAAAAGAACGGTAGATTAGACCAGGATTAATTTTTGATCTACCTCTGTATTTGGGGCATGTACTGGAATGCACAATTTGTATTTCCTTGCAGGGCCTCCCCATTCCAGGTGGTCAGTTTGGTCTGAACGCCTCCCACGGACAGGTGCCTTCTTCCAATTGCTGTCTTGGCGCATGCTTGTGGCCAGGCAGTCTCTTCGCTTACTTTATTTCTTAAAGCTCGATTAAACCCCGTTTCAAAGGCCAGACTTTTACTTTCTGATCTACAGAAACAAGTAACTTTGTATCCTATGCTTCAAGGGCAATAAAAGCACTTTAATAACCTGGAAAGGGTTTCATTTTCCCCCTGTTCTACATTTTCTCATTACCCACGGGATATTAAAAGAGAAAGAGGATGCTTTTCACATTGATTTTCTTTGCTCCGAGCAGAATTCAGTCTTTGGTCCTACTTCAGAGACAAGAGAAGGTCCCCACACACCCAACAGTCTTCCTGGAAGCCTAAAAGTTCCCAGTTCACTTTCTGAGCAGCGTCGGGGAAGTGCGCCCCTCAGAGACTCATGTTAATTTGTTAAGTACAAATGTTCAGCTGCCTATATGCTGGTTATCGGCACTTGCTCTGACAGCAATAGAATTTGCTTTCTATAAATATTCACTTGTAGCTCTCAAGGGAACTTCCTGCCACGAATGGCCTTGGTTTCCTTAGAGGAGACCATCCATCATACAGTGCAAGGAGAAAATAATAATTTCAAGGTAAACATTTCCAAATCAATGTAACATTTATTTGAATTCTCATTTCCTTCCTCCCTCCCTCCCTCCCTCCCTCCCTCCCTCCCTCCCTTCTTTCTTTCTTTCTTTCTTTCTTTCTTTCTTTCTTTCTTTCTTTCTTTCTTTCTTTCTTCTTCCTTCTCTCTCACCCCTCTTTCTTCTTCTCCCTGAATCCCTTCCTCTCTTCTACCTTGCCTCTGTCTCTTTTTTCTTCTTATTCTTTCTCTTCCTTTTCATTTCTCTCCCCTTTAGGATTTAATTCTAACTACTCAGGTTCCTTATTGGTTTACATCCCAAGTTTCATTTTTCTTTCTTGAACCACAAGATTCCCAGAATTAAATACATTTCTATGAAGAATGTAAAACCTGGATAAAAAGCACAGATGAACTCCATACAGGAAGGTGTATTTTTTTTTTTTTTTGGTAACTAATACCCTTATTCTTTCACCAATAAGATACAGTTTCTAGGGATCTATTTTGTGAATGCTATGGGCTTCTGAGTTCCATGAAAATCTCTGACACTGTTATATCTTCATAAACTTGAAATATCTGTCTGCTCAGGAAACATTTAGAAATAATTACAAATGTATTAATTAAAAAGTCAGTAATTAAAAAAATCAATGAAAAAATAATAATTTAGCAATACTTTTTCTCCCAAGATTTTTTTTTCATTCTGAAAAGTAACAAGGTACAATATATAAATATATTATATACATATATACACAGCCCCCACATATATTTATATATACATTCACACATATATGCATATATACAGTATATATACATACACATATATTTATATATAAAGTCACACACACACACACACATATATATATATATATATATACACACACAAAATAAATGGTACATGTCCAGGTAATCAATGTATAGTCAAACACAGAAGATTGACAGCATAGTCATATTTTATGAGCTCATTAAAATTTGAATTCCCTTTTATGCCATCTTGACTAATAACATAACAGTTTTTCTTGTCTAGTGAATATACTCAAACAGAGCCATTATATACTCAGTGACAGAGATGGTCATGAAGCTGTATGTATGTGTATGTTGATGTTATACCTAAGAGCAGACTTACATATTCCTGTGTATTTGTATTTTCACATGAGTAGTTAGTTAGTCTACTAACTAGTAGTTACAGTGAGTATACCCACTGGTCCTAGAAGCCATGTAAATTCTCATTGCTCTATTTCCTTGGCATGCTTGGGTGATACCCTATTGTCCTTGGCATGCTTGGAGTGGATCCCACATTTCCCTCTTAAGCTATGCTGATGCATATATGATGATGGGTCATTAAAGTTTTCGTTTGATTTTTTTCTGATAACAAATGAAATTTCATCATACTTTCAATTGATAATCTCTTTGTAATTCTTTCTGACTAAGCTATTGGCTATAAGTTTTCTTAATGATGCGTATATTTTCAGGTATTCCAGCTATGAGAATTTTCTTGGCTAAATGCTTTGTATTGTGACTTTTATGTGGCATATTTTTATGAAATATTTTAAATTTTTATGTATTCTATATGCAGTTGATATTGTGCTTTAAGATTAATGATTTTAATATTTTGTTTACAAATCTTTGATTACTTCAAGACTGGAAAATGGAGAGTATTTCTACATTATCTTCTGGGGGTTATATTGTTTGGGTTTTCTTCCTTAACTTCAGCTCAGTTGGAAATTTTTTGTTTGTTTTTTGCTTTTTGTTTTTTGTTTTTCTAGACAGGGTTTTTCCTGTGTATCAGCCCTATCCATCCTGGAACTAGCTCTTGTAGACCAGGCTGGCCTCAGACTCACAAAAATTTGCCTACCTCTGCCTCCTGGGTGCTGGGATTGAAGGTATGTTCCACCACTGCCTGGCTTTTAAAAGTATTGTTTGATGTTCACTTCTATCTTCTTCGGTACTGATACACAGGTTACAAAAACTCCTCTGGTTCCCTTATCACATGACTGGGAAGACTTCAATAAAGGTTTTGTTTTACAAAAATGACAGAGATGGCAAAAATGATTGAGAAGCAGTGAGAATTTTCTCTGGTTGGAACTTCCTTCAGACAATACCACATATATGTGCTTGAATTAGCAACATCAATACGAGTTGCAATTATATCAGTTCTACTGAATTATACCTATTACTGAATTTAGGTTGCTGTTCCGTTTCTTTTAATGTTTTCTGGTTTATCAGTGCACTGGCTGCTATTGTTTGTCAACTTGAGACAAGTCAGAGTCATCAAAGAGAAAGAAGCCTCAGTTGAGGAAACGAGAGCCAGCTGTAAGGCTTTTTCCATATAGTGAGCAGGGAGAAAGGGCTCAGCCCATGGTGGATTGTGCTATTCCCGGGTTAGTGGTCCTAAATTCTATAATGAGGCAGGCTGAGCAAGCCAGCAGAAGCAAACCAGTAAGCAGCATACTTCCATGACCTCTGAATCAGGTCCTGCTTGCAGGTTCCATTCTTGCTTGAGTTCCTGTCTTGACTTCTTCCAATGAAGAGATATTATATGGAACTGTAAGACAATAAATCCTTTCTTCCCCAACTTGCTTTCTGTTCACGGTGTCTCATCACAGCAATAGAATCCCTAAGACAATCAATTTTCATTACTGAATTCTTTTCAGTAATCAAGAACAATCTGATGTTTTAAGTAAATTATTAAAATTACCATTTTATCAATTGGAATACCTTTGTTCTGATTACTGCAATCTTGTATAAACAGAAATCCTTTAAATAAAAAATATAATTCCTTATGAAATCAAAACTATTTGTTTTGTGAGAACAATGTTAAGTGTGAATTTTAATTAGTGGCTTTACACATTATTCTAAAGGAAATAATTGAAAGAACCAAGCTCGTTGAATTCATGGCATTTTACCTTGGTAAAAATCATGAAGAATTTACAAAAAAGGAATTTTAGAAGAAATAATATTAAATTACTTATCATATGTTAAATCTCTTATGCTCCCATTTTGTTTTGAAGTTACATTTATAAATTAATAATTATTTTGTACATGTATTCTGACTTCTGAGAATATAATTACAACAAAACATAGCTAATATGAGTGATAAATGATTAAATCATACGTAATTAGAATAAAGATACTGGGAATTTAAGGAATGAAATTAGCTTAGATGTAGACTTTTTAATAAACATTGTAACCAGTAATAGCATCTCAACAATTTCTGTCTTATTAAAAATGAACTGGAAAAATCAAATATTTTGAAATACTTATTTAAAAACACACTTCACTTTTCCAGTATTATAATATTCTGCTCTTTTCCATGTGCTGTTTCCTTGTAAGCCCTGTTCCATGCCTACTTAACCTCAGAAGGGATTATTCCACTCAAATTGCAATGTGTCTCAAAATAGGCATGACACATTTCCCTCAAAGTGCGTCTTCTCTCTATCCCTATGTTTAGTTTGAGATTCAGATCTCTGACTTCTCAGTTCTTTCGCCCACTCATCTTCTAAAGGTCACTGGGTTTTATTGATCATCTCACACTATCTCATCTGTTTTCATTGTCCCCCGTGATCACATCCAGTGCAGCATTGATGTCACAATAATTTCTGTGCCGTCATCCACTCATTCCCAATCCATTCTTTCATACTGCCGAAAGGATTTGTTTTTAAGATAGCATTTGCATGAGGTCGTGCTATGAATAAAATTTTTTAAATAGCTACATACTGAACATGAGTTGTGGGGTTTTAAAATTTACCCCTGCTCTTAGTAAAATGAGTTGAAGACATACTATTCCTCGGTGCTGCTTGATGTTAGAGTCTGTGCTGGTTCTGCTTTCTCAAGGGGATCTTTGGTTAATCTGTAATTCTGCACTGTATTCTTTAATTCTATCTATTATATAACACTGAGGGCAAATTTCTGGTGGTTGAATTGGAGCAGGTGAGAGCCTGTGAGAGGAGGGGGGGGGAGAGTGAGGTAGGGAGAAATAGAGAGGGGAAATAGAAGTCAGAGTCAGTAACTATTCTTAATGACCTCAACACTGCCTTATATGCCATATTTAATGTTGCCATTCTTCAAAACCAAGGCACATGAAATAAAAAATGAATCACTAAAAGTTTTTAAAGACCTATAATATGCATTTCCTAATAGAGATGTTTAAGACCAACTGGACTAGATAGATAAACCCTATTTCATCTTCCTAGGTGCTGCGATTATGGCATTCACTAGCTTTCCTGGTTTGTGAAGGCTTTCTAAGGAATTTTAGGTACAGAATTATGAACTAGGCAATGTGCCATCAAAATGTGCAAACCAGAGAGTTTTGCCTCAGTTTTGGGAAAAGTGCTTGATTTTTTTAAGTAATTTTAATCTTTCTTCTTTCTCATCTCCAGATTGATTTTGAACCCTCAGACTTTAATAAACCTGCCATGAAATTCACTTTCAAATCCTCCCTCTAGAAATCTACCTTCTAAATGACATTTTTCTGAACGTTGTGTGGGGCTTCTCAATCTGATGTGGTTTATCTCTTGGGATGCTCCTGGGTTCCAGGTGTCCTGTCTTTCTTCTTTCTCACAATCTTACCACCCACACTTACCAGCACTACATACGGCTCACTGAGCTAGCATGTCTGAAAATACAGGGTTCTATTTTTAAAAGAAGCTGATGTGAGGTGTTCCAAGCATCACCGTGACTCCACGCAGGGCTCTGTATCTTTCTCATGTATCGTCAGTGGCTGACAGAGAGATATTTTGGTCCATACTGAGATTCACAGTAGAGACAGTAGAAGTCATAACAAGTTATGATAAAATAGTTTTTAATGAATCATTCTCTTCTACTCTCCCAATTACTGTCAGAAACAGGTTCTCTGAGGAAGAACCTCACGAGAATAAAGTAAAGGAGGCTGTCATTATGAAATAGGAGTGCGAAATTTCTTCCTACAATAGGATCTATACTCTCATTACAAGGCTCCACTTATTATCTATTTATGTGCTACCAATCATTCAAAATTTTCCTAAATCAGGGTAGAAAATATGACTTTGTCAACTGAACTGTATAATCTTTCAATATTTTCATTGCAAGAAAGTCTTTGGAATCTGTGCTTCAACTGAAGAGCTTATGCAAATTTAAGAAGAGGGAAACACAGGAAGGTCATGTTGATTCTGAGAGTGCATGCATTTTCTTTAAACAAGGCACACAATTACGAGATGCGATTCAGTTTTGTTCTTGAAAATTAATCCAGTGTCTGCAATCTCTTCTCTACTAACATTTCTAATAGATTTCAAAGAGACAGTACACTTGCATTCTCTCTGACTGTTTCTTTGTCTCTGTCTCTCTCGTTCTCCCTCTCCTCTCATGAGTGTGTGTCGAAATAGGGTCTTAAAATGTATTCTATCCTGGCCTTAAACTTGGCATCTCCCTGCCTCAAACTGCCTGCTGCCACTACAGCACTGATGTGGACACACCTCAGTTTTATTCAGGCACAAAGTTTTTAATTTCTTCCATATGCTTATTATATTGGTGTTAATCACAAAAGCTTGTCTTTTGCATGATATTTAAATAATCTACCTAGCAACAACCATCAACACACTGACAGTGTCACATACTAGCATAATGTTTGGCCACTATGTAAATAAATCCTTCCCATATCGTTGGTGAATTCAAAACATATCCCATCACTTTTGTTCCATTGTCCCTTTTGCAACCAGAACATGAATGCAAAAGAACTGGGATATAGATTCTGTGCCTTTTTTATGAGGTAGAATATGCTCCTATTATCTTAAAAGTGCTTTAATATTTCCTCTAATTAGAAAGTATGTCCTATAGGCTGTGAGTCCAGTTCCTTAGCATCACTCAAAAGTGAGCATTCAAAGTTACAGGATCATTTGGGAAATATATATATTAGTATATATATTACTTAAATGTATTAATTTATTTTACAGCCCAAGGATAATTTCCTCTCCCTTCTCTCCTTGCATTCCCTTCCCCACTTCGCTCTTGCCCCCACCCCATCCATTCCTCCTCATTCCTGTTCAGATAGGGACAGGCCTCCCATGGGTATATACAAAGCATAGCTTATCCAGTTGCAGCAGAACTAAGTTCCTCCCATTGTATTGAGGCTGGGCAAGAAAACCCAGCATGACGGAAAGGTTCCCAAAAGTCAGTCAAAGGGTTAGGGACAGCCCCTGCTTCCACTGCTAGAAGTCCCAAAGTAGACAAGCTACACACTGTCACACATATGCAGAGTGCCTAGGTCAGTATCATGCAGGCTCCCTGACTGTTGGTCTAGACTCTGTGAGCTCCTATGAGCTCAGGTTAGTTGTGTCTGTGGGTTCCCTTGTGATGACCTTGACCCCCCAGCTCCTATAATCCTTCCTCCCTCTCTTCAACAGGATTCCCCGACGTAGGGCCCAATGCTTGGCTGTGGTCTCTACATTTATTTCATCAGTTACTGGATGAAGTCTCTCTGACGACAATTGGGGTAGTCACCAATCTGTGAGTACAGCAAAATATCATTAGGCATCATTACATTGACTTTCTTTTTTCTCCAATTTTGTTTGGTTGTATCCTAGGTCTCTGAGCCATTTAGCCTCTGGGTCTTGCTATTCCAGGTTGCGACAGAGATGGGCTCATTCTCATGGTGGAATGGAATGGAAGTGGGGAATGGTAAGGTTGGCACAGAAATTGTGGGAGTAACCTGCATATCTCATAGGCAGGACAGACTATAGGCTAAAGGTTGTGTGGCTGTGCCAGCTCCCCATCCCTCCACTGGCAGTTCTGTCAGGTCACAGGAAATGGCCTGTTCAGGATACATCTCCATCATTGCTAAGAGTCTTAGCTTGGGTCATCCTTGTAGATTCCTGGGAGTTCCTCTTACACTAGGTTTCTGTCTGACCCTGAAATGCTCCTCACCCCTTTCTAGTAATCTCTTTTAGTTTTAGTTCTCTCTGTCTCCATTCACCCCTCAACCTGATCCCTCTTGTTACCATCTACACCCATCCTCAGTCCACCCATGAGATCTCCTCTATTTCCCCTTCTGTGGGAGATTCATGTGTCCCACATTGGACCATCCCTGTTACCTAGTCTCTTTGGGTCTGTGAATTGTAGCTTGGTTATTCTTTACTTTACAGCTAATATCCAGTTATAACTGAGTCCATACCATGTTTGGATCTCTGAGTCTCGGTTACCTCACTCAGGATGATTTTTTTTTTAGTTCTATTCAGTTAACTACAATATTTCTTATTGTCATTGTTTTTAACATCTGAGTAATACTCCATTATGTAAATGTACCACATTTTAAAAATCCATTCTTTGATTGAGAGGCATCTAAGTTGTTTTTAGCTCCTTGCTGCTATGAATAATGCTGCTATGAACATAGTTGAGCAAATGTCCTTGAGGTATCATTAACCATCCTTTGGGTATATGCCCAAGAGTGGTATAGTTGGGTTTTGAAATAGATTGATTCCCAAGTTTCTGAGAAATCACTATATTGATTTTCAAAGCGACTGTAAAAGTCAGTACTCTCATGGACCGGCTCTTTGGAGCCCATTTCCTATGGAGAGATACCTTGTTCAGTCCGGATACAGGGGGAGGGCCTTGGTCTTGCCCCAAGTGATGTGACAGACTTTCTTGACTCCCCAAGAGAGGCCTCACCCTCGCTGAGGCTTAGATGGTGGTGGGGTGGGGTGAGGGGAGTGGAAGGGCAGGAGGGAGAGGGAACTGGAATTCATATGTAAAACAAGATTGTTTTAAAAATAAAAAAAAGAAAGACAGGAGAAAAAAAATTGTACTACCACAGCAGTGGAGGAGAGTTCTCATTGCTCTACATCCTCTCCAGCATCGATTGTAAGTTATATTTTTGATCTTAGCCATTCTGACTGATGTAAGATGGAATCTCTCAGAGTTGCTTCGATTTGCATTTCCCTGTTGGCTAAGGATGCTGAACATTTCCTTAAACGTTTCTCTGCCATTTGAGAGTCTTCTGTGGAGAATTCAGTTTGGACCTCTACCCCATTTTAATTGAATTATTTGTTGGTTTGCTTTTTTATGTCTAGTTTCTCAAGTTATTTATCTGTTTTGGAATTTAGCCCTTGGTTTGATGTGGAGTTGGTGAAGTTGTTTTTCCATTCTGTAGGCTGCTGTTTTGTCCTATTGGCAATGTCTTTTGCTTCACAGAAGCTTTTCAGTTTCAGAGGGTCCCATTTATTGATTGTTATGGCTTCAAAACTGAACCTAGGAAAACTGGTGCATGTCTTGTAATGTAGTCCTAAAGTAAACTAGTGTGCAGAGGGAGAATGATCAGTCCATAGCTTTTCAAGCTGTATGAAGGCACGGAACTTCAACAGTGGTCATCTTAACTAAAAAATATCTAGGTTTTCTCCGAAGTTTTCTTTGAGGGGGACAATTGAGTATTTTCACAATTCCACTTTTCACTGACCTTATAGCTAACCAAAGATTGAATGGTGTTAAGGCAATGGAAATGAAAGACAGAACGGATTTGAAAACGCCCGGTAGGTGGCAGTCATGCTCTAATTATAAATGAAACATTTCCTACTGTTTCAGTTGGTTGCTGTCATGGGAGGATATACTGCTTTTCTGTTGCCTTTTTTGGTTGCACTGTTTTGAGACAGTCTCCATTTGCACTCCTGATGGGTCTGAAATTGATGCCCCTCCCTCAGCTTCCTGAGTGCTAGGATTGTTAACTGTTTATTGTCACAGTTATAGCTTAAAAAACCAAAGAACAACATTTTTTTGAAATATATCTGATTTCTCAAAAATATCTTATATAATAACTTAAATAATACATTGAGGGGTTTTTAAAGAGGAAAAGAAAAGGGAAATAGTGTAATTATAGTATAATCTCAAAAATGAAATATATATTTAAGAAAAGGCTAATCCTCAGACAACACAGAATATTAAAATAAATAAATGAATGAGCAGACATAGGGTACAATATGAATTCTACCTTCAGTTACGTGCTTGCTGGTTTTGCAGAAGCAGAGTGGTATATGATACATGGAGTAAAATATGTATGATGGATAATCATAATGGCCAACTTGAAAAAGATTTAGAATCACTGCGAAAGTCAACCTCTGGCTATATCTGTTAGGGGCATACCTGCTTCTTTTTATACTTGGTTAATAAAGGTAAGAATATCCACCATACTGTGAGCAGCACCATTCCAATGCCTGGATACATTGGAATAAATAGAAAAATAAAAGGAAATAAAAAGAAAAAGGGAAAGGCAGGCTGAGAACCTCAGCTTCTGCTTGCCTCACTTTGATTCTTAAGTGTTGGGGTAACAGGACCAGGTCCCGTAACGCTCCTGCCATCAAAGTTTCTCTATCATGACGGACTATATATTCCAACTCTGAGTTAAAATAAAAGCTTCCATTCTTTAAAAAGTAGTAATACACACTGTGCAAACTATTCTGAAGACTAGAAACAATTTTCATATAATGAGTCAGTACTGTATCGGTTGCACTTGAGCGATGTATTTCTATGAAACCTTGAATGGAAAGGCTCAAGTATACTCTCCTAGGCTCACGTATATGGATACTTAGTTCCCTGTTGGGGCTGCTGTTTGCGGGTAGTTGTGGGACCTTACAAAGGTAAAAGAAGGCTTAAGGAAGTATGCCATCGGAGGTGAACTTTGAGCATTTATAACCTGTCTCACTTCCTGTTCTCTCTCTCTCTGCTTCCTGCATGTGAATGTAAACATGACTGGTCAGCTTCCTGTCTTAGCACCATGGCATACCTTTTATGACACAAAGGGACTCTATTTCTCTACAATAATAAGCTAAAATAAATCCTCTATTCCTATAGCTACTCTAGGTCATGGTAATTTACTACAGAAATGGAAGAGTAACTAATAGAGTTTGTTACAAGTGTTAATCATGTAAAGTAATTAAACAAAATTACTAATAATTAGAACACAAAATACTCTATCCTACCCAATAATTACCAAAAAGATATTAAATGCATCTCTATTCAGATTAGTAACAATTTAGAATCTTGCCTCATTAATGTTAGACCCTACTTGTCAGCTAGAAATAGTTATTGTTTCTAAATCCTCTGAGGAGTGTGGCTGTCTACTAATGGTCCTGTTTCAAACAAAGGAATATTCAACTTGTTTTGGGATACACATCAATAACTTGCTGTGTATGTTACATATTGGCAGCAAGGCAGGAAAAGATATTCTTGAAGCTTTAAATACATCCTTCTTAATCCCTCAGAAAATCACACCATATAGAAACAATGCGGATCACTCAAAAATACTTAAATAGCACGAACACCAACCCATCAGAAGTAATGCTAGCAATAAACAATATCCTTGAGCATGCTGGAACATTCCAGGTGAAGTTCATCCCAGATCATAATGATGATGATGATGATGACGACGACGATGATGATGATGATGATGATCTATCTCCTGAATATACTGAAAATAAGACATAGGGGATCCGCACCTATTTGGCAAATGGCAACTCAGGCTAAAATCCAGGCAGGCTCATTTAGTTTTAAACTTCTGTTAAGTGTAGAGGTGCACATCAGACTCCATGTGCTATCATAAGTAACAGTGGTTATTGTATGAGCGGTTTTTGTTGCAAAAGAGAAACTGAAGAACCCACACAAATCCACAAGCCAACTAAATGGTGTTTCATACCCTCAGTCCATTTTCTTCAGCTCCATCAGAGATGGCTGCTTAAATCACAGGGCATTGACACCTAATAGCTTCAGACTGGGCATTGTTCTGCATCGAGTCACCGTGTTAGCTTTTGTTCTCAAAATTAATGAAAAGTGGCGGTTATTTACCACTGTGACGGGGATTACAATGCCACCACAGAAAATAGAATTTCAGAGAAGAGGAAGTGAACTCTTGTGGGATGAATAATAATAATTAGAGAGGCGATGCTGGTGAGGGAGTGGCGGGAGAAACCGTCGCTTTCAGAGGGAGGTGTGCAGCCGCATGGTAGACGCCTTCACACCCCCCCTTTTGTTTTCTAACTGAACTTTATTTTCTCATTAGGAGTGTTGAACTTCCTGATAGTCAAACATTGCCTTTTCATCTTTTGAAAGTGCAAAATAAATCCTTCCTCTTCCTGGGTTTGGTTTAATATTGCTTAAACTTGTATTTTCTGGCAGCCGCTGTGCCAGGTAAGCATTTAAAGGTGTTAAATTTTCACTGACTTAAAATATGCATTCAAGAGATAACTGGGAATATGGGAGCTATAAACCCACAGGCATAGAAGGAGGTGTTGTTGAGCTCCCTTTCCCCATGTTTAACCACTCAGAATGATGGCATACGCACAAGAGTCTGCTCTGAGATTATAGCAACAGCTTGATTCTCAGTCTTCGTCTTCCTTCTCTATGAACTTCTATACCTTAGAAACTAATAACTTGGACAATACAAGTCTGTAAAAGATGTCCAGTGACATAATGCACGTGTATACCAGTCAGCATTACTCATTTTTTAAATGGCAATTTCCATAATGTCCTAAGCATGTAATGCAGAGAACGCAAGTGTTTCCATGAATGTCTCTAAGACACTATTTTTTATTTCCATCTTCTCATTAATAAGTGTTCTGCTGTGTTGTCTTTGATGAGAAGGAGATCTCTTAGCTTATCCTTGCTCTAAAACCCTCTATGCAATTGAGGATCTGTTTTCCTTTATTTAATCTGAATGATAGCCTTAGATTTATCCATTTTTAGTGGCTGTGACCTACATCATTTAGACGGTTGGAACCTTTCCAGATTCTTCCCTAAGCTCTTCAGTTTCAGCGTTTAGAGACAGACAAACATTCATCATGGTTTCCCTCTTCCCGCTCTTTGACTGGATTTCCAGAGCTCAGCCTGGTCCTTGGGTGTAGATTTCTGTATCTGGTTCCATCAATTACTGGATGAAGACTTGATGATGATAGTTGGGGTATTCTCCAATCTGATCACAGGGGAAGGCCAGTTCAAGCACCCTCTCTACCTTTGCTAGGAGTCTTAGCTGAGGTCATCCTTGTAGATACCTGGGGATTTCTGCAGCACCAGATTTCTCCCTAAACCCATAATGGCTCTGTGTATCAGGATATCTCTTTCATTGTTCTTGCACTCTGTCCTTCCTCCCCCTCAACCATCCTGGTCCCTCATATTCTCATTGCCCCATCCCCTTCCCTTTTCTGCCCCCTCTCCGGTTCTTTTCATGAATAATACAATTTTTTTCTATCTAAAAATGTTTCTGTAAGTCTAGAAAACATATCATCATGCTATTACTGCCCCCAGGAAATTGACACATATCCATAGAGAAAGATAACTTTAAATTTAATTTTTAGTTTTAAATATTCTTCTTTTCCTTAAGTTTTTACTTGCAACTGTTTTAACTGCTGTTTAGTTCCAGGTTTTTATTTCATAAAAATACAGCAAGGCTGGCAAAAGTCTTCATTTTCCTGAATCTAATTTCTTTCTTTAAAGGGCTGGGAAGTTTGATTATGTGAATTCTTAGAGTACTTCCAGGTAGAATATAAGTATTGAAAATAAAGGCAAAGTTTTCAATAATATTATTATTTTGATACACTGAATTTATATTTCACTTCTTTGTAAATAACAGAGCACTTTTTTTCTTTGCAGGTTAATGTAAACCTGCCCCTTCCTTATTCTTTTGTTTATCTTGGAGGCATTCCCACTTATATTTTAGCTCCCTGTGTAGTTTTTAATATTCACTGTAACCTTGATATGTTATTAAGAGTAGGACAGCCTTGGGTATGGCCTCAGGGCTGTAGCAAGGGAAACATCAGAGGTTCTCACTTGAAAGAATCAGGATTTTCTCTATTATTTCTGCACTGCAATGATTCTGCTAGAGGGAAGAAGGTCATTATCTCTTGGCAGGATTTTCTTTTTTTTCCCTCCATTTTGTTTCAGCAACCTTACCTTTGGACCCCAGTGACTGAGCCTACAAGTTTGCTAAATCCCTCCGTGACTTTTTATCACACCATATGCAGCCTTCTTTCAAATGCCAGGTCAGGTGCATGTCTCCTTTGATGTCATAGTTGTAAAATGAAAAGTGGTGCTTATCTGAGATAGAGCCTCGTCCTACCTTTTCATAAAACTTGATGTTCTACACATACTATTTTATTTTTATATATCTGTAAAAATATAGGTAGAGTAAGAAGGGCAGATGTGGAATCAGTGTTTGCAACTTCAGAAATCAAGAGAAATACTTGGCAGAACGGTGCGTTGAAAGGCCATTTCTTTTTCATCTCTGCATCATCAGATAAATTCACCCTTAAACCAGCCAGGGAAATGGGTCTGGAATCTTTACAAGGTGCTTTTGTGCTATCAGAATCCACTACTTTTCACCATACAACACTGTCTACTTACTGATTTAGGTTTCAAAACAAACACACCTGAGTTATTTAGGAAGGAAGAGGGTCATGACTCAATAACTTGTGTAGTTCGCCATATTTTGTCCTTCATTTCTTCAGATTTGTGTCTCTAACTGAGTCCTGCTAGTCTGAGATCAAAATGTGAATTTCCCACTACCAAGTTACCAAATTTATAGTTCAAGCCTTATGTAATTTTTTAAACTTTCATAGACCAAAGAAATATATGTTATTGCAGAGATTATTTTTTCTCATATGATTTTAATATGACTTCTATAACGAAATGCATATTTAGTTGAATTGTTTCATATATAGAATTTACTGTTTTCCTAATAATAGACCAAAGAAAGTGGGTGGTATGCCTTACAATAAACTTAAGAAATGATATCATAATTTTACTTGCCCTGGTTGGTTGACTAGGTTTACGATATTAGAAATAGTTTCCTTCTTGTTGAAAGGGTCTTAAGTCCACTAGGAGCGTTATTGGTAATGACAGAAAATACAGCAATGGAGTCCCACTAACATGATTTTCTAATGAACTGAACAGGAAGAACAGCAATAGACATGCCAAAATAGACAAGGGAATGCCTATGTGGCCTCAACCTTACCTAAAGAATTATAAAAAACTTTACTAAAGCATAAATCACACATTAAGTCCACACACTAATAGTGGGAGACTTAAATCTCCCACTTTTACCACTGGACGTGTCAGCCAGCTAGAAACTTAACGGACAAATAAGGTAACTAACAGATGCTATGACTTAAATGACTTAACAGACATCTACAGAAAATTCCATCCAAACATAAAAGAATATACTTTCTTCTCGGCACCTCAGGAAACCTTCTAAAAAACTGACCACATAATTGGTAGCAAAGCAAACCTCAACAGATAAAAAAATGGAATAACTTCATATATCTTTTCAGATCATTATGGCTTAAAGTTAGAATTCAGCAGAAACACTAATTACAGAAAGCCTACAAACACATGGCAGTTATGCTCATCTGAAACAACAATGCATCAAGGAAGAAATAAAGAAAGGCATAAAAGACTTCCTAAAGTTCAATGAAAATGACTGCACAACATAACCAAACATATGGGACACAACGAAAGCAGCGTTAAGAGTAATGTTCACAGCACTAAATACCTACATAAAGGAGCTGGAAAAATCCATACTAGCAAGTTAGCAGAACACCTGAAACCACCAAGGAGGACTAGAAGACAGGAAGTAGTCAAATTGAGAGCTGAAATTAGCAAAATAGAAACAAAGAAAGCAATATAAAGAATCGATGAGACAAAGAGTTGGTTCTTCAAGAAAATCAACAAAGTAGATTAACCTTTATTCAAACTAACCAAAAGGCAGAGAGGGAATATTGAAATTATCAAGACCAGAAATGAAAAGGGAGACATAATAACAGACACAGAGGAAATACAAAAAAATCATCAGACCATACTTCAAAAACCTGTACTCCACAAAATTGGAAAACTTAAAGGAAATGAATAATTTCCTGGATAAATATCACCTACCAAAATCAAATCAAGACCAGATAAATAAGTTAAATACACCTTTAACACTAAGGAAATGGAGAGGGAGAGGGAGAGGAAAGAAGAAGGAGACAAATAAAATGATTCCTAATGATATTCTGCTATAGTCATAGATGGATATATTTTCCAGTGGTCATCAGAGAGACTTTTCTTTGACAGCAGATGAGAGAGGATGCAAAGACCCATAGTCAGACATTATGCAGGGAGAGAGTGAGTCAAAATACGACGTCTCTATCAGGTCCTTTCCTTCGTAGACCAGGAAACTCAGTGGAGGAGGGGAGGAAAGAGCGTAGGAGTCAGAGGGAATGGAGGACACCACAAGCACACGGTCCACTGAACCAATTAAGTGTGCTGCAAATGGGCCCACAGTCTTTGGGACTGAACAGCTGCAGGATTGGGCAGGACAGAAATGTCTGACAACAGGCGTTTCCAAGTCATTATCTTGAAGTGAGAAGATATTGCCACTGTTGAATGTTTATTTGAGTAAGAGAACAAAGAGAATATGCAAAGAGGCAGAATAATGGCTTTCTAATATATCCATCTTCTAATCTCCGAAAACTTATCAATATGTTAACCTACAGGTGTGATTAAGGCAAGGCTCTTAGGACAGGAGGTCACTCTGGAATACTCACGTGATTCAAGAACAATCACATGAGCCTTCAAAGAGAACAAGGAGGTGAAAAACAAGATCCTGTAATGGAAGCAATATCTAGTGATGAGATACAAGTAGGAGAAATTCCCAGGTGCTCAAGTGAATATTGAGGAGAGAGAAATGAACATGGCTACAAAAGCCAAAGAGATGGGCTTTCCCCTGAAACTTACATATGGGAATTCTCTGGATTTCACATAATGAGGCTGGTGCCAGACTTCTGCCCTTCAGAGCTCGGATACAGCAAACTTATGGAGTTTGGAGCCTTGGCACCTTTCTAAATGTAGTATAAAATGAGGGAAATAAAACTCAGGAATGTGATAGAAATAGCATATTTAATATTAAAAGTTAAAAAAATAAAAAATTTCAAGTAGTTTTCTCTTTTGAAAAAGAAAATACTTGAAACTTTAATTTCCGGTGATAAAAATAAAACCCTTTACTGATAGTGTACAGGGCTCTGAGAACTGAAAAGGAGTGAGGGGAAGTAGCAAGTAGAAGAATCGAGAGTTGGGAAGTGGGAGCATTTAACATATAATGAACTATATGAGATGGGTGACCCAGAGCAGTTAATCAGGAACCTGATTAAAAGGTATTCCATGAACTGTGAAAAGACTTAGAATTTTATCGGAGACATTTTATAGTATTAATTGTGAGAATGATATGATTTTTAAGTACATTCTTAATGAGCTTTATTCTTCCTGAAGCATAGATAATGGATTGGTCAGAAGCAATATTGGGATGGAAAGACACACATTAAAAGGTTGTTAGAGTACTTAGAGTGTAGCTTATGTCTTTGGACTCAGAACAGTGAGGTTGAACAGAAAGTTTCCGATTCATGAAATGTTCAGGGACTGAAATGTGCTGGTAAGTGGAGAAAGATGAAAAAGTCAAGGACAACACCAGGTGCCTTGCTTTAAGACACTAAAACACAGCACTGAGAGAGACCAGTTTTTTACATACACAGAAGGAATTCAGTCTTAAACTTGCACAAGCTGACATGTGCTCCAAACATTTGGATGGAGGGGGGCATCTTGATTAAAGTGGTGATTAGTGGTGAGTTTCAGGATGGTGGCCGAAGTGTGGGAACTCATAGCATGCTGGGTATATTTGGAATTTTGGAGGATATAAAATGATTCCTGTAGAGAATGATATTAAAAAATGATTAGAAATGACATCAGAAGAAGGGACCAATGTTGGGGGAGGCTGCTTGTTCATTTTCTGGCCGCCCAGAATCCCAAAATAATCTCACAGAAATCGGTATTAATTGCAACACTTTTTGGCCAATAGCGTAAGCGTATTTCTAGCTAGCTCTTATATCCTAAACTAACCCATCTCCATTAATCTGTTCATTACCAAGAGGTCATGGCCTACCAGCAAAGTTTCGGAGGGCTCCAGCGGAGGCATCTGTCTCTAGCAGCTATGTGGCTTCTCTCTGACTCTGCCTACTCTCTCCTCCTCTATCTGCTTGGAATCCCTGCTTTGCCTTATTCTGCTAAGCCACTGGCCAAAAAAGTTTTATTCATTAACCAATAAAAGCAAAACATAAAAGGACTTCCCACACCAAGACCACAAAGATGAACAGCAGAAAAATAAAAGAAAATTGCTTTGTAGGTTTGGAGCATTTGTTAATCACTATGGGTTCTTTCCACCATTACTTATTTTTGAGCTACCAATTCCACACGCCTTTGAGACTGAGAAGGAGATGCACCTGATTTACTGTCTTCATGATGCCTCCAGGCCTCCATGGTATTACCGAGGATCTTTGAAGGAGAAACAGACTCAATAGGTTGCATCAATGAAAAACTGCAAACTATGCGTGTGAAGATCCATTTAGAGACTTTTACAAAATCAGGACAGAGGTAAAGAGTGCAGAGTTGGTAAGTTTGGGTTGGTTTCCAGCTGGTACCACAGCTGTGTGATTTAAGTGTTCAGTCAGTAGCCAATTGATATTAAAAGGGTTTGACAAGTGAGGTCACTAAAGATTTCAGAGAAATGGGATCATAAACATAGGATGCAAATTCTGGACTTAACGGCAAACTCTTTTCTTATAAAAATGAAGGAAGCCAGACAGTGGTGGCACACGCCTTTAATCCTAGCACTGGGGAAGCAGAGGCAGCTGGATCTTTGTGAGTTTGAGGCCAGCCTGATCTACAAGAGCTAGTTCCAGAATAGGAACCAAAGCTACAGAGAAATCCTGTCTCAAAATACCAAGTAATAAATAAATAAATAAATAAATACAGAATGATAGGCCAATGGAAGTTAAAAGGGGTTTATGTGTTCATTGTGATAATTTGTAAGATATTCTTGTATTGATAGCTTATTTTGGTAAAAGATAAATATGAAGTTGAAGGAGAGGTGATGAAGTCTGGGATGTTATGGAGATTTCAAGTATGTAGAGAAGTTGCTGGGAACTGCTCCCTTGGTGAAGTAGGGGACACAAATTAATGCGAGAGTAAGTTTTTTTTTCTTATTTGCTCTTTCAGTATAGAAGGAGACAATTTTTTTTTCTTTTGGGAAAAACAAAAACAAAAAAAAAGACATCATCCCCAATAGCCTTGCTTCTTTCCATTGGGCCCCACAGTTTAAAGTTCCATCATTTCCCAATAGTTCCTCAGTCTGCTCACAAACCTTCAGCACATAACTTTTGAGGAGGAAATTTAGTATTTGAATGATGATAACTTGGTAAAAAGTAATTTTCAGGGCTTTTGTGATATTGGGAACAGGTATCACTTCAGGCCATTCCCACTAAAGGTGCTTTGTATGTTTCTGCATACAAAATGCTGAATTTTATGTGAATTAATAAAGTTACATTTATGGTGGGGATAATGCAGAGATTCAGAAGAACATCCTCAGACAGGTACAATTGTATGCGTAGTCAAAGTTGTTTGGACTACTCAGTCCATAAAATGAGGACTATGATAAAACCACAAAAGTTAGGGTGTGCTCAAGAAACAGGAATGAAAGAACACAGAAATAAATGGAAAGAACATTATATATAAAACTATCATTACTTCTACAATAGAGAATGGGGTTCCAACTGGCTGGCTTATCACTCACCTCTTGGTCAGCACTCCACACATAACTTTTTAAAATTTAGGCAAAAAGAGTTGAATATTTTCCTGTCCTATTTTTAAGACTAAAATGAAACTTCTGCTTGTCTGTCCCTAGCTTTAACTAACATGTGTCTGACTGATAGCAGAAGGTGAGATCGTTCCAATATCTCTTTTTAGTCTCTTCCCATTACCATTTTAAAACATGCTTCTAAGTTACAGCTATTCAATTATAATTCCCTAAAGAAACTTACTTTGGTGGGTTACTAAACACATAGAAGTGCAAATTACTAAATTAATAATGCATGCTAGATACCATAAGCAAAAATTTGTCCCTGTAGCCACTAATCTTTCTAGGTACACGTTTAGTATTAAACAAACTCTACTATGCAGTGTCAGCTTGAAATTTTTCTCTTCTTTGGGCTCTGCCTTGAGTTTCCTCCTGGAGGTTGTTAAAGGGCCCTAGTTAGTGTTTCACGCTAACTGCGGTTTCTGTGACATATCTGAACTCAACTCAGCCAGAAAACTGTATTGCAAGTGTTGATATCTATTCCATACTTAGTCGTAAATCTTGGGCAGGACACTTGTATGTTTTTCAACATTGCACACAAGATAAACAAAACCTTTCCCAGAACAAAGGCCAACCTATTCCCAAAAGCAGCGTTGAGACACAGGGAATAAAACAGTGCCAGTTTAGCAACAGGGCCTTTCACCCAGAGCCTTCTCTTGATGACTGGATGTCTTCCCAGCATGGCAGTTCTATAAAGGTATCTTCATTGCAGAATTATGGGAGCCAGATGGAACGCTCCAATAAGCAAACCAAAACCAAGGTCTCTCTTTCCTTTCTTTGTTGTATATTTTAGCATTGGACGCTGCATTGTAGTTTCTACTTCTATCTGCTGATTAATAGTTAAAGAGTAATGCAAGCCCAGATTCACAAGAAGCTGGTAATGAAAAGGAATGAGTTACTAAAATGATATACAGATAATTTTGAACTACACACATATAACCTAATATATGTATATGTATCTGTGTATATATATTATGAAGGTCTAACATATATATATATATTCTTAATAAGCTAGCATTTGCCGTGTTTTAATTGAGTAAGAAATCAAATATTGGATTGAATTATAGAATCACAGGAAACATCCAGTTACTTCATCATTGATCAATTTCCTAAGAGCATGGCTTTCATGGTTCACAAAGTAGGAAAAGAAAGTGATAAGAAACTCAAACACAAATAAGTTTTATGGTCTACCCATGAACAATTTTTGAAGTTTTTCAACATCAAACTAACCTCCTCAGGAATTTCAGTAGAAAGCACAAAATGAAAGGATAGAGCCCTTATATGACTTATAATGTAGTAAACAAGTCCAAATGAAGAGCAGAAGGAGGGAGAATATGAGCAAGGAAGTCAGGACTGCGAGGGGTGCGTCCACCCACAGAGACGGTGGACTGGGACTAATGGAGCATGTGATCAAACCAGACTCTGTGAACATGGCAGACAATGAGGGCTGATGAGAAGCCAAGGACAATGGCATGGGGTTTTGTTCCTACTTCATGTTCTGGCTTTGTGGGAGCCTAGTCTGTTTGGATGTTCACCTTCCTAGACCTAGATGGAGGGGGGAGGACCTTGGACTTCCCATGGGGCAGGGAACCCTGACTGCTCTTTGGACTGGAGAGGGAGGGGGAGGTGGAGGAGGAGTGGGGGGAGTGGGAGGGAAATGGGAGGAAGGGAGGAGGTGGAAATTTTTAATAAATAAAAAAAGACCCGTTGTTTAAAAACAAGGAACCAAATAACAGCCATAATATGGTACCTGTGGATTTACTATGGTCTGCTCAGTGGCCACTGTGAGGTTAATCTTGTAAATTTAAAACAACTGTGTGCATTTCTCTTCATTGTTTTATGTCCTATAAATGTATACATGTACTTGAATCCTATTAGGTTTTTTTTTAGACATTAAAATGTCCATTGCACTAATAATAATCTAAATTTCAAGAAGAGAGATGTAAGAGAAGAGGATGCCCATCTTGAATATTAGAGTTTTGAGCCATTGATAGTAAAGTCTACAAACTTCAATGTAGAATGCATTGGAAAAGGAGACCACTTCCTAAATATAACCCCAGTCGCACAGACACTGACAGCAACAATTAATAAACGGGGCCTTCTCAAACTGAGAAGTTTCTGTGAAGTAAAAGACACGGTCAACAAGACAAAACGGAGAGCAAGAGATAGAGTTTTTAAACCCACATGATCCTTTGTAGCTTGATCATCCTAAAGCAGACCCCAATCTGAAAACTAGCCTCGCAACACAAACTGGATTTAGTGGGGAAAACAAATGAAGAAGTATTCTCAGAACTTCCGGGAAGGGATGGGATGGGATTAGGAGGCTAGTAAGGGGAGGAGCTGAAGAGGGCAAATGTATTTAAGATACATATATGAAACAGTCAAACAATTAACAGAATATTAAAGACCAAATATCTCTACTAAAACATAATATTCAGCTTTATCTATTGAGATAACCATTTCACACTAATATTCAGCCTATACAGAGAAAGTATGGGGTCAGAAATTTAAAGATGAGTGAGAAAATGTTCCCGATAATAAATTGGGCTCCTCCTATTATTTAGCTTAAATCTTATCCTGAAGACACTTTCAATGCTTTAAAAACAGTTAACAAGTCCGACCCCCAGTATTCTGCACACTCTTCTATATTTTTGTTTAAAGTAACTGGGCTTGATGGATTTGACTTCACGTAGCATGTCCTGGTTGCTGAAACTTAGAATTGAATCCAAGCAATTAAAGAAACTCTGAGGACTCATATCATGTCAGAATGTATACCATAGCAAAGACGGTAATGATGCCATAAATTAAGGTTGTCATCGATCTCCCTAAAGCAGCTCCTAGCTTTAGCAAGATGCACAAGAAAACCACCTGTCAAAGCACTGATATAATTCTAGCGATTCTTCAAAATTCAGTAAGCGAAGCCTTAAATAAAAGAAAAAAAATTGCATAGTCTTAGAAAGGAAAATTTCTTACTCTTACTTGCAACTTTCCCAGGTGCGTATTTTTTAAGTGCAGGAAAGTTTACCGGTTGTCATTGTAACTGGTAGAAATAATTCAGTTTCTCATAATCAAACGCACAGATGCAATTGCTTAATGTGTAATAGCTCCTCTGATTGTCAGTTGAGCCTGCTTGATGAGCATTTGGAAAGGTTATAAGGGAAGCAATTTCTACTCTTGGTTTCTCTTAGCAATGGGTCTGCTGCCAGACACAGCCGCCAGAGGGCAGCAAACACAACTGCATTAAGAATGACTCAGCTAAAGGCTCCAGTGGTTTTCTATGGTGCAGCTTTAGCATGGGTTGCTTTTTTAGCTGATTCCCAACTTTATATACTACTCAATAATTTCAAGTATAAATATTATCATTCCTAAAGCAAAGGTTGTGGTCAAATATATATGTAGTGGTGATAAAAATAAGGGTAGTGTTTATTGACTGCTGCATTCTGCATTGGATATTGAACCTGGATTCTTTGTGATAGAATTGACAGGAAGAACATCCATTGCCTAGTGGTGACCTGAAGATTAGGAACCATTTCTGTTTTAATTTACAGTGAGGAGAAATTAGGGAGAGCATTTGATCTTGTTTTCTGGTTACAGCCTGTCAATTGCCCTTATCTACTATAAAAGTTCTTGTCTTTCATAATATTTTATGAAAGTAAACTGTTTGAATTTAGAACTTGTAACTCTGTAATTTGTTTAAGAATATTATAGTTTATTAAACCATTATTTGATCCAAGTAATTCTTGTCTTATACAATGTCCAGTTTGTGCATTGGTTTAATGCAATATTTGAATTAATTTTTACGATTTGAGGATATTGTGTAACATAGGAAATTCTATGATTAGAGAACAATGTTTTCTTGCAATTTAATTTAGTGATGTCCCTGCAGCTTATTGATCTAGGGGCAGAAATTGTTCATTTGAAGTTCTTTTCAAGGTATCAGTCATTATGGTAATTTAACACATTTTTCTTCCTAGCTCCCACCTGAAACTTGACATCATACATATGGATAAATGAGAGTAGTTTCTAGAAACTGCAATGTGCTGCTGGCATATCTCAGGGGTGTGCGGACATTGCTATCCCCAGAGGGCATGTACAGCAGAGTATCTGATTTGCTTTAAAAATTAATAATAATTTTCTCATTTTATTCTACTGGATTATTTACTTACTTATCCTTTAAACCATATCAAATTATAACTATTGACTTCCTTTTCACTTTTAAATGGTAATATTGATCATCAAGCAAGAATGCTTTTATTGTATGGTGAACAATTTTAGAACTGAAGAATTTTAAAAATTATTCTTTTATTTTTGAGATTATAATACAATTATATCAATTCCACTTCACTTTGTTCCCTCGAGACCCTCCTGCATATCCCTCCTTACTTTCTTTTAAATATATGCCCCTCTTTTATTAGTTATTGTTATGTGCATGTATGTACACATACATGCATGTATATTCTTCTATATAACCTGTGTGGTCTCTATAATGCCAACCATCTTTATGTTTTCAGGGCTGACCATGGGGTGTTGGGTAACCAATTGGCAGAGGATTTTAAAGGAATGGGAACAAAGGCACAATAAAGAGTTCCTGATGGAAACTTGTATAACATGAAAAGTCAAAACTGCAAACATGGCAAGGAGCGGTAGCATGTTCCTGAATCCCAGGCAAGAAAGCACCATATATCATGTATCAAATGAATGCTCAAAAGATACTGAATCTCTGTGTCTTTCAAGGGGATTTCTCACCCTCCAGAAATTGTATGAAATAAATTTCTGCTGTTCATAAAAGCCCATTCATGAAGAATGTGAGTTTTCAAAAAATCTATACTGGTGCCTAGTTTTGACATTTGATAAATTATTAGCTTTTTATGACTGATATTTTCACTTAACATAATCTCAAGGATCATACCACACGTCACTATTTTATGTCTTTTTTTCTCTGCTCCAGCGAGTCATATGTTTTCACTCATTCATTGGTTCTTGACTGTTGTAGATACTCTACTGTGTGTGATTGTAGGAAAGTTTGTGTGGGCTTATATTATCAGCTTTCTTGAGTATCTATGTTGGTACAGTATTGCTGTACTATATAGAACTTAATGGATAATCTCTCTCTCTCTCTCTCTCTCTCTCTCTCTCTCTCCTTTTATACACACACGTTTTGGTTTGGTTTCTCTCTCTACGACACCCTCTTTGCTCCCCTCATCCCTGTCACTACTATCAGGCTCTTTTAAAGATTCCTGATTTTAGTTTAACTTTGTGATCCATTTAGTTTTATCTGTGTGATCAATGAGTTGGAATTATCCATTGTAACCTGGTGAGGTCATTCATTGGTGGTTACATAACTTAAATCAACGTTTGTCTTTCTCCCTGAGTCTATCAGTAGAAGATAGTGAGCTCTTTCACCGCCCATGCCTGAGTGTTGATTAGATCATTCTTGTCCAGAGTCTGGGAATTATCTGCAACTCCTGTAATTTCATGATTGCAGTGGCTTTGTCTCAGCTTTCAAATGGATCAAAGGTCTCAGTGTAAGAATGGAAAAATCTGAGAGTAGCAGAAAAGAAGATACGATACATGCTAAATAAAAATAAGGCACAGATGAGAACTTTCTGAATAGATTTCTATCATTAGAAAATATGCCTAACAATGAACAAAGATGATCTCACGAAGCTAGAAGGCTAGTACACAAAATGGAAACAGTCAACAAAATGAAGAGAGAGCCTACAGAACTGGAAGAAATTTGTTATCAATTATGTATCTCACAGAAGATTAATATCTGTAATACATAATGAATTAAAGAAAAGCATACACCAAAACCAACAGACAACACAATAAAAAAGTGGATTACAGATCTGAACAAATATATAAAATATTATGTGAAATATAATTTATTATTATTTTTATGACATAATTCTTTATTGACTCCTTTGTAATTTCACACCATGCACCCCAAGCCCACTCACCTCCCAGCCCCTCCAGATCTGCCCCTCACCCCTGCAGCATTGCCTCCAAAAAGAACTCTCATCTAAAAGTAATTAAAAGCAAAACAAGACAAACAAAACAACCACCTTGCTTCTCTGTTTTTCCAACACCTCTTCATTCATCCTAGTGGCATTGGGAGCTTTGGTGTGTCACACAGATATCCCTTTGTCCAATCATCCCCACTCTCAAAATGTTCATTACAATGAGTCATCAGTCTGTTCCAGGTCTCTGGCGCACCATCATCACCGGACCCTCACTGAAACTTATTTAGGCTCTCCTGCTGCTGCCCTGAGTCACGGACAATTCTGCAGCTATTGTTCAACAACACAAGTCCCTTCATGCACTCCAACAGGTCACAGATGGGGTAGATGTTAGGGTGTGCCAAACCAAGTCCCAGGATTTGGGTCTGGCTCATAGGTTGGGTCACTAAGACCGCCCTCCTGAGGCGAACGATAAGAACCAGCTGTTCTAGGCCTATTCCATCTGGGCCTGCTCTCCCACATCCATGGTGAGGTGTGGATCCATTCCTCCTGAGTGCAGGGAGCCAGCTCTCCCGGTGGGGGCAAAACCAGCTCTCCTGCTTCAGTGTCCAGCAAGGGACAGGGCCAGCTATCCCAGAGCTATCCCAAAGCCCGTGAGGGGTCAGACTAGTTCAACATGTCCCTCAGATTTCACACACATTTCCCTGTGATCACAAACCTCAGCTGCAGCAGGAAAGAGTAGAACCGGAAGCTTTAGAAGCCACTGTGATCTCTTTAATCATTCAGTTTATTCAAAACTTTGTTCAACTATGTTCATAGCAGCATTATTTGTAATAGCCAGAACCTGGAAACAACCTAGATGTCTTTCAATGGAAGAATGGATGAAGAAAGTGTGGAATATATACACATTAGAGTACTACTCAGCGGTAAAAAACAATGACTTCTCGAATTTTGCATGCAAATGGATGGAAATAGAAAACACTATCCTGAGTGAGGTAACCCAGACCCAAAAAGATGAACATGGGATGTACTCACTCATAATTGGTTTCTAGCCATAAATAAAGGTCATTGAGTCTACAATTTGATATCCTAAAGAAGCTAAATAAGAAGGTGAACCCAAAGAAAAACATATAGCTAACCTCCTGGTTATGGGAAGTAGACAAGAATGCCGAGCAAACAATTGGGATCTTGGGGGTGGGGTGGAAGGGGGGTAAGGGGAGATGGGGAGAGAAAAGGGAGAAGGGGAGGATGGGGGGAACTTGGGGAAACGGGATGATTGGGATAAAGGAAGGCTGGATAGGGGAGCAGGGAAGCACATTTCTTTTTTTTTTTATTGAGAAAAAGAAAAGAAAAAAAAGTTTCCGCCTCCTCCCGGCCTCCCATTTCCCTCCCCCTCGTCCCACCCTTCTCCCCCTCCCCCCCTACTCCTCTCCCCCTCCCTCTCCAGTCCAAAGAGCAGTCAGGGTTCCCTGTCCTGTGGAAAGTCCAAGGCCCTCCCCCCTCTGTCCATGTCTTAATTAAGGGAGCCATCTTAGGGTTGGCAAGAGACTTGGACCTAGAGGAGCTCCCAGGTGCCCAGGGCGATGTCCCCAGTTAGTTCCTGGGGCAGCTGAGGATAGGGAACCTGAAATGACCCTATCCTATAGCCATATTGATGAATATCTTGCATATCACTATAGAACCTTCATCTGGCGATGGATGGAGATAGAGACAGAGACCCACACTGGAGCATCGGACTGAGCTCCCAGTGTCCCAATGAGGAGCAGAAGGAGGGAGAACATGAGCAAAGAAGACAGGACCACAAGGGGTGCACTCACCCACAGAGACAGTGGGGCTGATCTATTGGGAGCTCACCAAGGCCAGCTGGACTGTGACTGAAAAAGCATGGGATAAAACCGGACTCTCTGAACATGGCGGACAATGAGGGCTGATGAGAAGCCAAGGACAATGGCATGGGGTTTTGTTCCTACTTCATGTTCTGGCCTTGTGGGAGCCTAGCCAGTTTGGATGTTCACCTTCCTAGACCAGGATGGAGGGGGGAGAATTTTGGACTTTCCACAGGGCAGGGAACCCTGACTGCTCTTCAGGCTGGAGAGGGAGGGGGAGAGGAGTGGGGGGAGGGGGAAAGGAGTGGGAGGACGGGGGAGGAGTGGGAGGAGGGGGAGGGAAATGGGAGGCTGGGAGGAGGCGAAAAAAAATTTTTTTTTCAATAAAAAAAAACTTTCAAAGAGTTTTTAAACACCAAATTCCCCATGAATTTCATGAATGAATTGAGCAAAGGTATCTATGTAAAATTTTAAGTCTATTATTTTTATACACTTGCTTCTCTGACTGTTTCCTTTGCTCAGATGTAGTAATCCTCCTGAGAACCCTGGCAAAATGTGCTCGGGTAAAATAACAGCAATTATAATCTAATTTTTAGTTTTTCAATAGAATCATATCACCTGGTCTCTCTATGATGAGGTGTTTGTGTGACCAACGATACCTGCTCAAAACTACCTTTTCAATGATCACCTTTTGTGCTAACTACAGATTCTTGGATTTCAAACTGAAGCTGAGAAAAAATGTTTTTAAAATATGGTTCTTTTCAATTTGTTAATGCACACTTGCAAACACTGGTCTTAATTGTTCTGGTTAAATTTTCCTCAGCATTCTGAGAAAGAACCAGCACATGCCAGCACTGGGAGTTACTCCTCTCCACCTCAATTTTTCCTATTGTTTCAAACTCAGAAGTGTGTGTGTGGAGTCTGACTACTCAGGACAGCTCAGGTGCTCATTTCAGATGATTTCCCACAACATAAGAGACATTGACCATCTCTCATAACCATTTCTACGTTGTAACAACGGACTTTGAAGGATTGCTGCCTATTCTTTTACTATCTATTCTTTGTCTTGTTATGAACAAATTTCATTATGATGTTCAGGTTCTGTGCTAGCTTTGTCAGTGCTATACTGGTCTAAACAAGATTGTATCTAAACACACACATACACACACACACACACACATACCACACAATTTATCATCTATAATTGGTGGTTCATAATCAAACCAAAGGTAACACAAGGATAATTTTGTGCCTTGAACTTTATTTTATTTTGTATCTTTGCCATATAACTCTCTAGGGTACATCCTTTTAT
>JABTXL010006712.1:15526071-15587320 GCA_025134845.1 Neodon shergylaensis
TTTCCCACTACAGGTTGCTTCTCCTTAGGTATTTGATCATGGCAACAGAGATATAACTAAGATAGTCTCCAAGCTTGCAACATCATATGCAGGCAATGCCAATTTACTAATGCTACTGTGTGACAATTCTTTAGACCAGCGGTTCCCAACCTATGTGTGGTGACATCTCTGGGGGATGGGGGATGCATATCAGGTATATCTGATATTTCATTATGATTCATAACAGTAGCAAAATTAGAGATTTAAATAACAACAAAATAATTTTATGGTTTCTGAGTCACCACAACATGAAGAACTGTATTAAGGGGTCACAGAATAAAGAAGGTTAAGAACCATTGCTTTACATTGTCGAGTGTTTGTGATTTTTTAAAAATTCTTTAAACATACATGCTTACTTTTTTCTTATACCTTTTAAGGAGATGCTTCAGTAACAGAAGAACAAACGTTTGAAGCCTAAATATATCCCTCTGATTTATGAGGCATATAAAAAATGAATGAGCAGGGTCTAAGTAACAAGTCAACAAAATAAACAATAGTCCTCAGAGTTGTTCTTAATTCATTCACTGATTAATGGAACAATATTTCAGACACATAAACAAGTCACTCCAAATAAGATCTAAAATGCTTTCTATAAATCTTTTACATTGCAGGCACATAAATTTTGTTCCATCAGTGTCCAAACCTTCTTGAATAATGGTCTGAATTTCCTGATTTATCTTGACTCAGCTATTAGAGGGCAACGATTGTATCATTGTGAACCTGGCTAGTTTTATGTCAGCTTGACACAGGGGAGAGTCATTTGGAAAGAGGGACTCTCAATTGAGAAAATGCCTCTACTAGATTGGTCTGTGGGCAAGCCTGTGGGTTATTTTCTTGCTTGATAATTGTTGTGGGTGGGTCAGCTCACTGGGAATGGTACCACTATTGGGAAAGTAGTCCCTGATGGTACAAGGTGGTTGGCTGAACAAATCATGAGCAGAAAGCTAATAAGCATCACCCTTCAATGGCCTTTATATCAGCTCATGCTTTAGGGTTCCTAGGCTTGAGCTCCTGCCCTGATTTCCATTCATCAGGTGGTATGACTTGAGAGCTGCAGGTGGAATAAACTCTTTTCTTCCTGCATTTCTTTGGGTCATGGTGTTTTGTCATAGCAATAGAAACTCTAGCTAAGACAACAATATGATGTATCTCAATTCCCTTTCATTTGACTGCTAAAGACACTTACAATGGCTAGACCATTTTCAAAACTTGAATGCATTTAAAATATCTTGGAGCTACTTTTGGTAAGGTGGTCACCTAACCAGAATAATTTAAAGCTAATTTCACAACTAAAGTTTGTAGAAATGAAGATGAAATCAAATGGCTAGCGGTATAGATGACTGTTGGATCTCACATCATCCAAAATCATTGATTCTCAACATGTGGGGTTTGACCCTCTTGGGGTTGACTGACCCTTTCACAGGGATCACATATCAGATATCTTGCATATCAGATATTTACATTACAACTCATAACAGTAGTAAAACTACAGTTAGGAAGTAGCAATGGAAATAATTTTATGACCAGGATTACCACAACATGAGGAACTGTATTATGGGGTCACAGCATTAGTAAGGTTGAGATCCACTGCAAAAATCCCATTGAGGAATAATAAATAATTCAAGTTAGTTTTATTACTTAGAAGTATCATATTGTATGAAAGCTTCCACAATGATCACAATAAAATCTATTAAAAAGGAAATTGTCCTCTCAACACTTTACACTTTGAATGAGTATAATTTTATATGATAAACTAGAATTTTGCTCAGGAAACAAATTGTCAATTTTAAGAGGCACATATAGAAATCATATGTGTTTTCTGTGGTCATTACATCTCAAAGCAGAATTTAATTGATCTCAAGATTCCAAAATTCAATGCAATATATAAAACCATATTCATGATTTTTCTAGAACAAAAAACCAATTGTCTAGATTTAGCCTCTTGAGATCACAGTTGGCACATGAGTTGATTCTACCTGACTGCACTAGAAGGTGTATGCTTTATCTGGATAAGTTGACTTAATCTTTGCTGCTTCTTTTTAAGATGTAGCATTGGTAGCATCAGTAGATGGAATACCAGAAACATCGGTAGGAAGAGGAGTAGAAAGCAAAGGAACCAGCAGCTAAGCCATCCCTTTGCTGAGATTTCCAGAAACTTCCCACTGCCTTTGCCAGCTTATTCTTCTGTTTTGTCTCTAGAGTGTTTCTGCCTCCTGTCACTGTGTCTTCCAATGTGTCATCTCCACAGCCACTACTGTACTGAGAAGACCTTCTGTTCTTCGTCCTTTCAGGTTCCCATGGCTTCTCAAGTCAACCCTGAGATGGCTTGCTGTCCTTGTAGGGGACAAAGTGATTCTTTTGTTCTTCTTTGAAATACCTTTGGCACAGGGCTGGCATTAGCCATAGAGTGGTGATAATGAGTCCCATGACACATTGTCCAGGAAATGTGAAGTTATAGCAAGTAGTAAAATCCTAGGGTAGCTATTAAATCTAAAATTTCTAATTCATGTTGAGATGTTAATTCCACTTATCAAATACAAGTACAAAATAGTATTCATTATAGTTAAGAAGTGCAGACATGTAGCATTTATATTACAGTCAGTTGGGATAAATGTAAGTATTCTTGTGTCATGGTTTAACATAAAATATGCGCTACATGAAGGTTCATTTGATGAAAGACTTGACCCCAGCGCTGATGCTGTTTTGGGAAGTGGTAGAAACTTTACAAGTTGAGCTTGTCAGGAAGATGTAGATATTTGGGAGGGGCTGAGACTCTGAGAACAGCTCATCCTTAATTCCATCTTGTGTGTCTCTCTCTATTTCTTGGCCACCTCAAGGTGAAAAACTTTATTCTCTCCTCCTGATTCCATGAAGTTCTGCCTTTCCACAGGTCCATAGCATCCCAACCAAGGACTGAAGCCTCTGACCCCATGAACCACAAGAAACTTGGTCTTACTTTTAAATAAAGGAATAGAAGTGAGAATCAGGCAATTCAAGTAAGAAACTTATGGAATAAGAAGAGAGTTAGAAATCCAGGACACTGCTGTATCCTAGAGATGAATGGCTTATGCAATGATGCTTCTTATCTCCTTTATCAAGCAGAGTCCAGGCTGAGCAGTCACATGTTGCTCTCAGTGTTTAGAGCTGGATTGATCCACAGTGTGTTGCTCTCTGGGTCCAGAGGCTGTACTGTAATAGAATGCTACTCTCAATTAGGGTCCAGAGCATGGCTGGAGCAATAGCGTGCTGCTGTCATTGTCTACAGCCTGGTTTGAACAGTCACATGCCACTTTCTATGTCCAGAGGCTGGATTGAGCAGTAGCTTGCTGATCTTAAGCTGTGTTTAGAAATAAACTAAGAAGCAGCTTGCTCATCTCAGGAAGCATCAGAATTTAGAGTATGCAATAGCATGCCACATTCTTGGATGCCTGAATATTTTCAATGGGTTGAAGCTGACCATCATTGCTATGTCTTGTTTTTCATGCAATTGTATCCCTTGTTGTGTTATTTTGTGTTTATTTGCTGGAACAGAGTGGTAGTTCTGGTAAACCAAGTGCCTGGATTTCAGTTCCCCCAGTTGTTCTGAATTCAGTTGTATGTGTTCTTCTAATGTTTTCTTCTTTGGGTTGTTTTGAATTTGCAAATTCAGTTTCTTGTACCTTTTCTTTTCTTTCCAGTTTTGGAGGAAAAAAATAGCTTACCAGGTTGTCTTATATCGATGTTCAGGGCACTGCTATTGTCAATGCTCTTCATCTTCAAGGCCCTCTTGTCTCTCTGACATTTGTCTCTAAACTTCTCCCAAGCAGCAAACAGTATTTGTGGAGCTTGAGAACCAGACTTTGGTTGGAAACGTATTTGTAAGACTCTGAAGTTTAGGCAATGTAATCTATGGCTCTGATTTACTTCAGTCAGATTGCAGATCACCTTCATAAAAATGACGGTGTAGATGTGCTGCAAGCTTGTCCGTCTGAATGAAATTTCCTTCCTCTTAAACATCATTTGCTTTTCCAGGATGACACCATTTTGGCTTTGGGGTATTTATCCTCTGTCACTCCTTATTCTTTCTGTGACAATAAAAAGCATTTTGATAACTATATCTTTCACAGAGCTAGATACATAGATTGGCATGTAGTTTACATATCTTTAGTCACAATATAAATAGAATTAGATAATAGGACTTTCCCCAGCCTTTTATTCGTAGTGTAATATTTGGTAATACCCTTGATTTCACTACCTCAATTTCTTCACCAGTGATAAGGTCCTAATATTAGCTGTCAGCCCAATTGTGTAAGACTTTTATAAGGGAAGTATATGAGAGAAGAATTTGAAAGTAAGATTGCTATGTTCAACTAACTGGTAGTGTATTGTCCCAGATTTGTGGAGTATCTAGGATGGATATTAAGCATAAGATAGATATTAAAGGATTAACAAGATATTCACTTCATTCTTGCACTTCATAGCTTCTAAGAGCCAAAGGCAGTCCTGTACTATGCTCCCTATACAGTTTTTCCTCTGATGACTAATTGCAAACTTGTAGTAAAATTGCAGATTCCTGACTCTCTGTCTGATTTGTTTAAAACATCCTTCTCATGTGTGTATATGCACTGCAGACGGTTATGGCTTTGCTAATGACCCCTGCTAAATTTAATACTCCCTGGCAGCTTACGTGAAAAGTATCTGCTGCTGTGTACTGATCTTCACAAGGAAGGATATCAAACCACTCTATTCATTTCACTTTCAAGGTCAGCTTGACTGACTTTGAAGATCAAGTTAAACGTTTTGGACTGCGATGTCCTCTTCCATTCCAAATTTCGTTACGCTGCAAGGCCATGAGTCTCAGATTCTTTCTCCTACCTGGATCTGTGGGCTCCTTCACCTTTGGAGGCTATGTTTCTGCGAGCCTTCCTGTCTGAAACTCAGTGACTTCTTAGCACTTCTCAGCGCATAGATGGTATTGGAGGTGGGTGTTGTTTGCTTGAATCGTTTTCTGTGAGTTGACTAGTTTTAATAGAGGGTTGATTGCACACTTTGAAGCACTCTGCAATTTTGTAAGTGTTTTCCTTTTTTTTCTTTTCCTTTTTGGTATTGTTGTTCTATTTCTTCTGTTGTCTAGATCCCAAGAATTCCAAAGTTTTTCTATGTCAATGTCAATGTCATTATTTCATTCATAGGTAGTCTTTTCAAAAACCAGCCCAGAGCCACAGGGTAAGGGGAGGACACTGGCTTATTCATGTTATTTTAAGCACACATTCCAGATAAATCTTGGTAGTAGTCTTTGTAAACATAATGTTGACTGGAAAGCCAGTTGAAGCAGGAACCCTAACAGCCTCACTTGCACCAGGCAGATTTGCGATATTGGGCCATAGGCTTAATACATCAAAGACAACTTTTTTGCCCAGTGCTTTGTATGGGAAAGAAAACACATAATATCTTTAACTTCCTGCTGGCCTTCATGCACCAGTCTATCCTTTAACCTAGCAAAAGAATCATTTAAATAGATCATCAACCAAGAAGAATTTACAGATATTATTTACACTGTGTTTTAACTCAAGAGATTGAAAAAAATAGTCAATAATCATTTTTTCATTATTAAACTCATGTACACCTTTAAGAGATAATATTTAATTGATAGCGTATGGATGGGAGATAGTTTTGATATATAGGGATACTAAAAAGAGCAACATGCAGTATTTTCCATGAACATGCTTATAATGCAACATTAGTAAGTTATCATTTAAAGAAAACCACGATGGTGACTCAAGTTAATGTACCACTGAATGGCGAAAGCACACTCCCCCTGGAGGGAAGGCAGAAAGAGAGTGGGTTCTGACTTGGGACTCTACTGACTGTCAATTATATGATATGAAACAACTGACTACATCATATCCAATGATAGCAGGCTTGATGTGTCAATGCAGTTATAAGTCTTAAAATTTTCCTAACCAAACTCCAAATGTCACACACACACTCAATTTAAATGGCTATTATTATTGACATTTAAGGGGAGTTTATGTAAGGTATGAAATATCAAATAAGAATATATTGGTATGAGGCTATAGTGTTAGCGAAAGTTTTGAATCAGTAATAGGAAAAACATTGAAAAGATTTCTCCTAAGAGAAGACATGAGTAATGTCACACAGAATTAGGGTGAATTATAAAGGGGACTTAAGAGTGATCTGATGAAGTGCAGAAGTAAAAATAGCAAAGACACGGTGATGGAAAGTTGTCTTAAGTCTTCTTCCATGGCCTTAGATAGTAGAGAAAGAGATTGATCTATCTGGGAAGACTTGAAAGGTATTTTGGAGAAGACACTTTGGGAAAATAAATCTTGAGGACAAATATCTATCAATCTATCTATCTATCATCTATCTATCTATTTATCTATCATCTATCTATCTATCTACATCTAGATCTAGATCTATATTCAGAGATTCTGAAGTAAGTAGATATTGGCAAATCTACATTAATCAGTTCTGTCTCTTTTCTATGGCAGAAAGTGATTCTAAGGGAGAAAACACATGACCTCAAATGTCATGGTAAACTTGTTAAGGGCAAATTTCTTGGTAAGCAAACTAAAGGTATTTGCTAGCAGAATAGTTAGTATGTATGGAATGTCATCCCTGTTTTTCTAGTATCCTTTGTGGCAAAGAAATATAAGACAGGACATATGGATAAGTGTCATAGTAACTCTTTTAGCTGTGTGAGTACCACACAGATGCAATGAGTAGTGTGTCTCTTTGGGTGTTATATGTGTGACTTTATAAGTCACTTGGAACACTCATACCTTTCTGGAGGCTCAGAAAATAACTCAAGAATTGTATCTAGGGACTTAAAGCTTTATTTGCTTTTCTCAAATCTCACAAGTACTCAAGTTGTTTAAATGCTAAGTAGGATTTAATACTGAGGAAAATCTTTGGTTTGAGTCTGACTTCTCAGTGAAATTATATATATTCTTTGTATTTGAACATTGCACAGAAGCTCACATCAAATGCACAAATTTTTACAGCTCAGAAGTTTTATTGGTATTATTGCTTTTATGACAAGCAAAAGAGATGATGGGATAATATTATAAAAACTTGATTCCAATTTGACTATCTACCATCCACTGTGTGAAACGGGAAAGAAAGAATGGGAAGTACTGTGATAAAGTTTCTCAGTGAAATTGGTAGGGGATCAATATAGACCCGAGGAATATAGTTACTTTGATAGCCCAGGGCTATGAAGAAAAGGGAAAGTTAATTAAAAACCCTTATCCACCCTCTGTGAGAGTGAACAGCTTTCATGCAAACAAGACTAATAAGAATAAAAAGAGGTGGCATTAAAACTAAAAACAGTAAGACAAGATTTTCCAGTACTGGGAAGATACTTATGCCTCCTTGATGGCCCGCAAAGATGCTATGTTCACTTGCTTATGAGTCAGGTATGACAACTGATAACTCAGAAAAATATTCATTGTACTAGACACCAGTTTGGGTAACCACAGAAGAGTTCTATATATTCAAGCATTAGGATATTTAAAACTCAAATGTCAGAAAAGCCTATAGAAAAGCATGGAGATGTGTTTGTGGAACTGGTAATTGGAGGAGTGTGTTATTATGTTGCGGACTGGAAGTGATTATTTAAGTTTATTAGTGATTCCCTGAATGGCTATAAACTTAATGAGTAAATGCATGTGTATGGTTTCACAACTGGCTGATGTGGGATTCACCTCTATATGCCATGAATACCATTGGCTAATAAAGAAACTGCTTTGAGCCTATAGCAGAGCAGGGCAGAACAGAACTAGGTGGGGAACACTAAACTGAATGCTGTGAGAAAGAGAGTGGAGGTGAGAGAGAGGCCATGGAGCTGCTGCCAGAGACAGATATGATGGAACCTTGCCGGGAGGCCATGAGCCTCATGGTAAACTATAAAATACCGGAAATGGGTTAATTCTAGATGTAAGAGCTAGCTAGCAATACACTTAAGTGATTGACTAAACAGTGATTCAAATAATACAGTTTTTGTGTGATTATTTCAGATGTCTGGGCAGCTGGGGAATGAACAAACAGCCTCCTACAACAACTGGCAATTAAGAAGCTATAGTTTTTAGTGGTAGTCAAACTCTAGCATAGATAAGGTCCAGGTCCTTGGTGTTTATTTAAAAATAAAGTAAAGGACAGCTAAACACTGTAAAGTAGCAAGGAGACTATTCAAAACAAAGCAATAAGACAGATAAAGGGATATGTTGCCAAGATTGACAGTGGGCCACATAAGTGCTGGTACTCAAGGGCCCCAAAGATTGTCTTGAACTTTCTTTTACAGGGTTCAAGAGAAAGATGCTGATTACTGGGAACTCGGTTTGGCTGATCCCTATTTAACTGACAGATTAAGTTATAGAAGTATTTCTCTACTTTTCATATCCTCTCCCATAATGCATCTGATTTTAATCATATGCCTACTCAACTCTGTCTAGGCATAAGATAGAAAATAGAGTTTCCCTTTACTTCTCAGTCAATGAATAATAAGGTTCATCCATTCTGATCTGGTTTTGGAGTCATGTGTAATAGTATCAACTTTGTCTTCTAAGTGAGCATTTAAAGAAACACAGTAATCAAGCCACATGTCAAATAACTTGATATCTGATGTTTTACTGACTGGAGAGAATCACTGTGCTAGATTCATGCAGGGATCTTTAGAAATATCAGGACAAATTGACAACATGTGTGTGGTGTATGAGAAAAAGAAAACTAAAATCCTTAAATTAGATTGAAAGAGAGGATAGATCTAATAAAAATGGGATGAGGGACAAGAATTTCAGAGACAGTTGAGAATGGGAACCAAGCATCCCATCAGAAAGAGTGAGCAGTTTGCCAAAAAACCTGCTAACATGTTCATGTGGTTATAGAAAAAGAAAATTCCAGAGTTCAGTGTTAAGTTGCCCTCTTGTGTTACCATTTATTGGAATATTTGTTATTCCATTTAAATACAAATCCTAAACAATTATTAACTGTCAATTTGAAAGTAATTATTATAAGAATATGTTTATAGGCATTATGATAACTTGGAAAAATAGCAGGATAAGACAGTGTACAATATCAAAATGGATCAGTTTTTTGATAACACTTGTTGCTCATAAGTCTTCAAGGGTATTTTCTAAGCCCAAAGGAATTTGTGTAATACCGGCTGCAGATTTACTGCCTTCTCACAATAATCATTTTGGAAACCCTTGAGAAAAATCCCATTAGTCTGGTTCTGTAGATAGAATGTTTTCTTCAATAACATCAGTTTTCCATATAAATACAGACTTGATGTACTGTGGAGCAAATTAACAAGACAGATCATATACTTAGCCATTCATTTTCCTTTTCCACATATTTGATGTTTATTATATAAGCTCCTGCAGACTTTAGAGGAATAATTTAAAATATCATTTATGTGATGTAAAGGAAACATCAAACTGCTCTATTAAAAGTCTATTAAACTGATATTTTGCCATCTTTTAAAAACTGAAATAAATAAACAGTTTTATTTAAGACACTGCATTTTCTTATATGATTCGGTGCCTACAAAGGGCAATGTTATTTTCTTTCCCTGTGAACATAATCTGTTTTCAATTATAGAGAATGCCCCCAAACATAGTGTAACATCAAAACCTAAAACTTGCTAAGCTGGTTTTGTTCAAATGTTTTTCTGTAGAAGAATGTTACATCTCTAATTAGATTGATTTAACCAGTCTCTTAGTTTGTGGACCCTGGTAACATACCATCAGAGAACTAAGTCCCAAAATTTCCCAGGAGAGTGTTTTGATAGAGTTTGCAATTCATAAAATCAGGTGGTAAGTTCTAGACAAAATCTATGGCACCGAGTTGAGGAGATGGTACTGCAAGCCTGAAAAATATTAGGAACTTAATACTGATAACAAGATGCCAGAAGAAAATAGAGCCACAGAGAAAATTCCAGAGACCACCAGATTCGAGTTCACCCTAGTGTCAATCTGTGTGTGTATGTGAGGAATCTGTAAGACTGAGAAGTCATGAGCTGAGAGTATCAGAAGTGTACTGCCTCACTGCCACACAAGGAGGGCTGCATAAAGAACCTTGTGTCTGTATGCTAACAGTGAAACACCCTGATCGCTGCAGCAGGAAGGACAATGCCGAGAATGTCCTTGACTCAGCTGTGACTCCTAGCATGGCATACACATCATCAGCTTCCCAACTTAAACATAGAACACATCAAAAGTGTCCGGGAAGTTTATGTTTAGTCCAGAGCAAAGGTGATGAAGATTTGTAAGAAAGCAAAATGTCTGCTGCCCAAATGAATTAAAATCAGCAGTATTTGACATTCAGTAGAAATATGAAGAAACAAGTAAATAATAACTATGAAATGGAGGGAACTAATCGATTAATAGTGACTAAGTGAAACAAAATGAGACAAAAGGTGCTAGATGAAGAGAACACGTTAGAGACGGGATACTTTTGTAAAAGAAGAGAGCATCTTCATACATTTGCAACTGGGCTTCCCCAAGCAAGGATGTGTGTGCAGAGAACATGGTGAAGAAATGACTGAAACCTCCCTGCATTTGTTGACAAATACATACCCACAGCTGCACATTCAACAAAATCCAGGTATAAAAAATAGCGATATCAAGGCAGGTAATAGCCAGATTGCCCCAAATCAATAAGAACGTGACCCATTTTTGTCTAGGAGAGCAGACACAAGCACTGGCAGAATTTTGAAAACATCATTAAGAATGAATGAGAAATTGAGCTACATTTTTCAGTACCTTTAACAAGAGAAACATCTGTCAGCTGACGACACTGTATTTAAAAGTCTTTCTAAACATGAAACAAAGCAAAGATTTTTTTTTGGCTACATGATAATAATATTATTTTTTAATTTTTGAGATTATTCCCTTATCTTGCTTCCTACCAAAACACTCCCATTGTTCTCTTTCCAAGTCATGGCCTCTTTTTCTATGTTACTAATGCATGCATATATGTATATAAATACATATTTATACATATAGATTTCTAAATATAACCCGCTCAGTGTACAGAATGTTTTCAGAGCTGACCATCTGGTACTGAATACCCAATTTGTGTGCTCTTCCCTGGGGACAGCTATTTCTCCCGCTCTCGGCATTCCCTAGTTACCTGTAGTTCTTTAAAACAGGTATTTTTTCAAGAACAATGCATATCAGCAGAGCCCCCATTAGGATTTGTGTAATTCTATAGGAGAAGGAAAGTGAGCCCAGATTGAAATGTATCTTCACAACAGTTTGAAGGGCTTGGAGGAAGAGCAACTCTATCAGGACATGGGTTTAGTCATTCGCTAAGAAGATTATGGCAAAGTATACATACTAAGTGATTCGAGAGCACAGAAACTCAGGTTTCCATAGTTCTGGAGGCTTAGTCCTAAGCAAAATGGTCAGTCATGAAAACATATATACACAAGCAACATTATATGTGTGTGTGCATGTGTGTACATATTCTTTATATTTATATGTACGTAACAATGATTAATGAAATAAAGAGGCCTGGAAACTAAAAGAGAGCAATGAGGAGTGTTTGGATGGGTTTGGAGAAAGGAAAGAAAAGGGATAAATTATACAATTGTATTCAATCTACAAGAGTAAAAGAAATAATTGTGAAAAATCTCCCAAACACTGGCTGTACTTTTTAGAGTAAATATTTGGTAATATAAAAGCGTTTTCCGGGAGCAAGTCCTTTCCAACCCTGAACTCACTGCTGGAGATTTTCCAGCTTAAGCCCCTGCAGGTGAAAGGCACAGGAAAAGAGATAGATAGCTCTTTGTTGTTTGGTTTAAACATTTTTTTTCAGAAAAATATAGAAAATACACCCAGATCCTTGTCATCTTAGCATTTGTGAAATGCTGTGTTTTTCATACACAGAGATTATCATTCCTGTTTCTGTAGAGCCTGTGACCTTTAGGTATGCCTTCTTGCTTTGGATTTTAAAAATGAAACTGTGTACATAATCAACACTATTTCTTATACTTCCAACATTAATCAAAAATTTTTCTGATAAAAAGGAGAACGTCATTGTTTGGAATAGTTTAATCTTAACTAACTTCATTTTCATTAAGACTGTGTCTAGGCTTCCAAGACTACAATATAGACTTTTTGGAGGATAGTAACAAATGCATGACAATATATACATTATTATTTTTTTAAGTTTGTTTTAAAGACAATTGTTAAAATATAAGAGCATCAATATATTCTTACTGTACCTAAGTATTTTGAATGTTACAATTTAAATAATTGTTTCTATGTCTGAAACATTTAAATATAAACCTATCTTTGTGGCTACAGTGATCATTATCTATGCTAGCTATTCTGAGAGATGGAAAAAAATCTCCTAGCAGGAACCTAGATCTTATATATTATTATCCTTGCATATTTTCACATGAGTACATAAGAGTAATAGCAATTTTAAATTTCTTGGGAATAAAAATTTGGCTACTCAAAAATATATGACATCTCGGTTTAGTGTTTTAATTTAGAAGCTCAAAAAGTATGATAGATTTCATGAAAAATAAATTATTGTGGCTCAGTGGTGCTCTTCAGAAAAAGCTCAGTGATGTTTATCGAGATCGTGAGAAGAATTCCCATACTATGAAAAATGTACAAGTCACTATCTCTAAACAGGGTTATTATTGTTATCATTCCTCTTTCCAACAATTTCTATACCAACTAATTCACATGTCTATGTCAATATTAAGTCAGCAGTAGGAAGTGGGATAGAATTGCTTAATTTTTGAAAAAAAAATCATCACTTGAAAGAGTTATCATCTACCTTACAAAAATACTATTGTTTGTCTTCTGAAACAAGTATCATCTAGCATGCAAAATAATACTATTTCCCTTCTTCATGCCCTCTGCTGCTGTGTGCCTTGTCCACAGTACGTTGGATTTCTCACCCCTAAATGAGAAATACCACACTGAACTTCTTTCATTTAACCACTCAGTCTCAACTTCAAGGTCCTACCCAATTTAACTAAAGGCATCCACCTCTAGAGTGTCCAGTCTGCAATCTGGTATATGTTTTCCCTGTTCCACATATTTATGGAGAAAAAAGATATCCAAGTTCCTTGAACATCTTTAATTCTTTTTTTTTCATTTTATTTTATTTTTTTATTGAAGATTTCTGTCTCTTCCCCACCTCCGCCTCCCCTTTCCCCCTCTCCCCCAACCAAGTCCCCCTCCCTCGTAAGCACAAAGAGCAGTCAGGGTTCCCTGCCCTGTGGGAAGTCCAAGGACCACCCACCTCCATCCAGGTCTAGTAAGGTGATCATCCAAACTGCCTAGGTTCCCACAAAGCCAATAGGTGCAGTAGGATCAAAAACCCATTGCCATTGTTCTTGAGGTCTCAGTAGTCCTCATTGTCCGCTATGTTCAGCGAGACCAGTTTTATCCCAGGCTTTTTCAGACCCAGGCCAGCTGGCCTTGGTGAGTTCCCGATAGAACATCCCCATTGTCTCAGTGTGTGGGTGCACATCCAGAGACTGTTTTAGCTTTGTTACAGTCTTACAAGGGAAATCTCAAAAATCTCAGGAGAGAATTATTTGACTCCATTGACCTTATCCCACACTATTTACGTCAGAACTGCTTAACAGAGGCTAAAGGATATAAACGCCCTGGGACTACCTGTTCAGCTAAACTTATTAATGATGAAATAAGAAGAAAGAACTTTTCCTGCAAGGCAAGGATAAATTGAGGTCAAAATTAAAATAATTTGACATTTACATAAATGTTTCTAAAAGTAGTTTGGAGTGTGTATGTGTGCATGTGAGTGTTGTGTCTGTGTGTCAGAGATAAACACCAAGTATCTTCCTTTGTTGTTTGACTTAATTTTAAAATAGAATCTCACAGTGCACCTGTAGCTCACTCAGTAGGAAGACTGGCTAGCTAATCAGCAAGCTAAAAGATCTTCCTGTGTCTGCCTCTCAGCTCTGGGATTCCAGGTTCACATCCCAAGCCTTCCTTTCTATGGGATCTAAAATTTCTCATGATTTCAGGGCTTGAGTAACAATGAGTCATCTCCCAAGTCATTAAATAGTAATTTTTAGGCTTTGGTGTTCATTTCTTATGTCGTTCTTATCTTAACAATCAAATTCTTTTTTTTACCATCCCAGATCCATCTGTATCCATCAGCTGAAAGATCAGTCAGCTGTAATAAGTTCTGTCACTGACCTTAAATCACCAACACTGTCACAATGAGAAAGAGAGAGTAATAAAACTAAATTCACGGGTTATTAAGGCAAGTCTGTTCAAACTGAAGAAGGACTGTGGGGTGAAATCTCAAGCGTAGATGAAGAAGCCAGTGAGCAGCAGACTGGGTGAGGTCTTCATTACACCGAATGTTGGGACTCTGAGGGAGAGCAGCGGGGAGCTCTCATAGTGATCAGTATCATGGGTATCCAACAGCTCAAACTTCTGATAGAGCCATCTCTGACTGAACCGTTCACTGCCTGATCATAAGGCACATAGTCTATAATTACAAATTCATCTCTTTTCATCAGTTTTGTTACAATAACCACTTGCATAGTCTTTCACATTAGAAGTTCACATATAAAACTCAAAATAAGTATTAACTATTCCACTCTTAAAACCAAGAATTTTTTCCCCTAACACTCAATGTTTTTAATGTCACAGATGTAGTACATCCTTCTGTAAGTGTTTCCTTGAATCATCATGCAATTTACTGAATATTTTCTATTTCCACATTATGAGAAAGTGATCTTTGAAGCTTTGGGCACATTTTCCTGTATCTGGGTCGGGATGTGTTAAGTATGGAGGGGGGATGTGTGGAAAGCGAGGAGGAGGGGAAACTGTGGCCAGGATGTGTTTTGTGAGAGAAGAATCTATTTTAAATAAAAATTTAAAAGGAGTAAATTATTTAATGGAATTCTCTTTGCTCTTGCCTTTACTGGGATGCTACCTACAGCTTGTGTCCTGTGGGAACGATTAGGAGTCCATTCTTTACCTCACATTGCCTTGTTTTATTGTCATCGCATGGGTAGCCTATGAGGCCATATGTAGCCAGAAGAAGAGGGAAAACATCAAACTAGCAAATCCTGTTTTTATTTTCCTCTTGCAAAAGGAACCAAAGTTCTGGAAAAAAGACATTGCATTGCCCTTATTGCCAATTAGAAAATGTGTTTCCATTTGTATATTGCTTCTGGGCAAACAATTCAATAAAATTCCTTGCTTTCTATTTTCCCCGATCTAGCTTCTGTAATTTTTATGTATCCTACTTGCCGCTAAGTAGTTTACAGTTATGGATCTATATCTTTTATTCTGTCTCATCTTATCCTGATAGAAAATTTTTATTTGTGTTACTTTTTTATTTCACATTAAAACTTTCATGAAATTTATACCATAAGGGCCAAATGCAAAGTCCTTCAATCTCTGAAACTGTTATATATATGTACTCTACTGCATCCTCAAGCTGTTCTCTCCTCATCTATAATAAATCAAACAATCTTGCATTATCCTTCTTTCAAAATTACTTTAAATAAAATGTTTTTTTAAAAAACTTTACACTAAAAGTATAATAAGGAAGTAAAGTGGTTTTTCAGCTTTAATTTCATGCTTCCTTTGATGATGCAAAATATGCTTTGTCTTTAAAGTAAGGTCAGAAACCAACAGAAGTTTGGAAATGGACATCACCCAGGATTGGGAAGTTAGTACCCTTGACATATTCTGAGGCATGTATCACTTGTTAGGTCTATTTGACTCAAAATGGTACTGCCACTCCAGAGTAACTAATCTTAGTCATAAGAAGATGAATCATCTTTCCTAGACTACATGCTGAGAGTTGCTCAGAGCCTTGAAAGACTCTTTGGTGCCAAAGTATTTTCAGGACTCTCCTAATGACCGTGTGAGGTCCTCTAAGGATATTCTTCTCTTCAGTCATGGACGCCAGTAGCTGATGCCCAAGAATAAAGGTGAGCGATGGAAATAGTGTAACGTAGCTACTGTACTTCTGGTTACTCATTCAGCTAAATAACGTGATAAAAAATTTATCACACATGGGACAGCTAAGCACACTTGTGCTATAGGAACGTTTACTAGAATGATCTGGGACAGTGGGATGACAAACATGGCTTTGACAAATGAACGGATGAATTCTGTCTTTGAGAGTGAACAAATAGGCTCATCAGACCAAACATCTCACTGAAAACATGTAAAGGCTTGCTGTGAAGTAAAACTCCATTGAATCTTTTAATGAAATAATGACCTACCAGTCTTGAGTAGAAACATCAGATGAGGCTAAAGGGAAAAATGAGAAGTGCGTTGCATGTGAGACACAAAGCTGAAGACGGATGCTAAAAAGAAGTCCCACACTAGCTCAGAATTGAGTATAATAAAGGGTTATTTATTTAGGGGGAGACTCAGATCACTGTCCTCTGCACAAACGAAGAACAGGAACCGAATTCAGCAACTGGAAGAGAGAGCAAGAGCACTTTACATCAGCTTTTATAATATAAGAGGCCACACCCAAGTGGGCTGGTATCTTCTGGCTGCGAGAGTTAGAGTTCCTACAGCACCAAGCCACTTTTGCCCCTGTTCTGTTTTCATGCTGTGAGACCCTCTAAGACTGCTTGCATTCTCTCTTTGCTGACTACTTCCCCTTACTTTCTCTGAATATTTTGTGCTATCGGGTAATAACTGTGCCAGAAAAATTCTATATACAAATTCTCATAACATTTGAGAGATTTAACAGCATAAAGACAGGATGATTGAACGAGGAATTAGCTTTTCAGAAAGATCTAACAATAACAAAAAAGAATCCTTAGAGCGTTTGTGGATGCAAATGAATGAGCAGTATAGATTCCCCAATCACTGGCCTACCATTGTGTACTGGTTATAGAGTTATGAGATATGCCCTTCACATTTCTTTATGTCTATCATTTTCTCTCTGCACCATCCAAAGGCTCCCATAACAAAAGTAAGAATTTGTTAATGGTGGCTACATCTTAGAGAGTTTTACCTTATGAAATCTAGTTTTTACACTTTGTGCTTTTTCATCTAAAGACAAAGAAACACTGTAATCAGAGACTGTGCTTTTGTTTCCTGGCCGCCCAGACCTGAATAATCCCACAGAAACTATATTCTATATATATTGTTTTAGTCGATGTTCCTGATTGACAGATGCCTTCCCCTATTAGGTGTTACTTTCTACCAAAGAAAGCTGCTTTAGCTAAATTAACAAACATTTCTCAAAAAATTCTGTGGTTTCAGTTCCTTAATAAAAAGAAACAAACTAATGGATTGTATCAGAAAAAAAAGGTCCATCTTTTTGTTCTTTGTAAGAAGCACTTCATCGTTCCTGATAGACACCGTCTTAAGAAGGATAGAAAAATCTATTCCAAAGAATTTTTAATCTATTCTGATAATCTGTTACTTTCAATTAGGTTGTTTAAACAATCTAGGCTTATGACATCTAGATACAATTGAAATATAGGTTATCATACAGGGTTCCTTTTGAGTTTCTAATTTATTATTTTTAACTTTTATTATTATTTACTATTTTATCCTTTTATTGTTCTGTTTCCCAATTAATGCTTTCTTTATTATAAAATTTCATTCACCACATGATAACCTTTCATGTGCTCACTTTTATTTTCTGCTGACCATCAGTAATATAAAGGCAAGAAGGCTTAGGCAGCTTATATTTAATGAACCTATTTTTTAATCAATAGATTTGATGGAACTGTGGGTAATATTTAAAGAACTTGATTTTTGATGGATTTCTGAGTATTTCTGTTTGTATGAAAGCCTGCCAGTGTATAGTCATAACACCCTAGAGCTGCAGGCAGGAGGTTGAAATGTTAGAAAGTGAGTACAAGGCAGCAGTCAGGGCTTCACAGGTGTTCTTATCTAAAACAGCCTCCCCACCCCAAATCAGCAATAATAAAGCAGCAACAGGAATACATTACACAACAAACCAAACCAAACCACCAACTAGCCGCAGACAAATAGCCTAAGGAGGAAAAGCAAAAACAAAACTAAAACATCCTTCCTTTAATATCTACAATATAGAAGCCACTTCCCATTCCACACTTAACTGTGTTCAAGATAATATAAATATTTAGTTTTTCTCTATAAAATTTACAGCTACCTATAAACAAGAAATAAGTTTTATTTTAAAGGAAGAATGTAGTTTAAACTTATTTTTTGTTGGAGGAAATCAAATATTAAATACTAAAGTGTGTCTGAAGATTGGATCAAAGTGATTGCATGAACAAATATTTTAAAAGGTGCTTCCCTGTTCTCCTGAGGCTATAACTAATTCTCTCTATATACTATAACTATAGTAGGGCATAACTAATTCAAGAGAGGCACTGAGACATTTTTGCCTTGGGATTTGCTAGTCACTGTCTAATTTTAACACCATTAATTTTAAAATTAAAATAAGTATGCCTGTTTTTCAAAATTAGCCAGACTTTTAGCTCAGAGGGACAGACTAATGCAAGTAAGTTAAAAATTGTTTGAAGTAGAGCTTTAAAGAGTCTTCTTGGGAGACTGGAAACAAAAACAGTAACTGATTTAAAAAAAAAGACTCCACAGGTATAATGACTTCCTATTGGTATCAATGGTGTCAATTTTTGTACAAAATAATAAACAAAAAAGCAGGCGTCTACATAATTTGATCAGGCCTGCACTTTGGAAAATAACATGGAGGTGAGAAGCTGTAGAATATTTTTAGAAGCCTGACAAATGAGTAGGGGTGTGTAAATGGTATGGGTATACATTGATGCCACAAGCAAGAGAGCAAGGGAATAAAGGGTAAGAGAAGGACAGAGTATGAAATAAAATTGAGCAAGTGATTGTGAGAATTGGGGCCAAGATACAGATGCAGTTTAGCAGATGAGAGCTTCCCTACGATGTGTAAGGCCCTAGGCTTCATCCTATCCAGTACCTGTGATAGCGGGTACAAGAGCATGAAGTTTAACCATACAAATATAAGGAAATTAGAATCCTGTGTGGGAGGTGAATGGTGTATCTTCATTGGTTGCCATGTGGCTACTATTTCAGTGGGTAACTGAACATTTAGAGATGTGGACTTAGAGTCCAGAAACTTTTCTAGTGTATGACATTTTATTCTTTTGGTTTGTTGTCGGGGGCGCCACCCATCTCCCAAATAAATCACACGTGGAGGCTTGTTCTTACTTATGAATGACCTGCCTTAGCTTGTTTTGCTTCTTGCCAGTTTTTCTTATCTAATGTTACTCCAACTACCTTTTGCCTCTGGGCTTTTATCTTTCTCTATTTCTGTATACCTTTCTTAATACTTCTTTCTCCATGATTTGCTGGGCAGCTGGGTGGTTGGCCCCTGAGGTCCTCTTCTCCTTGTTCTCTTGTTCTTCTTTTTCCTCATCTCTCCTTTTATTTATGCACTCTGCCTTCCAGCCCTGCCTATGCCCACTTCTACGTTGCTATTAGCAGTTCATCTCCTTATTAGGAGCATCAGGAGTTTTAGATGGTCACAGCAACACTTCTTCACAGAGTTAAGCAAATGCAGCATAAACTAAAGCCATACACCTGAAAATAATATTCCCTAACACTTTTCAGTGTGGATGATGACATTCTCCGGAATGAAATAGGTGTAGGGGGAGAAGGGTTTGGAATCCAGATAACACAGTTCCTTGAAGGTGCTTGGGTCTGTGCAGGAGGTATTAACAATAGTGACAAATGACAATATGCCATACTTGTAGAGCACTGTGAGAAATTCACCTGTGAAGGGAGAAATGTATTGAAGTTGGCCTGAGGAACAAAAGTATCGGGGATGCATACAAGAAAACTCTTTTTATAACAGTCTTCTTAATCCACATCATAATTTCCTACATTTTGACATACTTAGTGTGAGCTATCATAATCGTAAACTTTGTACAGATGCAATAACATTCATGAAACGGACTTGTTCAATTTAGTCTCAGTCAGTGTTACATTTGAAGTTATGTCTACATAAAGTCTCAAATGTTATTTGCAAACGAAATAAAAAGTGAGCTACTGATTTCAGTGACCTTGTCTCCCACACAAATAAACTGAACCTAGATAGAGATCTGAGTCTCAACATAAGGAACTCAGATTCACAAGATGCAGTTACTTCTTCTCTTATTTCTGAACTGTATTTAAAGGATTTCCTAGGACATTCAACTTGTAGGTAGATTACCTACAATGCTAGTTAGTTTTAAATGTTAAAAGAAGCAGGAAACTGACAGTGACTTAATAAAATACAGAATGTAAATCAAGAAGCATATAATGAGAAGCAAGAATATTTTCTCTGATAATTAAATAACATCTCAAAATATTGTATTTTTCTTTTTTTAAATTACTAGGAATAATGCCTCAAAGCATCTTGCTTTTTGGTGAGATTTGTTTTTTCAGACAAATGGAAATTTTGTGGGCTATTGTCTCCAAATTCAATTTAAGGGGCAACAATTCTCAGACATGCAGGAAGAAAGGAAAGAAAGCAAAGAAAAGTAAAGGAAAGAGAGAAGTAAGTAAGTAAGTAAGTAAGTAAGTGGGAGTTGGAAGAAGCAATCACTAAGAGACATAAAAACCTAACAGCACTTTAGTTGGCAATATCAAGAGTCTGGGAAGATGATTTTATGGCAAGTACGACAAGACCTGAGGGAATAGCATGTGATGGAAAAATATCTGTGGCCATTGTATCAATTTTTCAAGATGGTCCATAAAACTTTATCTCAGCAGTGAGCAAAGTGAAATACAGACTAGAGTTCTTGCTGTCAAATAGTTCTGTTTGTTTTCAGACCAGCTACAGGGATATTTGCTCATTCTATTTGTGATGTTCATTTTTCTGGTAAAAAAAATGGGACCGCTAAAATATTTAAGTAAAATGTTCTATTTACTTCAAATATTGTTAGAGTAGTGTTTAGTTTTAGGCATCCAGTTTTAACTTAACTCTCTACATTAATTCCTTTCTTATTGCTGAAACAAAACACCCAGCCAAAAGATATGTAAGGAAGGAAAACTTCACTGATTATTTTACTAAGCACAGTTATATGGAGAGGCTTAGAATTTTCTTTATTTATAAATTATAGATTTCACTTTAATGTGTTAAAATTGCTGTTATAGAATGAAGTGTGAAGATTGGTCTGAAATAGACATAGGAAAGAGAGTTGCCCTGTTTGGGTCCTGTTTCTGGTTCATGATTGTCATAGAAAGAAATTGAGGAAATATGAATGATAAGAATAAAAAATAAAATGTAAAAGCAACTTCCTGTCTCCTTCACTACTTCCTCAACATACATGCAGATCAATGAAACAGACCACAGACTAGATCTTATGTCTTGGTTGTTATGATATGGAAAAGCTTAGTGTTGGGTATTTTCAGAAGCCCTTGGTATTTTTAGCATGCCGTTCACATTCCAAACTATGGCTACTTATGATCAAGACAAGGGAAGGCATCGTTAAGGGAGAAAATATTGTCATACAGGAAAGAGCGAAAAGCTGTAAGACTTAATGAGAGAACAAGACCTTCAGAGCCACGCTGAGGACCAATGATCAAGCTCTATTCAAGGTATGAGCTGTTGGGGTGTTTTCAAGTGAAGGGAGTGCAGCCCCACAAATAATCAAAAGAAGTAACCCAGACCCAGAATGACAAATATCACATGTATTTACTCGTACATGACATTTAGATATAAAGCAAAGAGTAACCAGCCTACAGACCACCCCCAGAGAACCTACACAATAAAGAAGACCTGAAGAGAGACATACATGGATCCCCCTAGGAAGGAGAAAAAGACAAGATCTTCAGAGTAAATTGGGAGCATAGGGAGCAGGGAGGGAGGGTGGAAGGGGAGAGGAAAGGAAGGAGAGTGGGGAAAATGTATAGCTTAATTTAAAACAATAAGATATAGAAAAGAAAAACAAAACAAAAAATGGAGTCTGAGATTCTTAGTGGTTTAAGTGGGAAGGAATAATGGTGGGAAAGCATTAAGAAGGAAGGGACTGTAGAAGACAAAAATGAATGCTGTAAGCAAAGTTTATAAGGGTGGCCTCTGGCCATTAGGAGAGCAAGACCCTGTGGTCAAGGTGATCTGCTGAGACAGGGGGTTCTAAAGACTGAGAAGTGCAGAGTGCTTCAATGTCCCTAAAGGGGCTACACCCCATACAGGTCATCATCCATCTTGGTGTTTCATTGACTCCATCTTGGCCAAAGGTCTTGGCCAGCCCAATACCAGGAAGATCCTTAAAAGGATCTACAGGGTAAAACTTCTGAGGCCTCTTCCAGGTTTGAAAACCTAACTAAACTCACCAACCCCTGAATGTGAAATCCCCACCAGTCCCTATACTTGGCTTAGAATCCCACTAATTCTCACTTGTAAATCTCTGGAAACTCCTCCCCCAAATAGTTCTACGTATGCCAGCAGCTTCCCTGTTGCTTCTAGCCCTAGTGGAGACAGTCAGCCTCTTGCCTCTTCCTATAAATCTCTTGTGTGAGGTTTGTTTTGTGCGGTGATTTTGTGGTATTCCTTGGCCTCCGACTGTCAGCACTCCTTTCCCTTCAGAGCCCTAATGCTTCATTTGGGGAAACTGTCTCCCACAGAGCTGCGAAACCTCCATTGGAGAAACCTTTCCCCTCAGAGCTGTGACACTTACTGGACCAATGACTAGAAATTGGGGAGAGAGCTCAAAAATAGATGAACAAATGAATGACAACCTGAGATGATGACTTTAATATTCATGTATCATAGAAAGTTAAAAGAAAGATACCGTCTTGAAAAATAATTAGCATCTAGTTGGGTTTCTCAAATAAGCAAGAGAAAGACAGGATGTACATTGGTTGCCGGGCTCTAACAGGCCTGAGAATGGCAAACACAGGCCCAAAACTGGCAAACATGTTGCTGACAGGTTTTGCCTTTTACCTGTCTCTCCCATTCACTCAACCTTGCTAAAGACCATTATACTACATTCCTAAAGGTAACCACTAAATTTTATTCCCTTATTGGTCTACTTCCTCCTCCTTAGGCTGACTACTGAGGTCCAGCTATCAGAGTCCTGAAGTCCAGCAGTCAAAAGTCTCATTTTGACTACTCTAGTCAACATGCCCAATAAAAATTAAACACTTCATCCTAACACAAGGTTTCCTTCATTTCCTTTTTATAAACTGTCATTTGTCTCTTCTATGGGTCATACCTGTTTTCTCTGTATTCAGAGGCAGTCCTTTGTCCTTCTTGGGCAAATGTCCTTTCCCTTTCTCCCTTGTTCCTTTTGCTTCCATTCTTGTCCCATATCTCCTGTCTTTTTCTCTTATTCCTTCCTGCCCTCTGTCCTTCTTGAAAAAGCCCCCCCCCCCCACACAGAGCAGGGACTTTTTACTAGATCCTGAAATAGGCACAAACCATACCCAATGACTTGTTGTCAACCAGAAGTTATCCTCCAGGAATGATCATACTCCCTAGAATTAAACTAAGGGAAGTGGGGAAGGGAGGAAATATTAAGGAATGTAGACACGATGTATCATTAATTGAGAATTAATCAGCTCCAGATATTTCAGTCTTGGGAAGTAAAACAAAGAGGTATTTTGAGTAAAAAGAACATATTTCATCCTTTCTGTCTTTCTGTAGGTCTTTCGTCTTTTCCACTTTTTTCCACAATGCAAGCACATCTGTTCCTTAATTTTAAAAATGCAATGAGATTATTATAAGATATCAAATGCAAAAGTTAATAGATCTCTGAATCTATCAGATGGAGATCTCAGGCAAGACAGCCGAGCCCAAGCCCGAATCACAGAGTCTGCTGCATTCCTGTTACCTTCAACAGAATCAGAAATTTCTACAATCTACCCGTGTTTGTGTAGTGTATTAGCTGTTATCCTAGTATTAATGCCCTTGATGTTGTGCCAAGAAATGCAAGGAGCTAAATTGAAATGAAGCATGAGCACTTAACAGTCTTACTCAGCAATGTCTTTTGCTTTTCTTCCAAACAGTGCTAAAACCGTCCCCTGTGCACTGTCAAACACATGTGATACAGGTGAGAAATGAGGAGTGGGCATGTGCACAAACAATGACTTACTGGCTTTGCCTTTAAGCAATGCAAGCACTTGCCCACTGTGATAGGTCAAGGCTGGAACTTCATTAATTTACATCCAAAGCTCTGAGCCACTGGAGATGCCATGTGCATTTCCCAAGACTGCAAAGCAACCTGCAGAGCTGTATCAGAGAGGGCGGGCAATTTTCTGATGCCGTGATAACATCACTTGCTGCCTAGTTGTACTACATAGAGGAGCTGCTTTAGGAAATAGGCAACAGCTCTAGAGAGAACAGACGGATTCTGATGATAACCAGGCTGATTTGTGAATCACTGTTACAACAGAAACAAGGAACACAGGAAGGAAGCTCACCATTTTAATGTTCTTATGATATGCTGAAAATGAAAAAATCAGCAAGCAATTTTGCTGGTCCTCATCATGGGACTCTGATTTAGCCAGGGGGATGGTTCATCTCAGATGGGAACTTTCTCACTTCACTGCCCTCTTCTCTTTAGACTTTTTTTTTTTAAAAATAGCATTCTCTGCAGAGATATCTTTAAAAGAAAATCATCTGGAATTTTGCTGTCTGGAATATGAAAATACTGGTGTTCTAAATGCAGTCTATACTCAGGCAAGAAGGAGTGGACACACACGTGTAATATTACATACTAGGGCCTCCTCCATAGGCCTGGGATTCTATTATTTTTTAGAGTTTATTTTTCTGTTTCCTAGACAACTTTTGAAGAGCAAACTGTTAAATATACTCCTTTCCATAAATTGCTCCTACCATTAGGACATTTCTCTTTTCATCAGTTAAGGACATTTTTCTCTTTTCACCAGCTAAGTGTAAGGAGTGGAAAACACATTAAGAACTTCAAGTGAAAAAGAATGAATGTAATACAGAAAAGTGGGTGTGTGTGGACTAGAGGGCGAGAATGAAAGAGGAATCTTTGCAAGGCGTGTTGACTGCTTCTGGAGCGGTGCCGTTAGAGAAACAGCTGTTTCTAAAGTTGCCATTGAAGCCTCACAGGGCAGAAACTCATTCCCAGCTCCCGAAAGAGCCAAAAAAAAAAAAAAATACCTGGAATACCACTAACCTTATACTAATTCATTAAGTTTATTGAACTTTTTTAACAGGACGTGAAGGGCTAACTGAAACTGTTTCTCATAGCTTCTTAATATACCTTATTTAACAGTATCACAGTGCGTAGCCCAGGCAGGCACTAAACTAGAAATGCTGCTGTTTCATCTTCTTCAGGGCTGGGGTTACATGGACGGATCACCACCTACTGATCAAAGTTATTTTTCATACCCAAAGTTTGAGGCCTTGACTTAACTAATGGCTCTATGAGAAGGTCTTTCTTCAATCATCTCTCAAAGTTTCTATAAACAAGAGCGTTAGTACGGAAAGCACAGCCTTTCGAAAACGGCGGGTAGTTTCTGACAGGTACCTCTTCCTGGAAGGTAAATGAATCTAGGTAAGTAATTTCCCCTGACTTTTGAGCCAACATAACTCGTTTAACTGCACTGCAGCAATGGGAGGAACGGGAAACTAGGATGCAGGTCTCTGGTAGAGCCATGTTGCAAGGATTATGGGGGCTTTTTAAAGCTTATTTATAACATGGTTAATGAAATGCTGGTGAAGTTTAGGGCATATTTCCTAAGGAAAAAATATTGTATTATAGCAAGGAGTTTCTAGTTTCATCTGCGTAAAATCCAATCTACCAGACATTACACTCTGAATCTTTCACACCCATGTTCAATATTTTAATTTATCACTTCTATTCAGGGCAAGAATGAGCAAGCAGCTTGAACGCTTGGATCATTTGTTCCATTCCGACACCTAGAGTTTAATAGACAAGCCTGGGTTGTCTCTAAGGAATAAGTAGTTGTGTATACCACCTGGCACTGTCTTCTACATTGTGGGTGTGCAGTGTACACTTACTGAGGAAATGCTTCAATCTGAAAATGACTTAAGATGAATACATAACAGGTTTTTTTTTTTTTGAAGTATCAAAGTGTTCAGTAAAAACTTCCAGCTGAATGAATGTTGTAACAGACTGGCGAGGAACCTGGCCATGGCTGTTGCTTCCACAGTGAGCTTCAGGAACAGTTCTTTCTGCCTACAGATTCACCTGTGAGATTTCTTCATCTTGTTCATTGATGGCACCTGCTGGGCGACTTTCCCCAAGGTTATAGGTCATAATTAATACCCTTAAGCTTGTGGTAAAAGAAAACCTATGTTCAACTTGACTTCTCTTATTTAAATAGTCTTCTCTACCCCAGATGTGTATTTTAAATGGGCTGTTGATTAATTACTGACGATTTTCCTGCAGGGACAGTATTAACAACGAGTCATCTTTTTTCTTTACCCACCAAATCTCAACTCCCAAATTCACTGCTATTTATGTTACTACTGCAAAACAAATCTGTGTAGGATTGAATTGTGCCTACTTGTTTGATTGCTTCCCTTCTTTGGTTTTGCCGAACTATAGATTAGTCAGATAAATTCCTTTTTATTGAGGGCATATCCATTTCATTTTCTTTTATGAAAGTTACTGCTCCAATTCCCACCCTAGTGTTAAGTTCATACCAATATATTTTAGAAAGCCTATACTGAACGAGTTAGGTGTGTGTGTTAAAATCTCCACCTCAAACAAACCCAGGTGCATAGTGTTTTTTTTTCTACGTATCTATGCCTATAGTAAACTTCAATTTCAAATTACGTGCAAGAAGAGTCACAAAATAAAATAAAAGAATAATTATATTAAACCTTTATAACACCATTTTAAACATATCTATTTCTAGAATTTTCCATGTAATGTTTTGAGACCATACTTGATCAAAGGCAACTGAAAACATGGGAAACAAGATGAAGGATAAGGAGAACTGCCATTTAGGTTTATATAAGTACCATCATAATAATAAATAATAATATGTGCTAAGCTCCCAATTGTGCCTCTTTATAGTTTAACTCTACTTCGATTTCAAAGCTCTGAGAATCACCTATCTATTCTCTGTCAGTATAGCTTTTTAGTGTTTAGAAAGCCATATAAATGCAATTGGCCAGTATGCAGTTGTCTTATACTGTCTGCTACTTAACACCTGTCTGAGATTTACCTGAATGCTGAGTAATGTTTCAACAACCCAATGTCCCATCATTTCATTTATTGTTTCCTAAGGTATATTATTGACACTGTGATCAAAGATCTTAAGTTACGTCTTCCATCCAGGCTTGGTTCTTTCTCTCCCTTAATTATAAAGATGAATAGAAAACAGTGTTCAATTTTGTGATTGGATTTAGTACTTTTTCTTTCTTTTTGTTTGTATAGGTTTATTCAAACTTTAAACAATTTGCCTCCAGACTTGTCCTATTAAAATTTTATTCGTTCATCAACACCATTTTCCAGAAATCATGCAATGATTCTCTCAAATAGGATTTATCTCAAATAAGATGCCATCTAGAACTTTGATATTTATTTCACGTTGATTTCCAGTTATGCTCGTTCAAAGATCTTGATATCAGTTTGATGTGACAAATTCTTGAAATGAAAACTAAGTCCCAGTAAATACTGAACAAATGAACATAGTGGGTTATTAGAAATAGGCAGAACTCCTCCCAACAAGAGATTGTTGATGCTATTCAAAAGCTGGAGTGGATGTAGCTACAGAGCATACACTTTAGACTTCAGAGCTATAATACAAGTTTGCATAAGCATTGCCATAATCAAGGCATAGAATATGCCCCCGAGATCCCCTATGCTACCTCTCTGTAGTATCTTTCTGCCTAAATACCCATGAGTGGATGATGCTTGCCTACATTGATAAGAGTACCCAGTACTCAGTCTACAGATTTGCATAGCAAAGGTATTCACCAGCTCCTTTATAAAAACTACCTGGGAATTCATTTGCCCAATGAGACTGACATTTGAAATTTCCCAGTGCACAAAGCATACCAATTAGAGAAAAGTAGGAGGAACAGTTTTCTCTGGCCTTGTGACTAAAACTACTTCCACATACCTAATTTCTATGTGTCACAATGACAGCTTATTGTTTATGCCATGTAGGAGAGAAAGGAACTAAACCAGGAATTGTAGGACAGACTTTTAGAGTGCTAGGCAGACTCAAGAAAGAAAGTACAATGTAGTTGAGTTGAGACATTTCATGGTGGCTTCTGAGTTCAGCTTTGGGGTGCTACAGAGGTTAGGTTACACAAGAAACTTTCCATTAAACTTCCATAGCCAGGCACTGTGGGATGTGAACAACATGAACACAGGACTCCAAATCAGGAGGCTTCTCATCTCTCTTTGAATCTCAAAGGAAGCCATGTTCCCCATGCCCAGTGGGTCAGGGATGGTGGGTGCAGACACAGCAAATGGTTACTGGATGGTTCTGGTTGGAGCAGAAGACCAGATACAGCAAGATATAATCCCCAAATTGAAGCAGTGGTGTGAAAAATATTTCGTGGGTATCTAAATCATTTGGAAAAATATTAGCAACATCTTCTTTGACTTGGTTTCTGAGCTCAGAAAAATTAAAATGGACTTTCTCACCTACTGGGAAGTGGAACAATAATGTATTGTTATATTGAAATATTCTCTTCAGTTTCCAAATTTCTTCTTAGTTGAAAGCGTAAAGGCAATGGAAATCTAAGAACTCTTATTATTAATTATCCTCTAAAGAATGCCACACAAGTTTAAGGTTTCTCCACCTATAGTGCTAGTGTGAAACAGATAATATACAAATGACAAAGTCACAATACTCAAGATAAAGAGGGAAACATTACTTATGTCCCTATGTAGCCCAGATCTCAATTTTATCTCATAGTAAGAAATTTGACTAAAGTTATTCAATACTGTTTGGACTGTCCAATTTATAAAATTTACATATAAAATATAAAAAAACAATTTACTCTATCAATTTTAGAAACTGATACTTTATATCATAATCTCAGGTTTGATCTTGTCTTATAAAAATGGTTATAGAGATTATATACAAAGAAATACAAAATAGCTATCACCTTATTGAGAAATGTGTCTCCTGGACTTGCAGTACTGACATTCTTCTAAGCAGAATGCCAGGGACAGCTTACCAATGCAATACTAGATTTTAAAGCCCAGTGGTAGTTAGATGTCTCCTCATGTGGAATACCCCTCTGTGTGCTGTGAATATGTTGTATTACCATTGGCTGATAAAGAAGCTGCTATGGCCTACGGCAAGGCAGAATATAGCTAGGCAGGAAATCCAAGCAGAGATAGAGGCAGAAAGATGTTGGAGACAGGAGAGATGTCAGTGGCACCAGAGGAGTAAGATGGCAGCGCATTACCAGTAAACCACAAGGCATGTGGCAATACACAGACTATCAGAAGTGGGTTGGTTAATTTATAGGTAGGGAAATGGGAGGCGGTGGCGGGGAGGAGGCAGAAATCTTTAATAAATAAATAAATAAATAAATAAATAAATAAATAAATAAATAAAATTTATAGGTAGAGCTAGCAAGTAATAATAATATCAGATGTGGAAGCAGTTACAAAACAATAAGAAATAAATCAAGGCATTTAGCAAATAAATTGGTGAGAATATCAAGTTTCGGCAAAGTAGGAAATCACCTGCTATACTTTTTTTTGTTTTGTTTTTGTTTTTTCATCTACTATACTTTTAAGTAGTTGTCTGATGACATTGTTAGATTCTGGGTTGGTGGGTTTATTGTATTTGGAGAATTTTACTTGCTCATCATAAGAATGATAAGTCTTTTATGTAATTATGTAAACACAGAAGGAAGGCAAGAAGTGGTTATTCAGGTTGCTTGAGAGACCTCAAGATAATGCTGGCTCTGGATAAGCAACCTCATGACTTCCACACTAACAAGGTTCTACGTTGTCAGTTGGCCTTTGAGAATATTTAGCATATGGGTGTTATTTTTTTTGGAAACTTCAGTTTGTAGCTACCATCCAGCCTGCCTGGTTATGTGCAGACCTTCCTCTGAGTTTGGGTCCTTTGATTCTTTTTCAGTTGGATCCAGTTCCTAACCTCATTTAAATGCACTCATTGGGAGAATTTTTTTCTCTTCACTTTTAAAATCCCGCCCCAGCCACCAGTCGTTTAGCATGACAAGGTGGAAACTTCTGTTCTTAGACACCTTGCCAAGCCCTGACTTACATTAATTTACTCATAATCCAGTTATTTCATGGTTTGAAAATTTAATGTATAACTAGAAAGGTTATCTTTGAAATCTTATTCTGTTTAGCACTACAAGGAAAGACACTTATTCTGATTTTGATTGGATTATATCATAAAGCTTTTGGATGCCAAATAAGTCATTTATTTGGACGTTTTGAAGGATAATGATAAATTATATCTGTCTCCCCTCTGAAGTTAATTTTGCAATTGACAGAATTTTCTATATACTTTTATAGTTTTAATAGCATTTTATAGCATGTTTTATATTTGATAAAACTGCTTTACACTCATTTTAATTAGTTATTTCACATATATATCAATTAGTTTCTGTAATGAAAAAAGGAAAGTCTAAACGATTTTGAAAAGCAAGATGTCGCATATGCATATAGATAAAGCTTTAATGACTTCCATCTGGGGATATTACCCAGCTTCACAAGTGGTTTTAGAAAAAAAATTGTATGAATGACAAATGGATCCTGGTAGCTTAGTCAACTCACCCAGAAGAGCTTGGGATTGCTCAGTATTTAACCAATCTCTAGATTGCTTATGTAAATGAACATACTGGGTGAGGAGAGAAAAGAAAGAAAACCAAGGAATAACATATGTTCATGTTCTGTGCCCAATTTGATAATAAGAGAACCATTTGGTGTTCAAGAATACTAACTTACTGAGTAGCAGACCTGGATTTGGTCATGTAACAGCAGGATGGATCAGAAGGCAAACGAGGCAAGTTCTCTAAATCTTGCTTCACCAGCGTGTGGTCACTGGGTCAATACTGGCTTCAAAGTTCTGTTTCAAAATTCAAATAAAATCTTTACCGGTATGAAGGGTTCAGCACAGTATGGGAGCTCCCATAGAACTATTTGCATTCATCCAAACATCTTTTTTAAAACATGCTGTCACTCACTGCATAGCCCAAGCTAGCCTAACTCATCATCTCCTTTCTTCTCCTTCCTTAGTGCTAGACTACAAGTCTTTGCCAGCATGCTATCAACGAAAGCTTCCATTTTTTTAAAGGTTTATGTTATTTTTAATGATGTATACAGATATGTATCTGTTTGTAAGTTCTGTTCATGTGTTGCTTTCATTGGGTAATGAATAAAGAAATTGCTTTGGGCCTGATAGGGCAGAACTTAGGTAGGCAGAGAAGACAGAACTGAATGCTGGGAAGAAGAGCAGAGTGGCAGATGTTATGGATCATAGAAATAACAATTTTATATGTTTTACACAGTATTTTTATTTGTTTAAATCTTATAATTCTGTAAGTTAGTCATTGATATACTTATGTAGCATCATAAAAGACCAGATTCCTATAGAGTTGAGCAAAACAGAACTATTTGTCAATTAAAGTATTACTGATCTGATAAAAGAAAAAGTTTGCAAAGAGACTCATTAAGAATTGACCAAACAGCAAGCCAAGAAATAACATGGAACAAGGATGTTGCAGGTAAATAAATGTAAAGATATTCATCAATGATAACAATCCCTGATAACTGATTAGAAAAATGCATGTGGACATGGTTCCATAATCATTCTTGGTGTAAAGGACTTTTGCAAAAATAAAAGTTTTTCATACATTATAATGTTTGCCTTAGGAAAACAAGAGATTGATATACGGGCTCAAATTTTGAATTGATCTCAAGATTTCATACTCAGGCCGGGCGGTGGTGGCACACGCCATTAATCTCAGCACTCGGGAGTTCGAGGCCAGCCTGGTCTACAAGATCTAGTTTCGGGACAGGCACCAAAGCTACAGAGAAACCCTGTCTCAGAAAACCAGAAAAAAAAAAAGATTTCATACTCAGCATGGGTCAGCTGGGTTCCAACTTAGAGAAATTATGCTGAAGTCATAGGAATACACCCCTACCCTCCCATTACTATCCTCCCTCCCCACTGACACTGATGCTTATAGAATTATTACTATATTTCTTCAGGCTGGAGATTATATTAGCATGGTCCTCATTATTAATCAGGCTCAACACAAGGAAAAGAAGAAAAATACACAGACCTATAGGTAGTCTGAGGATTTATTAACTTATTTATTTCTAGAAACATCCATCCAGTGGTTTGGACATGAATAATTTTGTTTCTCAGTGAACACGAGGGGAAAGTATCATACATTTTCTTTTCAAGTTCTGAAATATTTAGTATATGGGTTTCTTGATTTCTAGTGACATTTATATTAAATTTTGTTGAATTTCTGAAATAAAAATAGGATACATTTACAAGGCATGTGTAGGAATGCTCTTAAGATCATCAGAATGTAATAATGAAGCAGAATTCTGTGAGTATTTGGGAAAATATATTGAATAATTTTACAGGAGATTATAGAGCTAGTTGTTGACTTGGAAATAATGCCATGCAGAGAACAAATGCAAATAAACTGATCTGGAACTGAACTGAATTACAAGGTATTAACCTGTGAGGTCTGGGTTCATTCCTCTCCAGTCCTTTGTGATATTATTTGACCCCAACTATTCCTCCTATTTAAATGGTTAAATGGTTGATATGTGAAGTGATTCTTCCAAAGTCTTATATTTTGGAGGATTTGTTACCTTGTGTAGTGGCGAAAAATCTAAGGAAATAATACCTGACAGAAGGAAACAGGTCACTTGGGACTTGTCTTCGTGGCTTGTACCATGTCCTCTGTCACTTCGTCTGTTTCTTTTCAGCCATGAGGTCAACAACCTATCTGTCCTATGATATTGGGACTCATGATATGCCAGAAAGAATGGAATGGAGGCTGTGGGATCAAACAGCTGAAAAGATAAAGAAAATTAACCTTCTCTGTCATATGGACAAAGAGATCCTTTTACACTGCTGCTAGAAATGTAAAATCATTTATTCAGTGTGGAGTCATCATACGCATTGTTCACAAAACTAAAATTAAATCTACCATCTATCCAGTTATATCATTCCTCGATATTTAACCAAAGGGCTCAAAGTCAAACTATCACAGAGGCTCCTGCATATCAGTATTCACTGCAGCATTACTTACCATACCTAAGATGTGTAAACCAGACTAGATGTCCAATAACAGAGAATGAATGGATAAAGAAAATGTATGGATACACAGTGGGGTTTTTCAGCCATAAGGAAGAACAAAGTTATATTGTTTTCAAAGTAATGAACACAAATAAAGGACACAGAAAATAATAAGAAACAAATAATCGAGTCTCAGGAAGATATTGTACATTTTCTTTCATTTGAGGAGATAAAATACTTTATGTAGTTACACAAAAGCATGTATGCATATGTGATGGGAAGTTGGAAGTAAAAGCATCTAGAAGAAGAAAGGGGAATAATTGGAGAGGCAAGGGCTAAGCAGGCAGAGGTGGGGTGTGGAGAGGCTGTGCTCATTGTACAGCACACACCTGCATGAACGATAGCTATGGTTTTCCATTTCTGGGGGATCTTTACCTCTCCTCCCAGACCTGCCATATCTATTGTCTGTGAATTAAATTTTACACCTACTGTTCATGATGAACGTGCAAAATACTGTTTCCAGCATTGCATCTAAATATCTTTTTTCCATGTGCTAGTTAAAAGCAGTTAGAAAGAAAGCAAATAGAAAGCTCTAAACTCAGTGCGCCTTTGGGATGATTCGACTAGTGCAGTGAGCGAGTGACCTTCTGAATAGTAATTAAGAAAATAATCCCATCAAAACAAGAAGCGAGAGCAATGCTTTCTTTTATTTTCACTTTTAAAATCTGTCCCTCTGAAGAAAATGGCACCTGACTGCAGCACGGTATATTTTGCTAATCACTTGGGAGATTTATATATAAAAAACCAACACCTCCCTGCTTTCTTGAGTCCTTGTGGCTGTTCTCCTGTAAACTTTTTCTCAGAATTGTTGCGTTGATGCTGAAAACAATCCCATGACAAAAATCTCTCTCATATTAAAGGCAAGGTCTTATTTCAAACTGAGAAAATAATTAGAAAGCCGACAGGAATTCCTTTGGGTACCATAGTGTTTGTAATGAGAAAATTGAACATCTCTGAAGCCAAAGGGCTTGGCCTTGGGAGCCTGGAAATGCTGTTTTTCTCTCAAGGGCGGGACACAGATGTCTATCATAGCACTTGTGGAAACACGGTGCTCTCTTTCCTGCCCTGATATGCCAGTCAGTGCCTTTCCGATGTCTTGCTACAGTGCGTATTAGAGAAACTCTGAAGTCGTTATCCATTTCAATATGTCTGGAAAAAGTCCAGATACAGGTGCATGAATTAAATCAGTTATTTGTGTATCTCTTCAAGCATGAAGTTCAAACTCACTGGAAGCCACAAATTATATGCTTGAGAGGCTTCTGCAGTTTCTGAAAGATATGTACTTGACTGCAGGAAGAAGAGAAAGGACACACACTCCTGTCTGCTGGCATCTCATTAATGGCTCAGATAGCATCCCAAGCATAATTCCGAAGGGCAACAGACAAAGCAAGGGAAAGAGCGCCATCATTCACTAATCTGAAATGTGCACGTCTATATGTATGTATGTACTCTGTCTTAGTAGTCCTGGAAAAAGCCTGTGATGCTATTACATATTAGAATGTACATTTTTATGAGGGAATTATTGTATTTTACCCATAATAGTAAAGAGTTAAGTTCTTGAAAGTTCATTTACCAGAATCCAGGATATTAAAATTTTTAGAAATAATTATGAAATCTTAAAAAATAAGATCACACATTCTGCAGAAGAGAGGGAGGAAGGATTGTAGGACCACGTGGTGTCAAAAACACCACAAGAAAACCCACAGAATCAACTAACCTGGACTCATAGGGGCTCATAGAGATTGGTCCAACAACCAGGGATCCTGCATGGGACTGACTTGGGCCCTCTGCATATATGTTACAGCTGTGTGAGTTGGTCTTCGTGTGAGGCTCCTAAAAGCAGGGGCTGTCTCTGACTGTGTCGTCTGCTTTTGTGACCATTTCCTTCAAGTGGATTGCCTCATCCAGCCTTAATAGAAGAGGAGCTGTTCACAAGAGCAGATCCCTTAGCCAATCACTTCTCAAGGCTGTTGTTACACTGGAGATGATTTTTTTTCCTCAGAAACTGTGGGGGAACAAGAATACTTTTAGTTATGATCATAAAAATTTTAAAATATTCTCATCTTCTTTTCCTGGCCCCCAGTCTCTTTCACACACAGGCACGTGCAGAGGGCAGAGCAAGTGGATTCTACCGTGTAATTATGAAGGAGGCACCTGGGGAGAAATTAATGTGGATTGAGAGGAGGCTCAGGCCAGAAAAGATTCCTGGACTGTGATGAGGGGAAGGAGAAGACATGTTTTCCATGCAACTGTCCTCCCTCTTTTCCTTTCTGTTCCTCAACAATTCTAGCCTGAAAGGATGCTGAGCCAGGAATGCCAGAAAATACAAACAAGGGCTTCTGAGTGTCAGAAAAATCTCCTCAAAGGTAAAACTAGGATGTTACTAACATTGTATGCTCAAGGATAAAAAATTCATGGGCTGAGAGATACATATAAATCAGTGACTTTTCAAAGTATTTTTAACGTTTTTCAGATTATAGTATATGTATGTTCCCTTCCATTTCTTTTCTCCCTTCCGTGTACTCTTCTTTCTCTCTTTCAAATTTATGGTCTCCTATCTTCTTGTGTGTGTGTGTGTGTGTGTGTACATATTCCTGATCAATCTATGTTATTTTACTTGTGTGTGTGTGTGTATATATATATATATATATATATATATATATATATATATATATATATACAGGCAGGGGAGCTAGCATGAATTTTCCCTAAGGTGAGCAGCTGATACTTGAACTTGTGTGAAGCTTCCTAAGGTTCCACCTTTCGTTTACTACGGCTTGCATTTAGTATTTATAGCTGATCATTATAGTTTGTCTGTAGGGCTGGGATGAGACAAACAGCATTGGATGATAGTGAGTTACTTATTGAGAATGAAGGCAAAGACTGAGTCATTATTTTGAGATTGAGTTATTCACCACTGTTGGGATTGTTTGGCAAAGAGTTTTACCAAAGAGACATGCACACACTGTTGCAAAATTGAATGGAATGTAGTCGTGGTTGAGCAAGAAATGATCTTTCATTAAAGACCTTTTGAGATTTTGTATGTTTTTCTTCTCTTTCCTAGTGTAGATAAGCTGAAGGCAAGGGTTCTACATTCTTTCTGTGAGCCAAGTCCTAAGCTTTCAATTTGTATTTAATCAAATACAGAACACATTACTCCTCCTTTCCTACATCCAATATATTTCTATAAGATTTGATATAACAAAACAATTGTTTTTAAGGGATTTCTCAGCAATGATTTTCAATTGAAACACTGTTGAAGTGTTTGCAGGTAATACCCTTGAATCAATAACTAATAAAAGTATTTGGAGTGTCTATATCTATTTCATAGTTAGCTTAAGTAGTTAAGATTATAGATGTGTTAGATATGTCTCTAGTCAATAGCAACCTGGATTTATTCTTAGACTACCTGTGATTCTCTTTATCCTCTGACATCACTGCAGCATTCAGATTGTACAGATACCAAAATATTCATACTCTTCAGCTGAATTAAATCACAGGCTTTCCTAATAAATAGGTAAAGACAAAAAGCCAGCCAGAGGTGTTAAAAATAATATACATGGAAGATCAGAGTTGAAAATACTGGGATGCCATGTCTGGCAGATGGCTCAGAAGTTAAGAGCACTGGCTGCTCTTCCAGAGGTCTTGAATTTAATTCCCAGCACCCACTTGGCTGTTTACAACTGTCAGTAGCTCCAGTTCTAGAGGATCTGACACCTTCATACAGACATACATACAAGCACAGCACCAGTGCACATAAAACAAGAATAAATATATCATTAAAAAAGAAAATATGGGGATACTTTCTGAGAATAAAGACTGCATCTTATTTCTGTGAGCAGAATATACCACAGTTGATATACCGTCTCCCCTTTGTGTCTTTATATTTAACTGGATAACTAATGTTTATTTCTAATTTCTTAGCAACACTCTGGCAGCATTGAAGATCAGTGTGGTTAAAAAAAAAGACAGATGGAGGGCAATTGGGAGCGATAGAACCTAGTCTGTCCTAGAGTGGTAGGGCACAATTAGCTACTGAGTAGAGCCAGGGAGATAGAAACCTTTAGAAACACTTATTTATACAATAATAGTATTCAATTTAAGAGTTTGAACACTTTGAACACTACAATGTAAAGCTGGGGTTCATAGCTGAAGCACTGAGTGGAATTTATTTATGTGGCTAATCTATTTTTTCACTAAATTTTTTTGCTTACCTGATACTTCCATAAGAAAATTAAATGAAAAATTACATGCAGTCAATAGTTTGTAGCATTTTTTTCACATAGTTATAAATTATTGATAAGTACCAGCAAAAGAAGTTAATAAAATAAATACTGGGAGGAAAAGAAGAAGGTTAGAATTACGATTTATTAGTTGTCAGAAGTAGAGCAAAGTAAACAAATGTATCCTTCCAGAAGTTCAACTGTAACCACTTTTCTTGAATAAAATAAAGTCTACAAATTATAGATGCTCAAATACCATTTGAGCCTGGTAAGTTTGATGATAAAACTGGAAAACAATTGCTTTAAGTTCTCCAAGAGATGGAATAATTATTTTTTATATACTCAATCAGATAGTCATGTGTATTAGTGAATACCTTCCTTTGTAAGGGTCCATAATGGACACGAAGAATTTACTGATACTGATCAAGTAGCAGCTCTTTATCAATACATTAGTGCTATGCATTGCAATGCTTTTGGCTTGATAGTGTATAATATTAAAATATTTATGAAAATTGCTAATCATTTTTATTTAGAAAGCACTAATTTCATTAGTAGAATTACATAAGTAAGTCAGATGTTCAGATAAGCTTAATGAGCACATAAGGAAATAAGGGTCTCCCTCGACATAAGATTTTAATTAATAATTAGTTTGCCATACTTTATTGAATACAGAAGTTAAATCAACTGGATATTGATCTTAATTTCTGAAGATCCTTACATGACAATTTTTACGTCAATTTCTGGAATTTTTTTTCAACAGAAGCTGTTTCACTGTTAATTATATTTTTGCATGAAAAATAACATGAAGCATCAATTATATATCATATATTACACTCATAGGATAACCCTTTTATTATAGACTCTTTATTGTTTTAACAGATGTATATGGTGTGTAACAACCAGCACAAGATATAAGCTGTTCATGTTCACAAATACTTCTCTCTCTATGCCCCAGCACATTTTGTTGTAAACCTTTCCATGGAGCTGCATAGCCGGGTTTTTTTTTTTTTTTTGAGTCCTCTCTATCTATATAGATCACAGAAACCAAATGATAATGTGCAGATTTCTGGATATTAGTATTTCTCATTTATTCTGATGGAACTGAAATCCATTCAAGGCATTGTTTATGTTGAGTGTGGCCTGCATTGCTTTGCTAGTCCAGTGATAAAACACTGTGATTAAGAGCAACTTGGGGAGGAAAGGGTTTATTTTGGCTCATGCTCAGACACCATTCCTTCAAAGGTAACCAGGTCTGGAGCTCAAGCAGGAACTCAGCTGCAGGAACTTGGGCAGAAGCCATGGAGGAACACTACTTACTGGCTTGTGACTAGCTCCGGACTTTAGACAAGGCAGAGCCATGGATTGGGCCTCTCCACACAAATCATTAATTAAGAAAATGCCCCACAGACTTGTTTTCAGGTCAATCTTTAGAGTCATTTTCTCTATTGAGGTTGCTCTTCCAAGATAATTCAAGTTTGTGTCAATCCTCAAAAACAACCAGTACAAAGTTGTTCAACCTTGCATTTTATTGACTGTTGTTCTATTTATGTAGATGAAATATTTTAATTATTGTACACACATACAAATAAAGGTAATAAAACGCTTTTAAAATGAGGTGTGTTGTTTTATTTTCAAGTGTTTAATGGTTTTAATTTGTCTCTTTGTGCCTAATTTCCAACTTGAAATAATTCTGGCCAGAGAACCCATACCATTATTTCAATTTGGTAAGAGCTTTAATAGCCAGAATAGAATTTATTTGCATGAACAATGAGAAACTGTATAAAACAGTACACATATATTAAAAACAACTCTTTTATTTGAGTCAGATCATGTATCTCTTGATATTCTGGCTACCATTTCTATTAGTTATTAATATGATACACGTGTAAGCTCCCAGCAAGAATTATGGATTTGCTCATTTTTCTCTTGAGCTCTGTCAGTTTGTTTTGCATATTTTGAGACCTTCTCCAAATGTTGCACAGGTTTTGAATGTTTTGTGGTCCTTGTTAATTCCTCTTGTCAGTATCATGTAGTATGACTCTTTTTCTCTAGACTGTTTTATTTGAAGTCAAATTGACCAGAAGTTTGCATAGCTCTTTCGGTTTTCAAGTCAACATTACAACACATATGATTTTATGCCCCTTTACTTGAAAGTGTGTGGACTGTTGACTTTTGAGGCGTTTTATAGAGTTGCACACTGATTGATAGATGCAGGGTATTTCTTTCTCAATAAATAGTGAAAATGCATATTTAGTTTGTTTTTGACATAAAGTCTTATTTTGTAGCTTAAGCAAACCTGAGGTTTAAACTCTACCCCAGGCTGGTCTTGAACTTGTGACTCTTTTGCCTCTGCTTACTAAGTACTGGGATTACATGGATCAGTTGCCACACATATCTAGTATTTCTATTGAAATACTGAACTGTGCTGTAAATATTAGACATTTTCTCTCCTGTATTCCTCTATTCCCCTCTCTCTCATATATATTTGTAAATTATTTAAAGTTTTAAAATTCTATTTATTTATGTTTTCCACTTATTTTCTGTATATTTGGTTTTGTTGCTCTGAACATATAATATAATTATGTGCTTTATTATACTTTATGTTTTCTTATCTAAGCATTAACTTTTTCATTGTTTCATCTGTATTCCTTAAGTTTCAATATAAATTTTGATAAGTAAATTTCTGCTTGAAAATCTTGTACTAGGTGTCCATCTCTAGTGAAAAATAGGTAATCTTCAGATAAGAGTTGAGAGATGCATTGATGTTTGTGATTTCTAAGTTCCTAGAAATTGGTTTAAAACTACGTCAATTTAGGAGAATAATAGTAGTGGATTCTTGCCCATGGTCTATGACGTGTCTAGCCATAATGTTTCATCTTGAGCAGTGAGACTTAAATCTAATCAGGTAGTGGTTGGTTACGCCCCCTGATGTTTGCACCTCACTGGGCATGACTGGCCAGGTCAGTCATTTTGTAACTTTCAAGGTTAAGAGACTGATATAATTGATGACTATTTTCATCATCTGGAAACATGTGTGGTATCATCCAGCACATGAAAGCTTGTCAGTAAGGCACTTCCACATCAGTACCAGCTAGAGTTTGTCATGGTCTATATGTCAAACATGTAGTGTGGTCAGTAGAAGTGTCTTGCCATTAAGGTCTATAAGTTTTTTATAGTTTTTCTGAGTAAATTCTATTTTTTTGGTTTTTAATTTTTTATTTGTACCAAAATAATTATTAATCATTGATTGATTACATATTGTTCTGATTCAGTGTTTGAAATCCTGATTAGGCAAGTCTACCACATGACTCATTCTGCTGCAAACAGATTATATTTGTTCATGGAAGTTTGGAGTTTAGTAGGAAGGCTTGGCATGACAGGCAAATTACAATTATCTTCAAGATTTCTCTTTCATATCTGGAACCTGTGTCTCTAAAGCTTTATTTTAGCAAGCAGTTTGTTACTTAGATTTAGCACACTTTAATGCTTTTTAAAAACATGTCAGTTTCTTTCTTTGGTAGAAAATTTTGGCATATGTAAATAGAGATTTGATTTTTATTCTGAGCATGGAAACTTTAATTTGTTAAGTGACACAGACTAAGGATTGATCTTAACATCAATTAAGAGCTGTAAGAATGGATATCTTTGTTAAGTTTGTAAACTTCATAAACTAGTGAGAAAATATTTAGTCATTCACATTTGGTATGATAATTAGAAATCTTTTTCATTTAAATGTCCTTCATTAGTTCATTAACTTTCTTTCATTCCTAATTTTCATGAGCTTTATAAAAACATTTTAATTGAATAAGTATAATTTATGTCAAATACTTTATCATTGTAGACCAAGATTATTGTATATCTTTCTAATATTTTATATTTTGATATTTCATTATAACAGACTTTTAATGTAATGAGATAATTCTGTCTTCTTTGGATAAACCCACTTGCTCTTTTTGTTAATTAGCTTTTCTCAACTATGTCATAAGCCTGACAAGAACAAAGAAAGACTATTTTTGCTGGCAGTTTCAATGCAGTCTGTCCATTATGGGAAGAAGACTGGCAGGTTATGAAACAGAGAAAGGGAACATAGGTGTTCTACTTATTATCTACAAGTTTCATTTTTATTCTGTTGGAACCTTTTTTACGTCATGGTGCCACTTTAGTGCAGTTTTTTTTCTCCCCAATTAATCCTCTAGAAATACCATTACAGATTGATTCAAAGGCTTCTGTTAATGTCTCAGGTGATTTTATTGCTAATCAAACTAAAAGGTCTTAGCCATTGCAGTAAGTATATTTTCCATATAATGTTGCATTTAAGTTATTATACTCTTGTTGCCGAATTTCAACTGTTCATGGGAGAAACTGTTCTTCTTGCAAATATCTTTTTATTATTTTTATTATCTTTATTTGCTTATGTGTATCTGTGTGTGTATACATAGGTGGGTATGCTCTACCATGTTCCTGAGGAAGACAGATAACAGCTGGCAGGAGTCGGTTTACCTTCCATAATGTAGGTCTTGGGTAATGAATTCAAGATTTCACTCTTGGAAGAAAGTGCCTTTACCATCTCACTGTATTCATTTTACTATTAAAGCTATATATTTATTTAATTTTATAAATATGAATGTTTGCCTACATATATGTGAGTGCACCATGTACATAGAAGATGGGTTCAGAGACCAGAAAAGGGTGGTGAATCCCCTGGAACTGGAGGTACAAATGGTTTTGAGCTTCTGTGTGGATATTGAGAACTGAACACAAATCTTCTGCAAGAGCAGCATGAGCTCTGAGCCTCTTAGCCATCTGGTCCATATTTTAAATAATTGTTTATTATATTACCAACAGCCTATGAAATAAGTTGGGAAGCCCTTCCACTCTTCAATTTCTGAAGAGATATGGCTTGTAGAATGAGATTTATTTATTCATCTAATCTCTGATAGAAATCCAGTAGCAGTATCTTTTTATTGTTTACATTCTCGGGAGTGCTTTTACTGCATTGCATGGTAGATCTATTTTTAGTTTTTCACGAACCCTGCAAACTGGTTACAATGTTAACTGACCTACTTCATATTCCTGCCAGTGTCATATAAGAGTTACTCTCTCCCTTCTTTATCATCAGCATTTCTTGTTTTTTGTTTGTTTTTTTTATGATGCTAACCATTCCAAAAAAGTTGAGACAGAATCTAATGGATTTTTATCTTGTAGATCTTGTCAAGCTAAAAACGTCTAACATTTTTTATGACTTTGTTATCTGTTTATACTCCTGAGACAATTGATCCCATTTACTCAGTTATTTTTTGGATTATTTGGTCTTTTATTCTGTTTTGAGCTATTTATATTAAGGTATTTATATATTCTGAATATCAGATAAATATCTGGAAAAGAATTTTTCCCATGGTGTAAGCTCTCTTCGCACCAGTAACTGTTTCTTTGGTTGTTCCTAAGCTTTTAAATTTCATACAGTTCTATTGCTATTATAATCTTTTTCCTAAAGTTCTTGCCTATGACTATGAATTGAAGTGTCTCCTCTGTTTTCTCTTATAACCTTGGAAATTTCATGTGTTAAATTAAAGTCTTTGATGAATTTTGAATGGACTTTTGAACATAGTGAGAGGAATATAGTTCCACCTTCTGCAGTGAATATTCTATTTTCTCACACCATTTAGCAACAAGGCTCCTTTTCAACATTTGTTTTTTGTCACATTTGTTCACTAACCAATAGCCTTAGCTGCATGGGCTCATTTCTTGGTTTGCTATATATAACACTGGTCTATGGGGTATGTGTGTGTGTGTGTGTGTTATTTGCTATTTTTGTTAGGATTATCATCCTTCTTGATGTCTGATGTGATATTTTAACCCTAATAAAAGTCAGAGGTTAAAAAAGCCAATATAACAGATTACACGAGTATCTGATGTCTCATTTGGGAATATTTTAAAACTATATTTCATAAACTGAAAAATCTTAAAAGTGGATAAAATCCTTGAATTCTATTACTTTCAATCTTGTTCAATAGAGTATAAACAACTTATATAAAATGACAGCAAGCAGTGAGGTTGAAATGGTAACAAAATTCCCCCAATATGTTATATTCAGCATTATGCAGTTACCACTGATTGTGTCAATCCTTTTAAGAATTTATATTAGTGACCCTTAAACTATGCTCTAAAATCGAAAAGGGGCTTGCTGTTAAACATATTCTACTTCTTCAAAGGCTGTCTTACATTGATTTCAAAACTCAATAAGGACACAATCAAAATAAATGTATAGAACAATTTCCTTGATGAATTTAATAGTAAAATTTCAGAACTGGACACCAGGGAGATAGTTCAATAAATCAAGTACATGTTGTATATGCATAGAGCATGAACCCAGGTCTCACCCAGCACCACATAAATGGTGTTGCCCATCTATAGTACAGTCCTGACAAGTTAGAGGCAGGATGATCCTTAGAGCTTGGTGGCTGGTCTCAGTTGTTTCAGAGGAATCAGAGAGACCAGCTCCAGTGAAAGATCCAGTGAAAATATCAGGAGGAAGGTGATGGAGGAAGACACTTATGTTGTCTCTTTTGGCTTCTCCATGAACTCAAATACACACACATACAACACAATACAACAGAACACACAAACATACATATACACACACACACACACACACACACACTCACACACCACTACCACCACCACCTTGAAATCTGAATTCAACAGCACTTTAAAGAAATCATACAGGATGACTGAGTTGGTTTCATTCTTGGGATGCAAAGCTTATTCAAGATATGTAAATCAATAAATATCATACATAATAAAAATAGAAGAAATGATAAAAATCATATGATCATTTCAACCTCATCAGTGGAAGCTTTGCAAATCTGAAGAGGTGGAAGAAGATATTAGAAGATAGAAAGACCTCTGCTCTATATGAATGAGCACAATCAGTGGTGTGACAGTGGCCAGGTATCCCAAAGTAACCTAGAGAGTCAATGCCGTTCTCACAGAAACAACAATGACATTCTTCCCCAAAATAGAAATATTTCATGTGAGAGCACTAAAAAGAATGAACAGAAAGAGAAGTCCTGAACAATAAAAAGATACTCATAACATGAAACATATTTTAAAAATATTCCATAACAATTCATTAGATCTTCAAATAATCTGTTGTAATGTCCCTTTTGATATTTGTTTTTCACTAATTTGGCTCTCCTCTTTTTTTTGGATAATGTATCATGTCTATCATGGTTGTTTGTGTTTAAACAATCCTTGTTTCTTTGATCTTTCTTGCTCTTTTTATCTTCACTTCATTCAATTTTAAAATAATATTTATTATTTCTTTCCATAGACTAAATTGGTATTTTCTGTGAATTTATTTTACTCAGAACTTTGGGTAACAGAGCATGCCATTATTTATCTGAGACACCTCTAGTATTTTTTTTTAATGTAGTGACTTGTAGGTATACATTTCCCTCTTAGAACTGAATTTTTATTTCAAAGTTTCTAATAAATGTATTTTCATTTTTATTTCAAAGTTTATAATGAATGTATTTTCATTTTCATTTGAGCCTAAACTGATGTGGGAAGTCCTTTTGTCTTGGTTAATGAACAAAGAAACTGCCTTGGCCTGTTGATAGGGCAGAACTTATATAGGCAAGGAAGACAGTACTAAATGCTGGGAGAAGGAAGGGCAGAGTTGGAGAGGAACACCATGGAGCCGCCAGAGACAGATGCTGGGAATTTTACCTGGTAAGCCACTGCCAAATGGTGATACACAGATTAATATAAATGGGTTAAATTAAGATGTAAGAATTAACCAATAAGAAACTAGAGCTAATGGGCCAGGCAGTGATTTAATTAATACAGTTCCTGTGTGATTATTTCAGTTCTAGGCAGCCATGATGAACAAGCAGGCCGTCCCTGCAACACTAAACTTCTTAAATTTCACTTTTATCTTTTCAGTACCATGGTGGTTTGAATAGAAATGTTCCCCCATAGTTAGGGAGTGACAGAATTAGGAGGTTTCTGTTGTTGGAGGAAGTGTGTCACAGTGGGGGTGTCCTTTGGTCGCCTGTGCTCAAACTACACCCAGTATGCCACACAATTTTTCCTTCTGCTACCTATAGATCAAGATGTAGGACTCACTCCTTCTACACTTTCATATCTGCCTGAATGCCACCAAGCCCCACAATGATGATAATGGACTAAATCTCTGAAAATGTAAGCCAGTCTCAATAAAATGTTTTCCTATATAAGAGTTGGGTGGTGATGGTATCTCTTCACAGCAATATAAACCCTAACTAAGACAGCAAGCAGTTGGTATCAGGGACTGAGGTATTGGTGTGATAGCCCTGATGATGTTTCTGTTGGGAGACATTTGAACTTTGGTACTTTGTGTTAGGGAAGCAGCAGAATGCTTTAAGTTCTGTTTAATGGGTTTTACTAGATGGAACATGAAAGACAATGGTGCTGAGGGTGATTTGAACTGAGAGGCCTGGCTCCAAAGGTTTCAGAGGAGAAGAACATTAGTATGTGGCCTAAAGACTATTCTTGGGATATTTTGGTGATGAATGTGGCTGCTTTTTGTCCTTGTTGTAACAATCTGCCTGAAGCTAAAGTGAAGAGATTTGGATTAATTTCACTGACAGAGGAAATCTCTAAACATTCTGGCATGGACCCTGTGGTGTGTTTGAAAGTGTTAAATAAGGAAGATTTACAATGAAAAGAACAATCTCGGCAAGTAAAAACACAAAATGTACAGACTGAGGAGAAAAGTGGCACCAGGAAATAGAATGAAAGGAAGTCTTGTGTTCAAGGATAAAGAGATTAAGAAGTTAAATAAAGGGAGTAGTGACCTCAGGACAAGACCCCACTTAGCTAAGCTTCCAAATTGTGAAAACGAATTAAAGAACAGCTTAGGTCCATGCATGGTGGCACACATCTTGAATCTCAGTACTCAAGAGGCAAAGGCTGGCAGATCTCTTGAGTGGAAGCCAGCCTGTTTTACAGAATGAGTTACAGGACAGTGACAGTAACCATTAAAACAGAAAGTTGGTGAAGATGTGAGTGAATGAGAAGGACTTGCTCCAGTCCCAGCAAACAGCAGAACTTGGTAGCTTTGTCAATTTGGTTCTGGCTTTGGAGTCAGGGGTAGAAGAAAAGAGTGGTGGGATCTCCCTAAGGAAAGCTGTTATCAGGCATGCCTCAGAGATGTCCCCGAAGGGAAGCCTAGAGAATCCAAGATGCAGGAGATTCTTGTCAAGGAAAGCTGATAACAGGGAATGGAACCAGTGCGAGAGAAAGGAGTGTGCTGGAGTTAAAAAAGCTGAAAGAAGTTGGAGATCTGAAGAGCGGTTTGACATGTAGATCCAGAGTTTGGAGTTTGTCTGGCTGGTTTTCAGTCTTGTTTTCTTCCAGTGTTTCCTTACTTGTCTCCAGTTTAGAATGGCAATGTACCTCCTGTGCCAAAATATGTTTGAAGTACGTGAACTCCTTTCTGATTTTGATTTTCCAGGGGATTACAGTTAAGAGATTGCATGAATCCTAGAAGAGACTTTGAACTTTGGATATTTATTTATTTATCTTCCTTTTTTTATTACTTAAAAAAATACCAGTTCAGATTCTGACTCCCTCCCCTCCTCCCATTCCCTTCCCTTTCCCTCCACAGACCCTGCCCCGACCCCTCCAACCCTAAGGGAGTGCCATGCCCTCAGCCCTGTGGAAAGTCCAAGGCCCTCCCCACTACATCTAAGTTGAGCAAGGTTTACATCCTAAGAGAATAGGATACCATGAAGCCGGTATATGCAAGTAAGACACATCCCAGTGTCACTATCAGTGGCCCCTCAATCTGCCCAGCTCATGAACATGCATGCAAAAATTCTCAATAAAATTCTGGCAAACCTCATCCAAGAACACACCAAAAATCATCCATCATGACCAAGTAGGCTTCATCCCAGAGATGCAGGGCTGGTTCAGCATACGAAAATCAATCAATGTAATCCACCATATAAATAAAGTGAAAGAAAAAAAAAAACCATATGATCATTTCCTTGGATGCAGCCAGAGAGGGTGTTGGAAATCCAGAAACTGAGTTACAGATGATCTCAAGAATCACTGTCATAAACATCAGACTCCTTCTCAGGATAGCATCTAGTTATAGTACACGGAGATATACAGAGAATTTCTTTGCCATTACTGGCAGGCATACTTGCTTAGCACCCCAGAGTGCTCCTCTTCTAGTAGCATCAAATTGACCTGAAAATTTTCTTTTTTAGAAGTGTATGTTTTGGGCTGGGAGGTGGTGGCACCTGCTTTTAATCCCAGCACTCGGGAGACAGAGGCAAGCAGATCTCTGTGCGTTCGAGGCCAGCCTAGTCTGTAAGAGCTAGTTCCAGGACAGACTCCAGAGAAACCCTGTCTCGTGAAAAGAAAAGAAAAGAAAAGAAAAGAAAAGAAAAGAAAAGAAAAGAAACAAAAACTAAAACCAAAACAAAAAAGCAAAAACCAGAAGTGTATATTCTAATATCTTTATTAAAATCCAGGCTACTTATTTAGTTTTTGTTGTGAGCATTGGTCTCAATACTTTCAAGGAATACTCGGATAATTTAAATAGATGATCAGGTTTTTGGTTGTGATTTTTTAATATTACTTAATATTCACTTAAATAATTACTGGATGTGAGACAATCATCTCCGATTAATCCCTATTATTGGTAAACTTTGTTCTTTTGCTGTTTAACCAAAAGATAACTTTATTTACATTTCAGAAATACAGAATTTTATTGCATTGAATTTTATGATATCTTTTTCCATTTTATTTTTCTTATAGTTATTATTTCCTCCCTTTTTAAATTTGCTTTTGTTTTACTAGTCTGACCATTACCTCATTTATATGAAAATTTCCTTCTTGCAACACTTGGATGTAGACTGACTTCACATCACGTGAATCAGACCAACTCTGAACAAATCGGAGCTATTGGATTTGTCATTTTTCTTTTGTGTCTTTTGTGCCTGAGATGCTTTAATAATTGTTATAACCTGTTGAAACCTTACCCTGGAAAGTGCAGTTAGAGTCAGCTTCAATCCTCCCCTTTCTCGTTTTCACATTTACACTAACCCTGTAACGCCATGCTCTTATTTTCCCATGCCAGATTATCGTGAATTGCTTTTGATACTTTATTAAATAGCAAATGTATCTTATTTCTCCCAATGAAGTATAAACACACTACAGAAAGAGGTGCAATTACATTCCCTTTTCGATCCCCAGAGTCCCTGTGAAAATATGGCACATTTGAATTGAGGTTGAGCAAGATAAATATGTGAAAACTGGAATTTCAAAGGAGCTAAGGAACAACTCATTGTAAGTTTGGACCACTTGATTCCAGTCTGGATGGAGCAGCTTAAGTGGGGGATATTGCTTCTGTCCCTTATTTACTTTGCAATGCAGAGATATTCAGATCCACTTCTGATACTAGGGGGGAAGAAGAGACTAAGCCACAAACAGAAGATTCCACCTATTGTCCTTCATGATCTACTAAGAACCATATTTTTGGTGACTGCCCATTTGGAGAAAAGCCACTTTTCTGTCCCTAAGTTGGGAAACTAGGTTCTGTGCCTCTCTAGTAGAGTAGTGATCATTTTCTATTTCATAGTTTGCAATCGAAAAGTATCTCACGGGAAAGTGGTCTTCATTTTCACCACACATACACTTAGTTCTTAAAATCTGCCAAAATGAGTGACACTTATTTCCTCTCTTTTGACTTCTCCAGTGTTGAGTCATCAAATACAATTGAACCCTCACAGAGATAAATGGAAATGAACTGTCTGTGGAAAAAGAAGCAAGTTGACAGAAGGAAATTAAATGGAGCAAATATTTCTTTTAGAAGTGGTATCTGTTCAGCACATCAGACTTTGAATGACTTGCAGTGGTACATGCTTATTTGAAATATAAAAATTTGCTAAAATAGTTTAAATATGTCTAGTGAATAGTATCTTAAAAACTTTTTGAAGGAATCTTGCTAAGACTAATGAGGAGACACACAGAAGTGAAATATCAAAAGAGAGTAATGGGTTTCCTACATAATACAACAGATGCTAGTTTGGCGTTTTTAAGAATTACTCTGTAGATTACCGTACTGATAAAACAAGATCAAATGGTGAACAAAAATAATAATTTCTTGGAAGAAATCAAGAGAATAGTAATAAACAGACAAAGTAGTTGTCTTCATAGCAATTTCTTGTTTGTACAGGAAAAAAGAATTTATTCTTATTATTCAAGTGTATTTAATGAGGCAGTACCAATGAAATTTTATTCAAGTGTTATGTTGGGTCTTAAATGGTCCACAAAGATTCATAGGTTGAAGTCTTGGTCCCAACCTATGGCTTTTTCGAAATGTAGCTTAAGGAGGCTTGATCTAACAGGATCAATAGGAGCATGCCCTTGGAGGGATTAGTGGGATCCTTCCTATTATATTTGTACTTCCAACTACCAAGATTAGGTTCAGTTCATCAAAAGTTACTCACCGTGCTGATTCTGCCACCCAAGGAAGGAATAAAAGAAAAGAGAACACCAATAATTTGAAGGCTCCAAAACTGTGAGCCTAAAATAAACCTGCTCATCTTTTCAGTTATTTCAGATATGTTACTATGTAGATAAAGTTAGCACACCAGTCTTGATTCAGATTTTTCTGTTACAAAGTAGGGCATAGATATAACACAAGTCTATGTATACCAGTATAACATGATGATTTCAAGACATGAACTTCTATGTCTTGAGAAGTAGCCATTTTTTTAAAGTAAGCTTTTATTCATTCTTTGAGAATTTCAAACACTATATTTAAACTTATTCATTCCTCTCTCCCAGAGTTTCTCAAATCATCCTTTACCTTCCTACCTACCCAACATCATGTCCTCTCTCTCCCTCCCTCCGTCCTTCCCTCCCTCCCTCTCTTTCCTTAAAGAAACAAAACAATAACTAGCAATAAAACATGAAGTGAAGGATTGCAGTTTGTTTTGGCTGACTACTGTGATAGGAGCTGTCGTGGACTATAATTGGTAAGCCAGGTGTCACTCAATTGAAGAAAATTAAACTATGTCTTCCAAGAGTAATTAAATGCCAAAACTCCTTATCTAAGAAGTGTCTGACTTAATGCCTACTTTTCTTTCCTTCCTGCCAAGATTTTATCTGGATTGAGCTTGTGCATAGCCATAGGTTCTTAGCCTCGTCGACACAATCAGGTATTGGTTACATCTCACTGAAGTTGCCTAAATCCAATTGAATTGGTGGTTGCCTACTTTCCACAGTATTCATGTTACTGTTGTATCAATGGGAATATTTTGACGGGCTTATCATTATTGTAGCTCATTCATAGTGTACATAGATAGGTGAGAATTATAGATACTTTTCTCCTCTTGTAGAATGTATAGCACCTTCTAGAAACATGAAAATTAGCCAGTCAGGTTAAAGATTCTTGTTGGGCACCAGCTGAGTTTCTATATATTCTCGGATCCAATTATATAGTATCCTCAGCAATAGGGTCTTAATATAAAGTTCTGGATAATAACCAGTAGCATTCTATATAATATATTATTATGTTATATATTAATACATATTAAACTGTATATATATATATATAGATATATATTTGAAGCTTTTCAGGAGTAGGCATCTATATGCTTTTTCAAAGACCTTTGTTCTTAGTTATTTGTCCCTATTCTCCCTCCTCTACCTCATTCCTCGCTGCATTTTTCAAGAAAATGGAAATAGAATAAAGAATCATAAAAGGATAAAGGGGACAATGGAATAGGAAAGACTTAGTAAGAAGTAATCATTTTTAAAGAGGAAAATTGGTTGATTTTAAAGAAGGATAAAAATGATTTATACTTTGTTATTCATGGCATATTTTTTCAAATGTAATAAAGTAAGTCTGTTCTGTCATAGCTTATAACTGTCAAGGATTGCTGTAAACATAAAATTTAAATGTTCAGATAAAAATTGAAGCTCCTACTACCTATAATTTTTAGACAATTCAGTAGTATTATTAAAGCACAATTCTGAGAGAGTATTTTTCAAGTGGTAAATATATGATATTGTAATATCATGTGTCACCAAAATTCAACATTCCAGGAGAGATCAAAGTATTTTAAGGTATCAGAGAATTAAAAGTTAATTGAAATTTTTGCAGATTCTTTACAGAACTCACTGTTCAAGTAATGATGTTATGAGGTTTAATAGGAAGTCAAAGAAGATACATGATTATTTGAAAAAAGTCTGGTTGTGTAAAGGAAGATTTCCTTCATATATTTCAATGTGCACAACACAATCATAAAATTAGTGCAAACAGTATAAGAAAATTGTTTTTCCTCAAAGGCAGAGTTTATTTACAAAAATATACAACAATATTATACAAAGTTTAAAAATGGAGTTCTTTGTAATATAAGTATATTTTAAAACATTTATCAGTCTTCCTAATATGGTAAATACCACTAAAACCTTTATAACCAACATACTTTGGGTAACTCAGTTAAGTTTCTTTTTTAGGTTTATTTATTTTTAATTTGTGTGTATGATTGTTTTGCCTTCACTCAAGTATGCCCACCACACATACCTGTGCAATCTCCTGGAACAGGGGCTACAGATGGTCTTGAGCCACCATGTACTTGCTGGGGATTGAATGTCGGTCCTTTGCCAGAGCAACTTGTATTATTAACCACTGAGCCAACACTCCGGTCCCATTCATCGATAAAGTTTTGAGTTGTTAGGGTCATGAAACAGAATGCTTCTTCAGAACATTAATGTTCTTCATCTATGAAAACAATCTTTCAGAAGTTCTGCCTATAGTTTGAACCCCTCCCTCAATTAAACCTCTGAGAGTAACATCAATCAATAAGTTTTGCTTAAGTCTGGGAAGTTTTCAGCCATTCCTGTTCATTTATTTGCTTTATTTATTTATTGTTTTATTGCACTATACATTTTTTCTGATCCCCTCCATTCCTCCCTTCTTACTTATTTTGTTTACATAATCTTCACTTTATATTCATTATTTTTCATTGTGTGTATAGAAATATGATAGCAGTCTCACATTTCTCTGGATATCTGTTCATTTTACACAACCTTTTTTCCTCTTTTCCTTGAAGTGACTAATGATGCTCATTAGTATATTTCTTGCAAGTTCAAATGTTCCTTTCCCCCCAATGCATTTTATTCTAGTTACCTTGCAACTCCAGAGTTTACATTAAAAATGACAACTGTTGATACCCATCAATCACAATCTACTCTATGATGCAACGTTATCATAGCTTTTATATTGTGCTTTTAAAAATTCATTGAAAAGAATTATTGTTCAAGTCGCTAAGAGCACTTCCCTTATCTCTGCCAATGGGTTTTTTTTTTATTAGGTTTTACAGTAGGATATGTATCTCCACCTGTTGTGTAGGTCTGAGAGCACTTCCCTTATCTCTGCCAATGGTTTTTTTTTTAATTGGGTTTTACAGTAGGATATGTATCTCCACCTGTTGTGTAGGCCTTAAATCCAGTCAAAGATGATTGTTTATCACGATACTTTTATCAATATGTACCATGCCTTTTCTTTTAGGCCACCAACCATATCCCAAATTATGACACAGTGCCTTCTTATTAGTTTTGATTGTTAGGTAGGCCTTTGGCTCATTTCAGCTAACTCTTTTATTTTAAATTCACTTGTTTCTCTTTGTTTACTTTTGCCTTGGGGCTTTTAACCTTTCTCTCCTTCTGTACATCTTACTTTCGTTGCTACTCATGTTGTCTGGCTGGGGGCTACCTGGCTTCTTGTTTTCTCATTCTCTTCTCCTTCCTTTACTCATTGCTCTTCAGCCTAGATTTCTTCTATTTATTCTCTCCACCTGCCATCCACACCTATCCTTCTTCTGCCTAACTATTGGCTGTTCAGCTCTTTATTAGACCAATCAGGTGCCTTAGGCAGACAAGGTGAAACAAATGCAACACATCTTTACATAATTCAACACACATTGTTTAACATAGTTCTTGTTAACATAATTAAACCTTTGCATTGTTAAACAAATGCACCATTAACAAATGTAATGCACCTTTACACAAAGTGATATTCGACAGCATAAAAAAAAACCGTAACCCATCTTTACAAAGTTTAAATAAAATTTCACAACACCAGTAGGTGCATCTTGCCTAGAAAGTTGGTCTCTAGATTTCAGAGTTCACATATGGGTAAAGTCATTGAAAATTTTATCTCCCAGAGTTCTTTATAGTATTTTCTGATAATATGAGATTTAACTTTCAGGAAAGAAGCTTCCAGCTCAGTTCTATCTTGATTTCTTCATATCCTGCAGCCAAGATGTTGGTTCATCTTCAGTAATAGCATTTTGTCCTTTATAAACAGCATTTCATAGTGTTCCACAGATCTTCCATGTTTTACTTTTTTTTAAACTAAAGTTCACTGAAATCTGAATGTTCTAACTGACCATGTCTTCAAGTACTGCTTCTGTTTTCTGATTGAGTGATCCTATTGATGAAACCTTTTATGTAGATTTTGTATTCAATTTATATGAGGCTTGAATTTCCAATTTTTCAACTTGAACCTTTATTTTTATTTTATTTCTGGTTATTTTTTTCTCCCCCAAGACAGGGTTTCTCTGTGTAGTTTTGGTGCCTGTCCTGGAACAAGGTCTTGTAAATCAGACTGACTTCAACATCACAGAGATCCGCCTGCCTCTACCTCCCAAGTACTGGAATTAAAGGCATGAACCACCACTGCCAGCTCATTTCTGTCTTTATTTCAATTCTCTTTCATATCTAGCTTTGACATCTTGTGATCAGTTAGGTGTATGCTTGAATTTTTCTTTGAATTCTTTCAGAATTTCATTTTTGCTCTCTTCAATCGTATTGAATATTATTGCACTCATTCTTTTGTATTGCTTGTCTTCAACCGAATGTGATTAATCCTCATTGCAATCCAATGATGTAGACTTCATAATTTTTAGAGTAGTAACATTATTTTTATTTTAAAAAGTGTTTCTTATATTTTTGTGTTATGATTTGTACCTCTTGGGTTAGCTCTTTGGATTAAAAATTAAATCCCTTGTATTCTTTAGAGGAAGTATGTATACTGTACAATAATTTACTCAGCCCTCATATTTAAGGGACCAGGCACAATCTCTAAGAGATGAATCGCTAATGCATGACTAGATTACTAGCCATAGATGGTAGATAACTTTTCAATGAAAATAGAGTAATAACCAATTGAAAATATCAAGCTTTTATTAATCTCCTGTAACTTTGGAATAAAGATAATATGGGGTGCTCTAAGTAAGGTATTAGTTACTATACATAGGGACACAAAGAAAGTAAGTTGAGTAAAACTGGAACTAATTTCATTTATTTTATTGATGCTAGGTATTATGAGCAGAATAGTGTGGAATATCAAAGTAGTTCAATTTACATTTCTCTGATGACTAAACAATTTCAACAATTTTAGTATAGTTATTAACTGTTTGCATTCTTTCCTTTATTACCCCCACTTCAGTACCAACATCCATTTTAAATTACTCAGGTGGCTTCATCAAAGTTTTCCTTCACATCTCTTCCTCTCTCTTTCAACCAACCAACGAATCAATTTCAACCTCTTTTTTTTTCCCTTGCCACCCAAACTCTCATTTTCTGTCATCATCCATGACATGGGCAGCAGTTCTGAAAATATTTCCACCTGTTATCTGAGGACTCCTGATGTCTTCACCATCTGAGGTTGGCATTTTGGTTATTAGTTTATGTATTCTATGCTACATTTTCTCATCCAGTCAATAATCACAACTTAATACTCCTGACATTTGATTCCTTCACCTAAGTGTTATTTATTTAATTATATCATTATTATATCTCCTAGAGACCACAGAGACAGCTTTATTAATCTTACCCCTGCCTATCATCCTTAAGTTTATTCTTATACATTGAAAACAAGGTAATTTTTAAATTATTACTTATGTATTTACAACTCAACCACAGTTTCCACTTCTTTCTCACCTCCCTGTCACTCCTAGAAATCTCCTCTTGCATACCCCTATCCACTCCTCCTCCATTACTATTTGGTAAAGGCCAGACCTTCCATGAATATCAACAAAACACAGCATATCAAGATCAAGTTGTAGTAAGAATAAGTGTTGATACTTGAAAGTACCTATGCTACTTTCCTGGATGCCCAGACAGTTCTATCCCATCTTTCCCCTTCATTCTCCCTGTACCACTTCCTATCCTTATATTTTCTTTGCATCCTACCTGCACACACCATCCTATCTCCATATTTGTGCTCCATTCTACTTGTACACACCATCATATTCCCATCTTTTCCCTCTTTTCTACCTATGTCCACCATGGTAGTTCTATTTTTCCTTCTGGTCTACCTGCATACAGCATCGAATACCCACCTTTTCCCTCCATTCTACCAGCACAAATCATCCCATCCGTCTATTTTCTCTCTATTATACCTGCCCACACTCTTCTATCCCTGTCTTTACCTCATCATACCCCTGTTTCCTCTCCATTCCACCTGCCCACACTTGACTATCCCCATCTTTCCCTTCTAGACTACCTGTGTACACCATAACATTCCCTTCTTTCCTTCTGGTCTACATCTGTGCAACATCCTATCTCTTTCCCCTCTGTGCCTACTCAGGCGCTGTGTGGATAACATAACCCCTTTCCCCCCTCTCCACTTGTAAGCGAGAACACATGCTGTTTGCCTTTATACTGCTGAGTGATTTCACTTTATTCTTTTGTGCATGTGTTGACAGGCTGCTCCTCACAGTCACTTTTAATAACCTCTTCAAAGAATTCACTTGGCTTCACCATTTCTTCAGCTTGCATATCACTCTAGGAGAAATATTTGTATTTTGATGATTTATAACTCATGGGATTATTTTTGCATCTCAGGTGGGACTGAAAGGGGCCTAGGCAAGTTTTGACGAAAATTTGATATATAATACAAGAGGACTTGAACTCCGAATGAAAACAAATCAAATCAGCTCTTATATCTTATTCTACTGACAACTATCACAAGTCAAATGTGATTCCTTGTGAATTTAATTACATGAAATGTCTCTCTTTGAAACTTGGAAAAACAGTTTTGGCTCAGTAATAGCCAGGATATGTTTTTGAAATATGAATTTGTGATTTTCAAATCTTAAGTTCACACTTTGGTTGTCTATTTTTTAAAAATAAAATAGATTATGCAGAGTGAATCTTTGCCAAGAATTACATAATTAACCCAAGATACTTTAAACTGAAATTATAAAGCACTTAAGAAACTAATTTCTTGGAAAGTATTTTAGACACTCCAATGTTACCAAGGCTAATTAAAATTATGATATTTCCTTAGAATATTGGGTATAATAAGAAAGAAAATTTTTATCTAAAACACTATGAGTTCTCATGTTGACTACTGAAGTGCTAATTTCTATAAAAAATAAGAGGGAGAATCTATTACTTTTCTCATTATTGCAAAAAAGAAGGATCTTGAGAACAGGATTTATTTTGACTCATAGTGGGAGGGCTACAGTTCACCACTGGGGATGGGAGAAGACTTGGTGACTGTGACAGGAGACAGCTGGTCACATAATGTCCTCATTCAAGATGTAGAGCAAGATGAATACTGGAGCTTAGCTGTCTTCCTTCTTTCTATTGGGGTTCAGCATCCCAGCCCACAGGATGTTACCGTTCAGATTCTGGGTAAGCAGAAACGTCTTTCTATACACACATAGAGATGAATTCCCATGATAATTCTAAATCCTGTAAAATTGACAGTGAAGATTAATTATCACAAAGAGAAATCTTAGAAATCATTTGTTTTCTAAAGTTTCTTACTCTAAAATAAGGGCTGTGACATTTCAAAAATTTAAAACAATTGTTTGCTCAATTCACCTCATGTTGTCTAAGTTTCCATATTTTAAAATCATGTTAAATGTGCAACTGATATATTTGATCTTTTGTCCATCTATTTCTCAAAATTAAGTTCATCATTATCTAACCAAGATATCTTCTGTGGTTTTTCTTATCTTCAAACATCTCTCCACTTCAACCACACACACACACACACACACATGCATGCGGTCATGCATGCACACAGAGGCAAATGTGCACACATTTTCTCTACCGAAAGCCCCTCAGATCACTGAGGCAAACCGTACAAATCATTCATAAGTAAAAATAATTCTAGAGTGTTTTGTGGCTTTCTTGAATACTAACCATTGGTTGAGCAGAACCAAAGAAAATCTTGTTATTTGTTGATCTACTCTTTGCTGTATAACTGGAGACTATGTCATGTATCCAGATAAGGGTCACATTCCCTTGGTTTTAGTGTATTTGAAATACATTATTTAAAAATATAGATTTTTATTTGGAACTAAGGACCTCATTGTTTTAAGTAATAAAAATATAAAAACCAAAGATTTTTGTATCTTAAAGGTAATTAATTCTGTGCCTCCTTTTTTAAACAACAACAGCAACAAAAAAAATTTAAATATAACTGCATCTTTTCCTTCCTCCAACTCCTCCTGTGCTTCCCTACTTCCTCTATAATTCCAGACCTCTTTTCTTTTATCATATAAAATATATAAATAAATACATACATATATAGCATATAAATTTATGAATACATAAATACAGCATTCTGAATCTGTTTAGTGTTTATCATGTGTATATGACTGTAGGCTTGACCACTTGGTATTGGATAACCTATTAAAGGGCTCATTCTTGAGAGAACCGGATAAGGGACAAGTTCTTTGCTCTTAGTATTATTACACTGGCCTGCAGACACACTAAGTTTTATAATACTTTTATGTTCTCTAAGCATGTCCATGGATTTTTAAAATGCAAGAACTTGCCACTAAATATGACTTAAACATTTTTGGAGAGCAAACAATTTGCTTGGAATGAACATACTTGGATTAGAGCCCCCACCAAGTTATGTATTATGTAGTGGAAGTCATGTAGAGTGAGGCAGGAGTCAGCTCATCAGAGAATTTAAGTTTTGAAGTTGGCAAGAAGAAAGATCAGAGTAAATAAAATGATTCATTAAAAATGCATTTTTCTGCATCTGATCTACAGTGGAAAGAAAAGAAAATGAATTTACATCTACTGTATAGATGTACATTATGGGAGACACTATAGGAAGCAGAAAGACAGCTGATTTGTCTGGAGACATCGTAGACCTGCTTTGATATTCATGCAGAGTCCTAATGCAAACAAATTAAAAATGCAATTCTCCCAGGAGATTTGGGAAGTTGAAGGATATAGTGAAATAGAGAGGAAAAAAATATTAGGTGGATTGTCTAAGAAGTTAGAGGGGAAAACACCGTTGGCTGTTGTGCAAATTTGTAAAATAGGTTGTAAAAATAATTTATCATTTTCTTTTAATTTAGACATTCTCATATCCTAAAACCATCAGTTTTCCTACTCTTTGGCAAGCAACCTTACACAAAACCATGTGTTTTCCAGGAGACATGTATAAGATTTTCATAGTAGTCTTAATCAAAATGAGAAGGAAGAAAACAACTCCATCCACATCAACAGAGAGATTCATAGGTAATTCGTGATGTGCAGTCACGTGTTGTAATCTCATCCATCAATGAAAGGCAATGTATTACAAGTATAAGTGCCAATATCATATTGAGATAAAAGCAATCCTCAGAAAACTGTATGGAACGTAATACAATTTCATATAGTCTACTGAAGAAAGATTGCGAAACAGATTGTTTATAAGTAGCAGTGTGTGAGATCAAATTTTTCAAAAACTATTTTGTAAGACAACGTTGAGAAAATCATTCTCTTCTAGAAATAGAAGCAAATAGGACAGCAAGGGAGCTCATGGGAGTGATGAATAGCATTGTGCTATTATGTCAGATACTGAGTTCAGAGAAATAGATTTTATTATCTATATAGAAATATACACCTGTGTGTATAACTTGTGACATTACATAATGAAACCACTCAACATATGTTTCAGTTAAAGAGGAAGAAAAATGATAAAAAGCATGAGATTGTGCTATGACTGGACATGGATAAATCTATGAGTGAGGCATGAAAAGTGAAAAAATTCAATACTAGGGTATGCTTATAATTTCAAAGAAAGATGGGACTACATTTTCAAAGGACAAAACCATTTCCCAGAGGTTGGTTACACAACGAACCAGCATATTTAATGGTACCAGCGGAGAGATTAGTATTGGGTGATGACATGTCAGTATAAATAATTTAAGATAAATAAGTCATGTCAGAGAGAGAGAATCAATAGACAGGTGGTTACTGTAGTTCAGTCTGAAGGGAGAAAGTAGGATTCAGTATTAAGATGCACCGCCTTTGAGCCTCTGGTGCTCCTCTTTGTGGCACTGGGTAATAAACTGCTGCACCATAGCAGTTCCTGCTGCATAACTTGGGCTGTCTGCCCATCACAGGCAGCCCTTTTAACCCCCTAGCTACAAACTAAAAATTGTCCAAGAAAGGACAAAAGCAAACAAAGTGCTACCTTGTTGTGGAATATTCTTTTTGCACACTGTGAAGATGCGTCTCGGCCATAACATCTTCTGACTGGTCTAACAAAGAGCTAAATGGCCAATAACTTAGACAAATAGGTTAGCCAAGACTTCTTGGTAGCGAGAAAAGGAGAGGATATGAACCTAAGCACAGAAAAGATGACAGAGAACAGGGGGAGGCAACAGGAGATGGAATATGGAAGACAGACAAAAAACCACAAGGCAAAATGGAGATTAATATAAATGGTTAATTTAAGTTATAGGAGATAATTGGACAAATCTAAGCTATAGTTTGAGCTTTCATGATTAGTATTGTTATTAATTAGATCTTTCACTTACACCAGATCAAAACGTGGGGACTCTAAACCTTGAAACAATCAAGGAATCCAATCAAGATTGTGTTTTCAGAGCAAATAATGAGATACCACTGAAAACAGGTAGCCCAGGTGATACAGCCTCTCGGAGTGTCTCTGTTACAGTTTCCTTAGAGTTCTACATCCAGAAGAGTTTCAAGGCTGCTGATGAAGATGGTCCAGCCTCACTGACTATTCTAGCCAGGATTGTTGATAACCCTCATGCTTTCCCATTGCACAGAGACTGGGCAACAAATGTTATAATTAGCTCTCCCAGAACTTTACCATTATCCTAAATTTCTCAGGATCCCCTAAATATGCTGTTGCTCCCATACAAAACAAAGAATAGAGAAAATGATGTCCACATTCCCAAGAGATGGGCAGGGAGGCTTTTGGCTGTTTGATAGATTATGAATGTTTGTCATCATTTAGGGGTGTTGACGACAAGTTGTTTTTGGTCATGGTGAGGCGAATAGGTAAACCAAGGAGACAAGATTCACGGATGTCTTTCTGAAGGGAAAAGAGGGGAATAGTATAGAAATTTTGGAATAAAGGGATGGGCTGTTGAGTCTGCTTTTGAACAAAAACTAGTCTCAAATATTTTACATTTGTATGAACCTTTGTATACTGATACAAATTTAAGGTTATGTTTGCTATTGTGTATATATGTTTCTATTCTTGTTTAAGGTATTGTACCTATGCAGGCCATTTGAAAAGGTAATGTAAAGTTTTAGTCCTTAAAGGATATTTAGGATAATAAAAAAATAAATCCATTTCTGAATATTTCTTCTACAGATTCTCTTCCACAGAAATTGTAGAGAAAATAGGTGACATAGCATTCTGTTGAGATACGTAGTTCCTAACGTACTTTACATGGTGAATTGATA
>JABTXL010006712.1:15587330-15613587 GCA_025134845.1 Neodon shergylaensis
CTGTTGAGATACGTAGTTCCTAACGTACTTTACATGGTGAATTGATATTAAACAACAAATTGCTAACTAATACTCTATAAAAATGCATTGATATAAATCATTTTCCATTCTGCCCTATTAAAATAATGCTGGCTTCTGGGGTGCCTTGTCTCTGCACATAACTTTAATGCTTTATTTCTTGGACGATTGCCTCCATATATCTTGATAATGCCATGCACTTGTGTGGTTTGTGAAGAGAGTTCCTGCTGATCATAATGATAGATGTCCTTCTCTTACCTTTTGGGAATTTAAAATACAACATATAAATGGTTAAGTATATTTCTTCTGTGGTTGAGTGAGTATGAATCTTTCTTAAGAATCTATAAAATGTGAGACTCTGAAAAAAAGTGCTTACAGACAAGTGTCCCAAGGCCTCAGAGGCAATTGTCTGCATGATAGAAAAATATGTGAATCTAATCTGGCTTAAGGAAAAGTTTTCAAACAGCTAATACTATCAAAAGAAAGATGACACTGTCAGGAGTGACATCATACCACAATATACCACATCACACCACATCTTTATATTCACAGAATAATGCCACTCTATTCATAAAAGAATTTCAACAATGACTTTGTTTAATGGATGCTGAGAAGGCAAAAGTTTTCATTTGCTATAAAACACTTGATGGAGGTGGGTCTTGTATCTTATCTGTTGCTTTCATTTGTTAACTAATAAAGAAACGGCCTTGGCCCTCATAGGACAGAAAATTAGGTAGGCGGAGTAAACAGAACAGGATTCTGGGAGAAAGAAGCTGAGTCAGTGAGTTGCCATGATTCTCCCACTCCAGACAGACGCAGGTTAAGATCTTCTCTGGTAAGCCACCTCGTGGGCTACACAGATTATTAGAAATGGGTTAGATTAATATGTAAGAGCTAGCCAATAAGAGGCTAGAGCTAATGGGCCAAGCAGTATTTAAATGAATACAGTTTCTGTGTAATTATTTCGGGGCATAAGCTAGCCATGTGGGCGGCCGGGTGCCGGGGACGCAGCCCAGCTGCTCCTACCACAACAAACACTCTTGTGCCAGTGAATAAAAATACAAAAAGTCCTTTGTGACGTTTTTATTGACATGGGATACTTACTGTAAGTGCATTTAGTCAATATTCTCGACAACAGATCATGTGCTTTATAAAGACATAGTAGAATTATGAGCAATGCTAATCTGAGCATTGGCATAATCACTGATAATAATATTTCTTTGTCTAGAGGGCAAGATTAAATGTGATGTATAAAGGCAACATTTAGTTCCTTAACTTGTCTTGTTTGTTCAGTTTGAGCATTGTAAGTGGCTCGCAAGCCTTCCCTTCCACTGTAATTTGGATGACATCTAATTTTATTCAGAAATCAAATAGAAAGTCATGCTTATTCATGCTAAAAGAATAGAAGGACCTAAAAATCCTGCTAAACGAAAATTATGCTTTATCTCAAAGCCCACATTTGATGTTTTTATGAAATGTTGAGAATACATAAACTCATAGAGTCAGTGAATTAGTAGATGCCAAAAAGCAAGGAGGACAGCAGAGGGAAAATGTCACTAATGCCTAATACATATATTTTAGGAGGCAATAAAATGCTCTGCAATTAGATAGTGATGATACTTATACAGGCTTTGTAAATATGATTCAATGAACTGTATACTTTTACAGGGTTCGTCATATGTGATCAATAAAATAGAAGTACACATGTACTCATGAAGCTCCGGTAAGGCTCTTTGCCTAATGCCCACTCTCGGTTAACGAAAGGGTTATGTAGCAGTGAGAGGAGCTTTGAACATTAGGTCTATTACAGCCCAAGATGAAGTGAAACATAGTGACTATCGATGTGGCCACAATGAACTCCTAATCACTGATCCTAACATATTTACCATACAGTCATGGATAGAGAAGATTCTGATTTGCCTTTCTCAGAGATGTAATGTGGGAGACAGGACAGTGTCCTCTCCAAAGATGAACTAAAGAGAAATCTAGAGGAGCTGTCTGAAAGTTACTGGTTTCCAGATGCACGGCCACCTTCTCAACATAACCCAGTCCTTTCACATGGATGTGAGCCAAGGAAAACTGAGTTGTTTGTACACAAGGAAAACATATTCGTGAGGATAATGAATTTTGTGGACATGAAACTTTTGAAGAAGACGGGAGGGGGTCTATAGCTTATTATGCATCTGTGGTTGCCTCTGGAATCTTTTCAAATCAGCCAGTGTCCAGGCAGAATTTGTCTCTCAGGAGTCTTCTTAATTCAACAACACAGGATCATAGCTGCCACAAAAGCAGCTTAATAGAAACAGAAATCCCCCCTTGAAATGAATGAGTTAAAACTTCATCATGTCTGGCTACTATAAACTTAAATAGCTCTTATTCCACCGAGTCTATCATTTCTCTGACATTTACTGTCTTCAATATGGAAGCTTTTATTATTTTGTTTTGTTTTTGTAATGAAAACAACTGTACTATATAAATGTTTTGGTTTGGATATAGTAGCAAAATTAAAAGTCATGATGCCTGAAATTTTTTCCCCAGAATGTTTAGCCACGCACTTATATACCAAGTATACTATTTGATTACTATAAAAAGGAGCAAATAAAAATTGCTACGGATGTGTAGTATTTTTTTTTTCTAGAATTTTGCTGAATGGATTGTTTTATTATGATGAGTTAGTTAAATAATCCAAAAGCTACTACACACTGAGAAACTTAATGATTTGTGAAAAGAAGTGTCCAGGGAGCTAAAGTAAAAGCAGATATAAAAACAGACAGAGTAGGCTTGCATGCTCATAAGTAAATTATTCAATTTATTGAATATGGATTACTGTTTTATTATCTGTATCAATACCAATGCAGTTAATGGGACATTTCAACTCATAAGCATGCAAAAGTCCCCAAACAGAAGCCATACCTAAACATTTTGAACCTCATATCATGGAATCACACTGAAATTTAGAGAAATGTGATCTCACATAAATTTTCCTGCTATTAAATAACTCTGGCAATTTTCTTGTCTTTTCAGTAGAATTCATTCACATTTTAATCAAAATATCAGATACTGTCAAAGCCAAAAGGAAGATGATCTAGCAAACATGTACTCCCCTTCTAGTAAATATTAGAAAAGATTATTTACAATTAAATAAATGCATTTTATATTAAAGGGCCATTCTAAATATTCATTTCATTAAGGAACAGAAATAGTCCAAACTATTATATTTATCTCACACAGAAAGCTCAAAGAATCTTTAAAGTAGATCGTACTTGTGTTGAACAACTCGTATATTTCTCTCAGTTTACAGTTGGAAATGTTAAATATGTTAACATGAAAATTCACCTGTTAAATAATTACATAAGAGTACTATAATATAAACTAGATAGACTATACTAAATATAAATTAGAATTTGGAGTCAAGGTAATAACCTACGTCATCTATTCTAACTTCAGAATTATTTACAGATGACAAAATGGTGTCGATTTTTGTTGATTTGTTGATTTGACCAGATCATCCAACAAATATCTACCACTTACAGGTTAGTCTATTGCTTATGTCTTTATATAATTGAAAAATTAAACCTTCAAAAAGCCCTCTGTTATGTTGAGATATAACTAATGGCATGCAAAACACAGCTTTTCTCTAAAGAATATGAGAGAGATTTTCCCTGAGAGTTTGATAGCTTTAGGGAACCGTGAAGGCACCATGCTCCATTGTGGAAGAGACAATAAGAACTTGTAAGAACTGTAGAGTGAAAGACAGTCACGCATCAATGCACCTGTCAAACACATTAGTGGAAGCAAGTGATAACTGAGGGAAATGGTCTCTTACATAGGTTTCAAATGTTATAGCAGTTTCTTCTTAGAGTTGATGGAAGTTAGCTGTCTGCTAAATTTAACAATGCATCCCAAAGTTTAACCTTAAAAATACATCCCAAAGTTGAATCTAGCAGCCACAGCATTTTAGCTTTGGTCAGAAGTGGATATTAAATGGCTACTAAAAGAAAGTAAAGACACTTTCATGTAACTTTTTCTCTTAACCCACAACACTCCCTCTTTCCGACTATAATGCTGTGGTGATATTTTGTTTGTTCTTTAACAAATAAAGATTACCTGAAGATCAGAGTGCAGAACTATCCATACTGATTAGCCATAGAGGCCGCACTGTGGCAGCACACACCTTTATTCCCGGCCCTCGGGAGACAGAGGCAGATGGTTCTCTGTGAGTTCATGGCCACCCTGGGCTACATGAAATTGAGTCTCTCTAAAAGAGAAACAGAGCCAAGCAGTGGATTCAAGGAGATGCCATATAGCTGCCAAAGAAGAAAGATGCCCAGAATTTTTACCAGTAGGTCATAGCCTCATGGCAGCACACAGATGAATAGAAATGGGTTAATTTATATTTAAGAGTTAGCCAGGAATATAAGCCAAGCTGTGTTGTAATTAATATCATTTCTATGTGATTACCTGGGTCTGGGCTGACAGGAACAAAAGAGCAGTTTCCCCTTACATCTAGGACTTTTGCCAGAAACCCTATTTAAAGGGTAAAGGCATATACTAAACATTTTTTGTGAACCTGGGATTTCTGGTTTTACCTTCTCATATTCCAACTCCTTCTAGGGCATTTCTCTGGCCACACTTGTAGTCTCTTAGCAAAGGAGAGAGAAAAGAGAAATAGATTGCTAGCAACCTTTTTTGAGATGTAACCCGAGAGCTAAGAAAACAGTGTATATAGCTAATGAATGCTGAGACCGTTAACTACAACTCTCCCTTGGGAAGCCCATATCCCTGTTTAGATAGTTTACTGCAATTCTCCATTGAGGTAACATCTCTTGAGGTTTTTAGTCAGGTCTCCCTTACTCAATATCTTTTTTTCTCCTAACGTTTGAATTTAAACCTGTATTAAAACAAATTTAATGAAATTTTCAACTCTACTTTATCACACTAGCTAGGTCAGAAGTTATTTTCTGTATCAAACCCTCAAATTCTATTTTGGCATGATTCAAGGTTTCTAAAATGTAGGGGAACCCATTAGGTTGCTGAAAATAGGAGTATGGTTAGTTTCTAGACTTTTAAAAACTTATTTATTCATTTGTTTTCATAAATGCTATCTTATCATTTATGTAGGATGCAGATGTTCCACATTTATAGCTATTTTTCAAAGAGGGTTTTTTATTTTTTTTATTTTTTTTTTTGTGGTTAAAACTGTATAAGTTTTTTTTTTTTTTTATTGAGAAAAAGAAAAAAGTTTCCGCCTCCCCCCAGCCTCCCATTTCCCTCCCCCTCCTCCCACCCCTCTCCCCCTCCCCCCATTCCTCTCACCCTCCCTTTCCAGTCCAAAGATTAGTCAGGGTTCCCCTCCCTGTGGAAAGTCCAAGGTCCTCCCCCCTCCGTCCATGTCTAGGAAGGTGAACATCCAAACTGGCTAGGCTCCCACAAAGCCAGAACTTGAAGTAGGATCAAAACCCAGGGCCATTGTCCTTGGCTTCTCATCAGCCCCCATTGTTCGCCATGTTTAGAGAGTCCTGTTTTATCCCATGCTTCCTCTGTGACAGTCCAGCTGGCCTTGGCGAGCTCCCAATAGATCAGCCACACAGTCTCAGTGGTTGGGTACACCCCTCGTGGTCCCGACTTCCTTGCTCATGTTCTCCCTCCTTCCGCTCCTCATTGGGAACTTGGGAGCTCAGTCCGGTGCTCCTGTGTGGGTCTCTGCGACTATCTCCATCCATCACCTAATGAAGGTTCTATGGTGATATGCAAGATAATCATCAGTATGGCTATAGGATAGAGTCATTTCAGGTTCCCTATCCTCAGCTGCCCAAGGAACTAACTGGGGACCTCGCCTTGGGCTCCTGGGAGCCACTCTAGGTTCAAGTCTCTTGCCAACCCTAAGGTGACTCCCTTAACTAAAAATTGTGCTTCCGTGCTCCCCCATCCAACCCTCCTCCATCCCAATCCTCCTGTCTCCCCAAGTTTCCCTCATCCTCCCCCTCTCACTTTTCTCTCCCCTTCCCCCGATACCTCCATACCCCCCCCCCAAGATCCCAAAATTTCTCCCCGGCAATTTTGTCTACTTCCCTTAGTCAAGAGAATAATTATATGTTTTTCCTTGGGTTCACCTTCTTATTTAGCTTCTTTAGGTTCACCAATTATATACTCTGTGACAATTATTTATGGCTAGAAACCAATTATGAGTGAGTACATCCCATGTTCATCTTTTTGGGTCTGGGATACCTCACTCAGGATAGTGTTTTCTATTTCCATCCATTTGCATGCAAAATTCGAGAAGTCATTGTTTTTTACCGCAGCGTAGTACTCTAATGTGTATATATTCCACACTTTCTTCATCCATTCTTCCATTGAAGGGCATCTAGGTTGTTTCCAGGTTCTGGCTATTACAAATAATGCTGCTATGAACATAGTTGAACAGATGCTTTTGTCATGTGATAGGGCTTCTCTTGGGTATATTCCCAAGAGTGGTATTGCTGGGTCCAGGGGTAGGTTGATCCCGAATTTCCTGAGAAACCGAAACACTGATTTCCAAAGTGGTTGCACAAGATTGCATTCCCACCAGCAATGGATGAGGGTACCCCTTCCTCCACAGCCTCTCCAGCAAAGGATATCATTGGTGTTTTTGATTTTAGCCATTCTCACAGGTGTAAGATGATATCTCAAAGTTGTTTTGATTTGCATCTCCCTAATCACTAAGGAGGTTGAGCATGACCTTAAGTGTCTTTTGGCCATTTGAACTTCTTCTGCTGAGAATTCTCTGTTCAGTTCAGTGCCCCATTTTTTAATTGGGTTAATTAGCATTTTGAAGTCTAGTTTCTTGAGTTCTCTATAAATTTTGGAGATCAGGCCTTTGTCTGTTGCAGGGTTGGTGAAGATCTTCTCCCAGTCAGTAGGTTGTCTTTCTGTCTTAGTGACAGTGTCTTTTGCTTTACAGAAGCTTCTCAGTTTTAGTAGGTCCCATTTATTCAATGCTGCCTTTAATGTCTGTGCTGCTGGGGTTATACATAGAAAGCGATCTCCTGTGCCCATTTGTTGTAGGGTGGTTCCCACTTTCTCTTCTATCAAAAAATCAGTTGCCCTCATATATACGAAGGATATGGAAGCAGAGAGGGAAATTAGAGAAACTTCACCTTTCACGATAGCCACAAACAGCATAAACTATCTTGGGGTAACTCTAACCAAGGAAGTGAAAGACCTATTTGACAAGAACTTTAAGGCATTGAAGAAAGAAATTGAAGAGAATACCAGAAAATGGAAGGACGTCCCTTGCTCTTGGATTGGGAGGATCAACATAGTAAAAATGGCAATTCTACCAAAGGCAATTTATAGATTCAATGCAATCCCCATCAAGATCCCAGCAAAATTCTTCACAGATCTTGAAAGGACAATAATCAACTTCATATGGAAAAACAAAAAACCCAGGGTAGCTAAAACAATCCTATACAATAAAGGATCTTCTGGAGGCATTACCATCCCTGACTTCAACCTCTATTACAGAGCTACAGTAATGAAAACAGTGTGGTACTGGCATAAAAACAGAGAAGTTGATCAAAGGAATCACATAGAAGACCCAAATTTTAACCCACAAACCTATGATCACCTCATTTTCGATAAAGGAGCTAAAAGTATACAATGGAGGAAAGAAAGCATCTTCAACAAATGGTGCTGGCACAACTGGATATCAACCTGTAGAAGAATGAAAATAGACCCATATCTATCACCTTGCACAAAGAGGGTTTTTTAAATTAGCATACATTAATACCACCAGTGTGTGGGAGATTGTCTGTTCCATCTCACAATACAGGATGCTTTTGTAAATGAATATGTAATAAACTATCATTACATATTTAACATCACTTATTTTTCCCCCTGGGAAGTATAATGGTTTGAAGCATCCTAAATGAATGAGTTTCAAAAGATCAGTAAGATACAGGAATGAAGAAAATTATGAGAAAAAATTAAGCCAAAGTAGAATCTCCAAGTAACTAAACTCCACCTGATTTTTGTTATGGGCTTGATTCCATTTAACTAACCTCTCATGTTCTGGGTCATTATGTTAATTATTCGCTTCTGGGAATGATTCTTTCCATTTCTCTAGCAATGATCTTATTCTTCTAATACTTACACTATGGTCATTGCTACTAAGTTTACATAGGAGGAATCAGTATGGTGAGGAAATTGCTCTTTGGTTTTTGACTGAGTGCCCCACTATAATATGCTCCCACACACAATCAGAACTGTTGTGATACTGTCTTGAGAATTTCTTTGCAATTCTAACTGATACACACAGAAAGAAATATGAGGTTGCTAAAGGGGGAAGAGATCCGTAAGAGAAGCAAAATCACAAGGACTTTGTTAGAGAAAAAAAATAAACAAAATAAGATAACCTATCTACCTATCAGATACAGTGAAATATAATCTATATTGTCTAAGTCTCCGTATCCATGAGAGAAGGTTTTGTAAGATAACCATAACAGCCTTAACAAAATGCTTCATAACTATATTCCACAGAAACTGAAGTCTCCCTCAAATTCATCTGCAATTATGCTTGGAATTGCCAGGAAACCTAGGAAGCCACAGCCTGTCACCCTTTGCCGTCAATATTTTATTCCTCACTTTTCTTGAGCTTTCATGTTAGATGATAATCATATTGACAAAAGAAGAGAATTTCACCTTATGCTTCAAATAACCTTTAATTATTATTGTTTTAAACCTGGGATGTTTGCCATCTCTACAATCTTTAATATGCATTATAATGACCTCCTCCTTCTGAGCAGTGATGTACCTAGTTTCTAGGTTGTGGTTATAGATGACTTTCAAAAGCTGATGGCTATTTTTTTTAATTCGCAGTGTTCGTTTGTGCTATAAATAGAAATGCTTTATTATACACTTCTCTTATTGAAAAGTTATTCATGGTAAGCAGATATCAATTCTAAACAAGCCGTATTTAAATAAGTATTTAACAAATTCTTATCTATTCAAAGTAAAATGCAAGGCATTAGTACATATTATTAAATCACCCCAGGTCCCATGGTACTGATATTCATATAACATTTACAAACAAAGAAGAAAATTAAATTAAATAATATATAAAATGTACATGGTGAGAATTAAATGTAAAAAGGAAGTAGGGACTACTTGGGAGGTAAGTCAAGTATTTGAAATCATGTAAGTCACCAAAGACTTATTTAGAGCATAGGAAACTCATGGCTTAGTGGAATAAGCTTTTGAGGTTTTGGGGAAGAACATTTTTTCGGGGGGCGGGCAAGAACATTTTGAATGAACAGGCTTACAGGTGGTTCAGCTGTCATGGGATCAAGAAAATGAGTACAATGGTCAGATGGGTTTGGAGAGAGCTGTGGTTGGCAGGTGAGAGGAGAAGATAGATAAAAACTACATGCATTAGAGCTCATAGAACTGTAGGAGAAGGCTAGATTCCTATACTGAGTGAGACTTAGGACAATTTGAGGGTTTTGAATATAGCGATGATATGACTTAAATAAATTATAGCCAAATGCAATCTGCATACTCTTTGAATGCAGATCATGAAGGCAAAGCTACAAGCAAAAAAGTCTTTTATGAAGCTACTGAAGCAATATGGGTTGAGGATAAAGATGGTTTGGGACATGAATGCAGCAGTCGGGTCCTTAGAAGAAAATGATCCCACACTGGGTTGTAAGCATTATCATGATGTAAAATTCACTGGAGCTTTTTCAGGATGGTTATTTAATTTTCCATCGAGGGATTGACTTTTCAGTAGCAACATTTCTTTGCTCACAAAACTTGGTATGTGTTGTGGTAAAATCTTTTGCTTTTTCTGTGATATCCATTAACATTAGTACAACTCTTGCTGATTAGTTTGCATTTATTTGCCTGTGTCTTTTACTCTGCCATGTATACTGTGACTCATATTTATACTCTAGCATATCTTCTATTCTAAATATTTGTATTTTCCTGTTTCTTTTATTTTGACTTAGTATATGGTACATAACTTAATATATTTTTTCACATTATTCTTAAATTAGCCTGTAGAGTTTTATGTGAATATCATTATCTAGTTTTATACTAGTTTTATGCTATACATATTGTTAATTTTTATCATTAAATGTAGTAAGTATGGGTAAAATAATGAATCTTAAGTGCCCAGTATATGTAGTTAGAAGTACTATTCTTATAATTACGTAGTGAATATTTCTTAAGTAAAGGTAAATAAATGAGTGGAATACACAAGTCCTTGTATAAATTTCTAGAGTCCTGGGTGTAGGTGGAGCACAAATAAATCTATGTAAGAGCCGCTTAAAATATCCATCCCCTGCGTACTTTACACAGATCTTCCTGTGAAAAGGCATTCATGGTTAGTCTATCCATGATGCTCTTTATGGGTTATGACTGTACAACGAGTCCATAAGTCAACATGCATATGCTCTTACATGAATTATAGCCCCTCAATGCCAGTAAACAAGGGGAGCATGGGAGAATCTACAAATGATGAGAACTCTGACACTCATGTTTACCTAAGAACAAAATCATCTATGAAAATTGCTTGACTCTTTTTCCTTCTCTGGGGACTGGAGCTTCCTGGACGATGCTGAACCATACTTCCTCTGCTGCCATTCAATTCACTGGCATGCATCACTCTACACTCTACAGAATCGAATTCTATTAGGCTATTGTTTTTCTTTATTAGTTCTATCAATTGACTTTTGAATTCAACCACATCATATTCTATCCATGGCTCTGCGGGTTTCTCTGTTCTTCAGTTGTCTTTACTTAACTTTCTGGCAAAGTTGAAAGCACTTTCGGTTTAATATTGCAGCCACTTGTACATCTCCTCACTGAACTTGATACACAGAATTTTCTCAATATATTTCCTGTAAGCCTCAAGGTCAATATTGTTCACACAAAGAACAAATGCTTAGAGAATCGCAGAACTGTTTGGTTCAGCCTTCAACTCTGCTTTGAGGAAAGCAGAGCATTGTGGATTTATGACAACTTATGCAAAGTTGCATTCAGCACTGTGACAGAATGTAAATGTAGTGAAAATGGCAATTTAAACAGCGGACACTGCTCGAATACACATCCCTTTCGTTTTCGGATGCTTAAGACCTCAACGGATTGCACAAAATGGAAAATAACCGTAAGAGCCCTATGTGACTGATAGAAAACATCACTTATTTCCCATGGAGAAACCTTTTTTAGAATCTCTGCTAAAGTCAAACATTTTCCAAAAACTCCACAAGGAATGTAGCATAACAATTGACTTCTTGTGACACCCGTTAAAGGGGGGAAAGGAATATTTTACACCTTGGCAGTGAGAGGAAAACCTGGGAGTGTGACTAAAAAGCAATAAGAAAGGCTCTTCTGTTGGTGCCAACAAAGATTTCACACTCCCGTGTTTGCTGCCAATTCTGTTTTAAGTTATTGGCCTTCTGCTGTTAGAGAAATAGATGGAATATGTGGTGTCATGAATACTGTGGCCTTACATGTGGCTGGCAGTAGACATGTTCATTATTTGTAGTCCTTGAAATGATACACAACCATTGTTGCTAAGGGGATGTGAGATATGGAGGGGGAAACAAGGAGAAAATAAGAGGCAGAATTGCCGCTTAGTATATTTTGATCTATTATTTTTTATTTATTTATTAAAGATTTCTGACTCTTCCCCGCCACCGCCTCCCATTCCTCCCCTCCCCCAATAAAGTCCCCCTCCCTCGTTAACCCAAAGAGCAATCAGGTTTCCCTGCCCTGTGGGAAGTCCAAGGACCACCCACCTCCATCCAGGTCTAGTAAGGTGAACAATCCAAATTGCCTAGGCTCCCACAAAGCCAGTTCGTGCAGTAGGATCAAAAACCCATTGCCATTGTTCTATTATTATAGCACAGTTTATAAAGACAGCATCTTGACTTCCTCCTTTGAAATTGTGCTCTAAAGGAACAGTTGTTCTCCTAGCTTCCTGAATCATTCTATGAAAATATATAGTTTTAGGGATTACAGAGTGTCAGCAAGCAAATTGATGAAATATTATCTTCTTATAATATTTAAAATACTCTGATAAAAGTCTTTGCCCACACCCCCTCCACATAATGTTTATATGATGCATGAAAGACAAAATGTAAGCATCTGCAAGATAAGAGTCAAACTTACAAGTCAATAATGTCCTCAGTGGAAACAGGTAGGATTAAGTAATCCTAGCAGTAAGAATAATTGATCTTTAATCTTACAACTTCTGTACTCATATTTTCTTTCTTCCCTCCAAACCCTTCCATGTATTCATTTTTGCTCTCTTTCAAATTCATGGCATCTTTTTTCATTAATTGTTGTTATATACATATATTCAATGCATATACAAATATATCTCTAAATACAAAATATACAACCTGCAACTTCACCTACTTTACTTGTATTTATGTTTTCAGGACAGACCATTTGGTACTGGGTAACCAGTTGGTGTGCTCATCCATAGAGAAGACTTATTTATGCAGTTCTCCACATTCCTTAGTTGCCTGTAATTCTTTGTTTAGGGTTGAGGCTCTCCTTAGTTCACTTTAGCATTTCTATTTTTGTCTGTGTTTAGCCCGTGTGAGGTAATGTTTGTGAGATTTTATTGGTATAACTTCTGTTACATTTCTAGGAGACACATCTCACAGAATACTCTCCTTTCTCTGGCTCTTACAAGGTTTCTACCCCTCTCTATTTCACAGTGATTCTTGAGCATTAGGTACAGAAATTATGTATTAGAAGTATCAGTTGAGACTGAGATCTACAACTCTTCATGTTGATTGATTGTGGTTTTCTATTTGTTTGTTTGTTTGTTTTTTGAGACAGGATTTCTCTGTAGCTTTGGAGCCTGTCCTGGAACTAGCTCTTGTAGCCCAGGCTGGCCTCAAACTCACAGAGATCCTCCTGCCTCTGCCTCCTGAGTGCTGGGATTAAAGGCGTTTGCCACTGCCACCCGACGATTGTGGTTTTCTATAATGGTCTGCATCTGTTGCAAATAGCAATTTCTTTAACAAGCGATGAGTACTAAATTTGTCTGTGGACATAAGGACAAATATTTAGAATGTAGATAGGGATTGTACTGGTTTCATAAAGTGCTGGCTGTAGGTTCTTTTAGGTTCTTTTCTGAGATTCATGACTTCCTTAGCCCTAGATAAATGGCTAGTTTTCAAGTACCAGGTACTGTTTCCCTATTAAGAAGGTCTAAAGTCCAGTTAGAGAGCTGTTGGTTAAAAGGAGGCTTGAATGCCACTATTGTGCACTTAAGGATATAGTGCCCTGCTGGTGTCACTACAGTTCATAGGCTTCATTCCTGACGAGGACTGTTTGGTTCTTCCTCTCTTTTGGAAGCTCGCATGGTGCCTTCTGGTATCATGAAAAATAGTCTTCAGAAAGGGGAAATTCAGGTCAGTTCAAACTCTGGACCCTGTTTCTAAAGCACATGCTGTGTTCACCAATAGGGACTTGCTTTCCAATCACAGGGTAAACAAAGGAAATAAAAAAGTAGGCGATGTTTTAGGAGTCTCTTGGACAACCCTGACCAAAAATTCAAAAAAGGCTTCATGTTGGAGTTTTTGTTAAATAGTCTTTGGCTCTTAGAAAGAATACTGTCAGCTCAAATGAGAAATTTTCTTTTAAACTGTGCATGTATATTTATAGAGACTTGTGTGTATTAGAGTGTTTGAGGGACATAGTTTATAGTACGATTCCTGATTGCTGTTTCAGATATCTTACAGTTGCTTTTCTCTTTCCTTCTTCTCTTTCTTTCTCCCCCTCCCCTTCATTAATTAGCTTCCCCGCTTTTTCCTTTTCTTCTTTAGAACACTCATACTTTGATATTCCCCTATCTATAGCTCCCCATCCTGCAAAGGTAAAGATCCCCTTTTAATTTCCTTGTTTCTGCAGATACCCCAGGTTATATATTCATATCTGAACATTTAGAGCTAGCAGCCTCAGATTAGAGAGAACACATGATGCTTTCTTTCTAGGTCTGGGTTATCTCACTCAATATGATCTTTTGGACTTTCCTCTACAAAGGTTTCATTTTCAGTTGAAACTGTATGAAATTATGTTGTATACAATATTATTTGCTAGTGTGTATGCATACTAGCATGGCTTGTTTTAATTTTGATTAAAATTTCATTGAATTTGCATAATTGCTTGGGGGAAGTAATTTGTAGGTGTAGAAGTAATAAAGATTGCTTTAAAGCATAGTATTTGATAGAAGGCAAATACAGAAAAATTACCTCTACGAACATTTTTTTCATGTTACAATGTTGAAATATGATGACAACTGGAGGAAGTTAGGGTTTCATGATTAAAGCAGTGTTTACTTCTGGTTGTATATTAGAGTTTTACATTATGGAAACCCAAACCATTTTGATGTCTCCTTTTTGTTCAGTGAAGCAATAATTACTGTTTATTCCGTTGTTTTCTCTACTTGATTGAAAGTGTTTGTTTTTATTTCTCTAGGAGTATATTATTATTGAATGCCTTGAGCTTATACGATTTCTCTGGAAGATTCATGTATTTATAAATCTTACCCTGAGTCATTCATCTATCATGTCTAACTTAAAACACTTACTGATTGGTATACCAATTATTTTAGTTTTAACAGACACTTTAATTTCAAACCATCGATGGTGTCTTATCCATGCATTACAGAGTTAATAATGACATCCGAACACACTCACATACAAAGTTTATCTTTCCACATGAATACATTTATTTGAATAAAGAGAGCACTTCTTTAACAGAACACAGAGCCTAGATTAAAAAATATTATCAATGAGTTTGTCTACATTAAACATAAAACTATTTTATTTAAAAATAATTTTATAATTACTTTAAAGGATATACACAATATCTGACTGGGAATTAGTGTCAATAATAGTTTATGAAATATTATATATCTAATATAATTCAAATTGAGAAAAATGAACCACGGCTTTGCAAAAGAAAAGCACAAATGTCCTGTTTCTCAGTTTCATTAATATTAAGTTTGAATAAAAACCATCATTAAATGCATATGACTTCTATTCATACAATTCATGGCAAATATTTACAAGCTATTCACTAATAAGATATTCTAGTATAGAAATACTTAAAAACCACACAACAGGAAATTGCATCCTTTCCTTTTTCCTTGTAGTTAAGGTAAAATTATTAATTTCTCAACAATCTTTATGTCCTCTCTTCAAAGGACTTTATTGATTCCTGTCAGATATTAATTACAATGAACAGGAGTCAAAGTGATAAGGATAGATTTTAATCGGCAGTATATTTTAATAGGGAGTCAGGTCTGCTGGTGTGTAAAATTAACTTCAGTTTGTAGAGAGGTGACTGGATGCCTAAAATAAGAAAGATTAAGAGGACTACATTATCGGTGAGACATCACTAGTAAGGGAAAGATAAAATACCAGAGGTGGCCGGTGCAACTGAAACAACTCCAACTAAGTCTGCTGTTTCATAATAATAAACATTAGGGTTGCATTCCCACACAGATTGACCAGCAGGTACCTTTTAGGGGTTAATTTCACTCCCCGTGGATGTGTACCTAAAAAATGCACATTTAGTAACAGGAGACTCAGTGCATATTAATGTAACAGTGGCATAATTCAAAATTATAAGCTCTTAAAATGGTAATTGTTTTCATCTCTGATGTGGAAGAGGCAGTGGGATAAAATCATTTATAGTGAGACTATAGTTTGTTACTTATATAAAATGTCAACCTTTTAACTTGTTGTGAAAGAAGAATGTCATTTCTCTTGTATAGTATGAAATTAATCTTTTGATGTATTTGAATCTTCTGCAGAAACAATGAAAACAAGTGCCTTAGTTCAGGACTATTGCTGTGAGGGAACACCATGATCAACAATCAAGCTGGAGAGAAAAGGATTTATTTGACTTACACCTCCAGCATTACAGTTTATCACTGAAGGAAGTCACGACAGGAGCTCAAACACTGTAGGAACCTGGAGGCAGACGCTGATGCAAAGGCCATGGGAGGAGTCCTGGTCATGACTTGCTCATCCTGCTTTTTATATAGAACCTAGAACCATTAGCTTAGCGGTAGCCCTACTCACAATGGGCTGAACTGTCCCTCATCCATCACTTGAGAAAATGTTCTACAGGCCTGTCTCGAGGCTGATCTTATGGAGGCATTTTTTTTTATTTGAGGTTCTCTTCTCTCAGATGACTTTAGCTTGTGTCAGGTTGACATAAAACTAGTCAGCACAGCAGATAGTTGGAAGAATGAACTAGGAGTGGAGCAAGGCTATAAACATTTAAAGTCTACCACCAGTGATGTATTTCCTCCAGCAAGGCTGTACCTTCTGAAGGGTTCATAGCCTTCCCTAGAACGACCACCAGCTGGGGATTCTGTGTTCAAATTCTTGAACCAATAGGACATTTAATATCCAAATCACAACACTAGTGTTTAATTTTTAGCGAGCCTTGAAAGAAACATGGCAGTCTGACATTTGGTAAAAACTTTTATGCATTTAATCTCCAATGCTCACATTATTTTATAAAATAAATGTAATACAGCAGATAACAAAAACTTGAAGTATTAATATTTCTGTAGTACATATGCTATTTATATATATACATATATCATGCAAACTATTTATAAATTCAACCATATACATAGCTTTAAACATTTATTGTTGCTTTTGGTAAAAATGTTTGTATTAATTTTGATGGTTTTGCACTATGCTATGTATTATTGTTACTTATAAGCATGCTGAGCAATAACATATCTGGAATTAGAGTTAGGGACATGATTGTGAAGCCAACATGTGAGTAAACTACCATGTGGATGCTAAAAATGTAATCCAGGTCCTCTGCAAGAGCAACAAGTGATCTTAATTTCCGAGCCATCTCTCCAGCCTCTCTCAGGTATTTTTAGGAAGATCATTTTTTATTTTTCCTTTCTCTTTAAACATCTTTTTTATATTGGGAATAGTGGGTTCTGGCTCTTGGAACATAGGAAGCTCACAAACCTAACAAAACTCAGGAATATTATGAAAGCTGCAGAACTTCCTAGGCTAATTCCTGATGTTATCTAAGCTGAAAAAGAAGAAACCTTTCGGTGGTGCTGCAATAAATTTATGCAGGGAAATTCAACCAAGCCGCTTTTGTGAGTTGTCAGCTCTGCTGAGATGAGTTTTGATACATTTGCCTGAATCACTCTTGCTCCTATAAATAGCTCCTCACCCTTGATTCTGTAAGTGAGCTTATTGGCTTACAAGCTAGATTTTGGGTGAAAACAATTCTTATGTCTATTGTTATTACCATCTCATAGAGAATAGACATTTGGTCACATTTTCTCAAGAAAAGTCACACAACTTGTCTCCGTGCTGTAGTGTTCCATATGGATCTACTACTTTATATTATTGTAAATGGCATGTGCGCTCACTAGTTCCCTTTGCTCTATATAAATCTTTAATCTGTTGTGATTTGGATATCAAGTACAGTCATGTAATTTTCTTCTCATGTCTTATTGCTTCAGCTAGTGCTTCAGACACTGTTCTGATAAGGAGCAGGCATAGTGGAGAGCCTTGTCTCATTTCTGATTTTAATGAGATGACGACAAGTTTTTCTCTATTTAGGATGATTTTGGATGTGTGTTATTTATAGCATTTATTATGTTGCTGTATGCTTCCCCTGGTACTGCTGTCTCTAGGACTTATCATGAGGTCATAGTGGATTTTGTAGAAATCCTTTCCTGCATCTTTTGGGGATAAGAACCCATTGTTGAATAGATCACATACTTGAGTGAAATTAAGTTGGTATTGAATTAGAAGGTTCATTTTTACTGGGTAGTTTTCATATTGCTAGAAAACGTTACTATCACTACTGAGAACACTACTGAGAAATAAAAGTATTGATTAATCTCATCCTATGTGAGTCCTAGGAACAGCGATGACCTGCCTGGCAGTATATGCCCATACGTGCAATAGTGGCATAAATCTCAATGAGTGGCCAATCATGTGCTGGTTGGATTTAAGGGCTGATTCACAATAGGCAGCTCATAACTAGCATTGGTATCTGGTCTAGAGCCTGTGTCTAGAATAGGCCTCTGAAAAACACTCACTAATATTAGTCTGCTGAAGAATACTCTTCCTAATGACATTTCATTGTGCACAGAGATTAGTGTATTTGTTAAACTTACCAGAAAATCTACCTTTTCTTATGGGTGTGGCCATTAACATAGGAACACACAACTAGTCAAGGTAGAGAGAACTAGGGATAGTGGACAGCTAAGTCTAAAGTAGGATATCTATATCACACGTATCCTCCCAGGGCTCAGGGAAGACTGTAAGAGCCAGATGAGGTGGGTGATTACAAGGAAACAGTATTTTCAAGACATGATGGGGCAATTGCACATATGAACTCACTGTAATATGAGACAATGCACAAGACCCATGAGTGCTCAAGCTAGACAAAATTCTAGAATAAAGAAAGAGAGGTACAAAGTCCCAATTCTAGTTTAGGAACTGTTGGTAACTGATATCTGCTAGGAGAGGAAAAATTAGCTCTCTTTAAGGGTGTGGTTCCTGGTAGGTCTAATATCCTCCAGTAGATGGAGACATATCCAAGGGAATAAAGGCAGCACTAATCAGACCCAGTGGATTTTAAAAAGTTAACAGGACCATAAAATTCAGTGGGTAGGGAAAGAGGAATGGATTTGAAGAGGAGCATATGGTGTAAAACTCACAAATACTAAATAAAATAGTTTTAAAGAAAGAGTTCCCCTTATAAATTCATGTATATAATATTGGTGCTGATATTTGAGAGGTACCTTTTTAGAAGATGGGGCCTAGATGGAAGGAAGGGATTATGTCACTGGGAGTGGGCCCTTCATCCTATTTTGTCCATTAACTTTTCCTGTCTCTTGTTGTTCTTCTGCCATTATTTTGCGAGCTGCTCAAATCCTCCCACATCCTCTTTACATGATGGATTGGCACCAATGAACTAGGAACCAACATAGATTGTTTCCTTCCCTTCCCTCATTTTTTTCACTTTCCCACTTGGTTTAACCAGCAACAAAATCCTATGGTATCGGTCCTATGCTGATTCCACCCATACCACTTACCACCAACATTAAAAATAATGAGAAGTTATGTGATTCCCTGCTCCTCTATCCAACCTTGTTTTATCCCCAATCATCCCATTTCCCCAAGTTCCCCCATCCTCCCCTACTCACTTTTCTCTCCCTATCTCCCCTTACCCCCATCCCACCCCACCCCCAATATCCCAATTTTTTGCCCAGCAATCTTGTCTATTTCCCATAGCAGGGATAATAACTATATGTTTTTCTTTGGGTTCACCTTCTTATTTAGCTTCTTTAGGATAAGGGAACCACCTTAGGGTTGGTAAGAGACATGAACCTAGAGTGGCCCCCAGGTGCCCAGGGCAATGTCCCCAGTTAGTTCCTTGGGCAGCTGAGGATAGGGAACCTGAAATGACCCTATCCTGTAGCCATACTGATGAATATCTTGCATATCACTATAGAATCTTCATCTAGCGATGGATGGAGATAGAGACAGAGTCCCACACTGGAGCATCGGACTAAGCTCCGAAAGTCCCAATGAGGAGCAGAAGGAGGGAGAACATGAGCATGGAAGTCAGGACCATGAGAGGTGCACCCATCCACCGAGACAGTGGGGCTGATATATTGGGAGCTCACCAAGGCCAGCTGAACTGTGACTGAAAAAGCATGGGATAAAACCGGACTCTCTTAACATGGCGGACAATGAGGGCTGATGAGAAGCCAAGGACAATGGCATGGGGTTTTGTTCCTACTTCATGTTCTGGCCTTGTGGGAGCCTAGCCAGTTTGGATGTTCACCTTCCTAGACCTGGATGGAGGGGAGAAGACCCTGGACTTTCCACAGGGCAGGGAACCCTGACTGCTCTTCAGACTGGAGAGGGAGGGGGAGAGGAGTGGAGGGACAGGGAGAGGAGCGGGAGGAAGGGGAGGGAAATGGGAGGCTGGGAGGAAGCAGGAATTTTTTTTTCAATAAAAAAGAAAAAAGAAATAATGAGAAGGCAGCCATCAAAATAAAAAACTGCCATTCAAAAATTATGAGAAATAAAAATGGCTTAAAAAGGTATGTTATGTTTTGTATCTGTGTGTATGAATACAAAAGCTCTCATTAAATATTTTGCAGCAATTTGAATACAGCATAGTCAGAGAAATTAATCTAAAATGATTCATTACAGAACCACAAAGATGCCCAAAGCTACAATAAATTGCAATAAGCCTATATTTTATAAAGCTATCATGTTATTTATTATAGATAGACTAAGTAAAAGATCATTTGTTAATTACCAAAAATCATTTATTTTATCACTTGATGCTCAATGGGTTTTCTAAGGCACAAACTCTGAGACTAGACTGTTGAGTAGAAGTTGAGTGAGGGAATTCATTAAATAAATATAGTATTACTTCTGATCAGTGGAGTGACCAGGGCTGTGTACAAACAGATAGACACTGAAATGTAGTGATATTACATGACACCCCACCACCATTCTTTTGCCCATCCCTGAAAATATGATATCTCTAATTAAAGTCAAGAGGTCCAGCTTTTGTATGCTAGTATCCAAAAACCCAAAAATAACATGCCATTTCTCCTCGGCTAAGTCCATTTAGAAGAAAAAACTAGCAGGTAGCCATCAGAATCTCGGAGATACGAAAATAAAGGATTGGCTTTGCCCTAAATATGACACCCGGGAAGCATACCATGAGTTTTATTGTTATCAAATAGATATGCTGCCCACTTTACCCAAAAGAGCCACTTTAGAACTGATTGTTCTCACTCTCTCAAGAAACAAGCAGAGTAAAGACAAATAAGCTTCTAGTGTGTTTCTTCTCATAAGGAATGGGTCTTTTTGAGTACCTGATATTGATTTCAATTGCTAGAAATTTGAATATTTGGTGGTGCTAAGTGAGTTCATAGTTGATCCCATGCCTGACTTTCATTCATGATTACTCCAGTGAGGAGCAGTTTGCCAATAATGGCCATGGTACAGATTGGCTAATAACAATTTGTCAAGTAATTCTGCTTGCTGAATTATTCCATGCCTCTTTTGTCTTGTATGTTTACTGGTGAGTGTGATCATGCAATGTAAGTATCTTACATCCTGAGGTTTTTCTTATCAATCTATTTCTGTGTAAGTCGATGCAACTTTAAAAAGTTCCATCCAAGCTTAGATTGCTGTAACATATGTGCTATAACGAAGGCTTATGGTGTATGCAATACATAACAATTGGCAAAGCATCCTGAAATTTCTTATACTTAGTCCTGGAAGAATGAAAATAAATATGTATGTAGAATAATGCCCCTATGTTTGCATAAAAAGGCAATAGGTTTTGCAAGAGGATGCATTATTATTAAAGCAATCTGCTATTCCCTAGAAGAGGATTGAACTTCACCCTTTGTATGTGTGATTTGCCCAGCCTCCTGATGAATGAGATATGCAGTAGAATCTTCCACTTTAATTGTTAGGCTTAGCCTTATAAATTATTTTGCTACAAGGAAAATGAACAGGAATGATTTATACTGCTTATGTACAGACTGGGGACTTTCAGTGTGATTATGACAGCTGCCTCTGACTTTCTTCTCTTCCACAATAGTACACTATCATGCTTCTGACTAGACTCATTCCTTCATGCCACTGCAGGTTAACATAATTGATTATCAATCTGCCATCATCTCCCATAACATGAAATATTCCATGCTACTTTTGTTATTGTCTGAGGTCATTGATAGTTGGGAACTGATTTCCACTGAGGAAAAATGAAAAACCTAGCTAAGAAACACTTTGATAGCATAATAGCATAAAAAAACTCTGTTAATCATGTTGTCACCAGGTGGCCTATTATTACCTCAGGGAATGGAACCAAATCAGAAGTGAAGTGTTGGCATTTACCTTTGGCAGGTTGAACACAACAGCCATACCAAAATCATCCTGGATGAGGATTTAACTCCAGCACTGCTTGCACAGCCCCCATCCTGCTGTCAAGGTCCCCTTATCAGTAGGTCCACTGAGAAGCACCAGGATAGCTTACAAAACGAGGGTTCTCTGTGCTTGGTCTTTTGATGGGGAGATTCATCATGGTGACAGTTCACTGGCCTGTTGTGATAAGGAGCGGTGGGCTACATTCCTGGCACCCGGTCGCCCACACGGTTAGCTTTATACCCAAAATAATTACACGGAAACTGTATTCTTTTAAACACTGCCTGGCCCATGAGTTTTAGCCTCTAACTGGCTAGCTCTCACATATTGATCTAACCCATTTCTAATAATGTGGGTAACACCACAAGCTGGTGGCTTACCAGGGAGATCTTAACATGGCGACTGCCTGACTCAGCTTCTTTCTTTCAGCATTCTGTTCTGTTTACTCCACCCACCTAAGGGTTGGCCTATCAAATGGGCCAAGGCAGTTTCTTTATTAATTAACCAATGAAAACAACAGATAAGATACAAGACCCACCTCCATCACTGGCCAGCATTGATAAGGGTTGAAAACAATTTTACAGTCTGTTTGTTTGATAGGTCTACAACTCACCTCAAATTCCATTATTAGTTTTCATTTTTTTTCCAATTTTCTGACTAACTACTGTCCATAAATCACTAAAAGCATTGCAGACTGCATCTCTTCTTATTTGAAATCGTGAACCACACTTTCCTAGTGACTGCCAGTTTAAAAAAAAATCCCCTACAAAATTTTCTTCAATACCAATTCTGGTGGACTATAGCATGACAGTCTTCCAATTCTGAGTGTTGAAATTTCTGAACAATATTATCTGGTAAACCAAAGTTCATGTTTGTTTCCTTTGATTTCTTCCTTTGTCAAATGGTTATGGGCAAGAATATGATCATTCTCAGCTGGTAGAGGATAAATACATTAGTTACAGGTAGAATTGCATTTCTCTCTTGTAATGTGAATTGATGGTCAAACTGATCAGACATGTTGATGAGAGGAAATGGCAAAAAGTTGCAATGTAGTGCACACCCAAGTTCTTCAAGCTCTTCTGCATTTATCTGTGCGTTGCAGACATCCTCGGGCCCAGTCTTCTAAATCCCCCCCTTTGCTCCACTGTGACAAATTGCTAGACTCAGCCTATTCCATGATTCTGTAGATCAGCAAACACCTTACTTACTCTATGCATTTGAGATACATTATTATATGCTATCCACGGTCAACAACTCTATTTTCACTTTGCACAGTACCAAATGACAGGGTGCTTTTCATATGCAGAAGTCAGAGGATAAATGGATTATTCCTAAATGGTAGGGATCTGTGTTACTCATTCTACTGATAAGCCAACTACCAGGACACTTCTGATGTGGCCTAATTATTGAGTCCAAATTTTAGGTCAACTGTTCTTTACCAGGGAATATTTTTTTCTGACCATCAATTGAAACTGTCAAGTTTATGATTGCTAAAGAACCAATAAGCACCAAGTTCTTCACAGTGACTGGAACAAGGTCAGCAACTTGTATTCCCTGATATAGTCTTCCTACTACTGAAACTTACAGATATTTCTTGAGTCCCAGAAAATATTTGATTTACATTCCATTTTCTTGTGTACATTTACTTTATTAAAGAAAATTGATTTCTTATTAATTCATCCTAATGAGAGTCAATTACAACATTGTCATCAACTTAAATGCTAGTAATGAGAGATCAGCATGATTTAAGAGACCTTTTGACTTTATTCTTACATTGCTCTTAGGAAAATAAAGGTATACTTATATTACTGCTGAGAAATGTGAAAATGCTGAATATGTAGTTTTACTGACAGGAATGAAGAAAAGAACTCTCCTGCATACAAGAGACTATGCATATTCATAGCCTGGAAAAGACATATCTCCAGCAATATGAATGTGATTGTTGCTTTTAGATGATGAGAAAGTTTTGTGGAAATCTATTTTCCTTTTTGACCTGACTTGTTTATAGTTGTTGCTGCAGCACAGGCTAACAGGCAATTAAGTTATGGTTTCATTGTAAGAATTACCAGATGTTGTAGCTGATACTACTCTTAGCATCTGGTCTAGAACGCATCTTATTTGCTCTCGTGAAAGGAGGTAAACCACTGTTAGTGTTTACTTTTGTAAGTCAGCTAATTCAGAGCTTTATAGAGTGATCACTCTGATACCCAAGAATTTCCTGACCCACTTATGCTGGAGTCTTCACTGATTCTTTGCAGAAGGTAAATGTGTAGATCATTGTGCTTCATGTGTTTAATAGAGATAACCCAACATTTATTGTAGGCTAGGTGTGTAACTCTAGACAAGCTTTGTTAGTAGCTTTAAGCTATCAAGTCGAATTTCCCCATATCTAAGGGGAGTTAGTGGTGTAATAATTAGTTGCCCATTTCAAAAGGTTTAGCGTTGGAAGTCTTTCTCTGTTCCTTTAGCCAGCTCACAAATAACCACACAGACTTATTATTAGTTATGAAAGCTTTGTCCCACTAGCTCTTATATCTTAAACTAAGCTGTTTATTTTGTTGTATGGGCTGTCACCTCATCTCTCCACTGTTCATGCTGCTTCCTCTTTGTCTAGCCAGTGTTTCCACCCTATTCCCAGAGTTCTCTCTGCCAGGAAGTCCCACCTATACTTCCTGCCTAGCTATTGGCTGTTCACCTGTTTATTATACCAATCGGAGAAATACATTTTCACATAGTTTACAAATATCTCACAACAGGTTAGTCACAATGCATGGTCACTTCAGAAAGCATCTTGGTGCATGTGATGGAGGAGAGCTACTTCTCACTTCTGGGTGACAGGAAGCAGAGAGAAGGGAAATTGTAGTTCTCAGTTAGCTTTCTCTTTCCTACTTTCATATTATGTTGGCTGACAGCCTATGCGACCATAAAACTCATATTCAGAGTGAGAATTTCCATTCAGTTAATCCTTTTTGAAAATATATTTCCAGACACAACCACAGATGTCCTCACCATTCTCTAAAGCGGTTCTGTATGCAGTGACATTTACAATGAAAAAGTAACTATTGTATAAAGAGAAAATAAGAATTCAGGAGCTCACTAATCTCTTACAAATGTTCTTTTAACACAGTAAAGCAAACATTGAATCACAGTAATTACACACATGCATGATATATATACACACATATACATATATATTAATGTATATATATCACATATATATGATAAATGCAACTATAAAAATCACTTATATTTTATGTCTTCTGGTTTATTGTAGAGCCCAATCATAAAGTACTTTTGAGTCTATTGCTAACAGAAATTAGTGGCATCCAATAACGAATAACACATCTGGTCTATTACCTTTTTCCACTCAAGTATTTCCATGAACTTCCAGTCTGGTTTATTCAAAACATACATTTTGGTAGAGAAACTGAGGTAAAAAGAGTGACAGGTAAGATGATAACTAACTTGAAAGATGTAGTTTATCACTTATCGTCCCTGAGAAAAAAACACACTATGTACACACAAGGAAGCATCAGAGCTTGGTAGGATGCAGGAAGAGCTGGGGGACTCTGAAAAATAACTTCATTTGTGGTTTTAACAGTAGCATTTAAGACAGTATGTGCAGGTCTAGGATTGGTATTTTATAACTTTAGTTGTTTCCTGGGTGTAGGAGTTGCCTCTTATTGTCTGGCATCTGATCCAGGGTGTGCAGTTATTGTCATGGACAAAATATTCCTTCAAAGGAGGTGACTGTATGTGCTCTCAGGATTAATTGGTTTGTACTTGCAAAGTATGCTCCTAATTTGTTTTTTTTTTTAGTATGCTCCTAATTAAACTGTTGTCTGTGTCTGGAAATGCTTATCCTGGAGGAATAATTTTTAGATGTCTAAGCATCAAAGTACAGAAAATAAAATAGCTTATTTAACATGAAAATCAAAGCAAATAAAAAACCAATAAGAAAAAAATAGCAAAACCAAAACAAAGCAATATAATTTATCCCAATTCCCCACCACATACACACTGAAAAGGAAATAACAATATAATGTTAATAATAATATGTTATATTATTATAAATGATAAAATAAAAATATTGGTGGTAGTGCATGCCTCTAATTTCAGTACTCAGGAGGCAGAGGCAGGAGGATATCTGAGTTGGAGGCCAGCCTGTTCGACAAGAGCTAGTTCCAGGACAGATAGGACTGTTACACAGAGAAACCCTTTCTCAGAAAGAAAGAAAGAAAGAAAGAAAGAAAGAAAGAAAGAAAGAAAGA
>JABTXL010006712.1:15613597-15623909 GCA_025134845.1 Neodon shergylaensis
AGAAAGAAAGAAAGAAAGAAAGAAAGAAAGAAAGAAAGAAAGAAAGAAAGAAAGGTAAAAAAAGATAAGAAAAAGAAAGGAAAGTACAGAGCCATTTGTGTTTTGCCTTGGGTTATGATGCAGATTCTATATTTTGCTTTACTTTTTTTTAGAGGGAGAGAAATTATGGAACTGGATGTGGAGAAAGGTGGATAGGATCTGGGAGCAATTGGGGGAGTGGGAAATAATATGATCATAACACATTGATTAAAATTTTTTAAATAGAAATTATTGCTATAAAAATCAGCAATCAAAGCATCAAAATGTTTTATGAAAAGGGAAGCTAGTTCATTCCCGCCTTAGGCAGCATGCACACATTGGAAAGATAACACTTCTGAGAGATGGATTTGAGAAGATTTTGCTGTCCGTGATCTAAAACACACTGTCTTAAATTTCATGTTTCTTTATATTAGTGAGTCATATTTTAGCAAATATTTGTTGTTACTGTTTGGGGAATAAGCTTTTTGAAAAAAATCCCCTAAACATTTTCTGATTTTTTAAAAAGATTACTTTATGCTTAGTTGGGCACTCAGGACTCCACTTGTCATTTTCCTTGTTTATGCCCTCTAAGCTAGTCAGAAATAGCCACCTGACTTATAATCTTTACAATCAGGACTGTTGTCATAGCTACCAGTGCTTCAGCCACTTGACCTCCACCCATACAACAGCACCCATCTCAAGCTGCTGGTAGGGATAATTTGAGTTACCATGCTGCTACGCACCGCAGAATTACCCGTAGTACCTACCCCTCAGGAAAGAGGCTGTTTCATTTCTCACAAATATATGAGTAGTTCAAAAAAGGAACTTATTTTGATGATTCTAAACCCTGAGGTGTGAGAAACCTTGCTTCCCATTGCGTCTCAAAAGTCAGTAACTGTACTAGTCGACGCCTCGACTGGAAAAAAAAAAGTCTCTCACAGAGAGGAAAGTTTAATAAATTGATTTTGCACAGATGTGGGCAGGATAGAGTGAATGAATGAAGAGATACTACAGTCTTTAAAAGCAGCAAAAGTGTGTCACCTTTTAACACTCCAGCCCAAAATGGTGAGAGGAAAAGCTAATCTCCAAGCCATGGTGTGCGTGGGTGTGGAAAGGGCTCAGAGAAGGACTACTGTCTACTAGAGGTCTGCAGCATTTGGCATTGACGCCTCAGGAAGAAAGTCCACACATTTTTCAGATGGCTAAGGATGGCCCTTTAAGCTCTGCTTACAGCCTTCAACTGTTTTTCTAGTCTAAATTTGCTGACTTCTGCCTTCCAACAGAAACAGCAAGGCCAGGCCTGTCAAAGCAATATCCCAATTTCTACCACCAATTTCTGTTTTAGTTGTTTTTCTTTTTCTGTGATAAGATATCACAACCAAGGCAATTTATAAACAAAAGCACTTAATTTGATTTAAGACTTCAGAGTTATCAACCATAATGGCTGACCGAAAACATGTGGACAGGAACAGATGTGAGCTCATTTCTTGATCTGCAAGATTTCTACAACTATAGCCCTTGGTAAATTGACTTTTCTAAAATGGAAGAACATGCCTCCAAGAATATTTGAGAAGCGCAAATTCTTCTTGAAGGATTAAGAAAAATGTCACACAGTTGAATGGGTAGGGCAAGTATAGATAAATTAAGTAAGTTAGTTGGGAGAAAGGGTGAATATAATCAAGACATATGGTATGAACTATCAGAGAACTAAAAAAAACAATAGATTTAAGCAGTAAAACATAATATATATTTTGTGTTTAATAATGATGATTTTTGATACATATCATTAAAACTCAAAAGACATCTATTCATTTGATTGCCAATAAAGTTTGCATTTTTTTGTTGATTACATTCTGAGTTAGGTATGACTGATGAAGAACAGAGATGTTTATTATCTTGAACGAAAATAGAATTAGAAGAGCCACTGAGGTTTAAATTCTGTATTCTTCATTATGATCACACAGTCAATAAAATAATAATAATAACAATAATCATAATATATGACCAATAGTATTCAGATGTTTATGAATGTGTTTAAATAATTTAGTATAATGGTATTAATGCAGGAATACAGGAGTTTACTTTGGGGGCAATTCATAAATGAAGATTTTATGTAATAACTTGAATATTTGAATTCAAACAGAAAATTTCTATGACTTAGCAGCTACTTTTAATATTTTAATCCATAAAGAACTCCTGGAATAAAAAGAATAGTTTTAATAGTTTCTTTCTCTTAAATTCCTCTGAATTTTAGAACAACTTTCTTCCGATAGACAAGATGGGTTTTTTGAAAAGTGAATGAGAGTTCGGCATCATTTAATAAAATAGAGTTAAATTCCCAGTTGAAACTCTGTAGAGAGTAAACAAAAATACCGGAACAGAATAAAACTCAGCAAGCTGCCTGGGGCCCTTTGAAATAGAGCAACGCTTGATTTCAGATAATGGCATCAGTGCAATGTGAACCTACACATCAGGCCTAGAGCTGGCTCCCCATAGGAAATGACTCTTTACACCTCACCTTCACTTAGACAGACTTTAAAACAACCTGTCAACATGCTAAAGTCGTTTGATCACTGCTTTTAAAAACAGATATTTTTTTTTGGTCCAACCTCAAAAGTTTCCAAATCTGATAAGAAAATTAACTAAATTAAAACTGGAACACCCAAATTTTATTGTGAACATTTTTTCTACTTAATTAGGAGAAACCCGAGTTATGACTGTCTTTTTAATTGGACACACATGGGAACTGCTAGGACCCAATTTTAATATTGACCAAGAACATTGGTTGAATATCCATGGTGTGGTTTAACTAACTTTTCTGTTATTTCACATATTAATGACCATCATCACAGTGGTAGAAATTAAATATTATTAGTTTTCCTAATTTTTCTGAGAGAGATATCCCAGCGTGCATTTGAGCTGCATGATTTGTTTACTAGCTCTACTCTCTTTTTGCTTTCTCTTTTTCAGGTTACTCAGACTTGTTCCTCTACAATGTGCCAATTTTCACATTTTGCTTTATGGTTGGATTCGGGTATAATCCACATGCACACATCCTCGTTCAAAGCGCAACGGAAACCCTTTTCTTGTGTTACCCTATGGGTTACAGGATAGCCATAATTCACAGGAATTTATAGAACAGATGTATTTTTCTGCTTTGTCTCTCGGAAGGACCTATATTTTTTATGATGACACAGAAATTGTAGAGACTTCTGCACAATCATCTTTATTTTTTTTAACTTTTATTTATTTATTTTTTTATTTTATTTATTTTTTTTATTAAAGATTTCTGTCTCTTCCCCACCGCCGCCTCCCCTTTCCCTCCCCCTCCCCCAATCAAGTCCCCCTCCCTCGTCAGCCCAAAGAGCAATCAGGGTTCCCTGACCTGTGGGAAGTCCAAGGACCACCCACCTCCATCCAGGTCTAGTAAGGTGAGCATCCAAACTGCCTAGGCTCCCACAAAGCCAATACGTGCAGTAGGATCAAAAACCCATTGCCATTGTTCTTGAGGTCTCAGTAGTCCTCATTGTCCGCTATGTTCAGCAAGACCAGTTTTATCCCAGGCTTTTTCAGACCCAGGCCAGCTGGCCTTGGTGAGTTCCCGATAGAACATCCCCATTGTCTCAGTGTGTGGGTGTACCCCTCGCGGTCCTGAGTTCCTTGCTCGTGCTCTCTCTCCTTCTGCTCCTGATTTGGACCTTGAGATTTCAGTCCGGTGCTCCAAGAGGAACATGGGATGTACTCACTCATATTTGGTTTCTAGCCATAAATAAAGGACATTGAGCCTATAACTCAGGTTCTTAGAGAAGCTAAATAAGAAGGAGAACCCAAAGAAAAACATATAGGCATCCTCCTGAATATTAACCTTCATCAGGCAATGAAAGGAGACAGAGACAGAGACCCACAATCATCTTTATTGTAGCAGTCTTCTCAATAGTCAGTTACAAGACAAGTCTCGGTACCTGTCAGTGGTCTGCTCAATGGAGAAAATGTGGTACATTCACATGCTGAAGCTTTATTCAATCTGAAAGAACAAAATTATGGTTTTTATAAGAAAACTAATTAGTGTCCTTGGTGGCTCCCCATTATTGTGATAAAACACCATGACCGAAACCAACATGAGGCATAAGTGGGCTTGTTTGGCATAACTTTATATACTATGGTCTATCACTGTGGGAAGCCGAGATAGAACTCAAAATAGGACCTGGAGGGGGGAACTGAAACAGAAATTAATTATGGAGGAATGCTGCTTTCTAGCTTACTCCCTATGGCTTGGTCAGCTTGCTTTCCTATAACATCTACAACTACCTGTCCAGGGGTGGCAATTCCCCATCAGTGGGAAGGGGTCTCCTATATCATTCTCTAACCAAGAAAATGCCAGATAGATTTGTCCACAGGCAATCTGTTGGAAGCATTTTCTCATTTGAAATTCCTTTTCAGTGGTAAATCTAGCTTGTTTCAAGTTGATAAAAACTAACTAGTACCACCGAGTTCATCACAATAAGAGAAATAATCCAGTGTAATAAAGATAGATAATGTTGTTTCCTCTTTCATATGTGGAATGCACATTTATAAAAAAATAAAATATGAAATTTGAGCCAGGCATATTTGGGAGAAAGGAAGGAGAATAATGGGAGGAGAAAGGGAATGGGGATGAAGAACATTAAAGTACAATATGTATATGTATAAAAACATCATAATAAAATTCAGTAATGTAAGCTAACAAGGTGCCTAAACCTATGACAGTGTTGAAATGAGAAAACCATTTTGTTAAAAAATTTTCTGTGGTGGGAGAGTGCATAAAAGGTAATTGGTGTTGACAATGTAAAACCCCACAGAAGGCTCCATGGCTTCATAGTGCAATGGCACAGAAATTCACTCAGGTAGAGTTTGGGATAAGACGTAGAGCCACTTGCTTAATCTAGTTGTGTGATGCTTCTATTTGTGTAAAGTGATAAAAATATCTGTATTGGAGACACAGGATGCAACATATATTTATAACTAAATAATTTTCTGAAATTTGTCATAGAACCTTGAACCTACTTGGCATCCCTGTTGTTAGACTGTCGGTAGACTCTCTACGTGCCACTCTAACATCAAGCAGCCATGTAGTTTAATGTGATCAAACACACACACACACACTCACACACAAGCTTTCCAGTAGTGAAAGTGAGAACAAAGTAGAATTAATTGATATTTATTTTAATTTAATTAACCAATTATCTATTTTGCTGTCAAATTGTGAAGACAGAAAGCACAAGTATTTCAATAACATTATGATATTCATATACTATTTGAGCACCTCATGTAGTTTTTGGAGGTTATGACATAGAGATTTCATATGTCATTGATACTGTACAAATAATTTAAATCCTCTAATTTGATTAAGATTTTAAATGAGTCAAAGTAAAGTTACTTTAGACTGACAACCTTGTCAATTATGTCTATGAGCTTGACAGGAGTGCTTGTTGCAGGGCCTGACAGATGGCTCAGTATTCAAAGCCGCTGTCTCCAAGCCTGATGACATGACCTTTATCCCCAGAATTCACATGAAGCAAAGTTAGAACCAAGTCTTTCAAGTTGTCCTGTGACCTACACACCCACATACACACACAAAACACACACACATGCACCCGCGCGCGCACACACACACACACACACAGAGAGAGAGAGAGAGAGAGAGAGAAAGAGAAGAATTAAAACAAGTAGAAAAAGTAGGCTCTTATTTTGTTGTATCCTGTTAGACATGAGAGAATTTTCCAAAATGTGTCATATTCTTGTCACTCAGACAGACAGCCTGCAGTACATCAGTTCGTTTTTACAACACAAACATGAGGTGTTTTTAAGTATTACATACATGTTTATAAAAACAAGGCTTTTGTTTGTCTTTTAAAGTCTCAAACAAAATTGTAGCTAAAAAAAGTATCCCCTAAATTCCTCAGGCTCCTGCTAGGGGAAGATGTGCACAGTAGCAATTAGGAAGGTTAATCAGTTGGATTTGTCATCTAAAGGGGAAAAAATCATTAACAAGACACTGGGTGGCCAATGACAGCTTAAATACTTACAAATCACCAAGTTGTCAGCTTCTTCGTTTAAAAGGGATCGGATAAAGCTGCTTGGATTTAAAATTTTGATTTCTGTCACTTTGCCCGCAACATAGACGTTTGAAGCTTTGTCATGCTGGAAACTTTGATAAAAGCCACACTGTCTAAGATGCATTCACCTATCTGCACTACTCTGAGGTCTCATTCAACCTCAGCAGACACTTACAGATTCCTACACAGCCCCTGGGCAGGGCTATGCAGCCTCAGTTCTCCCATGTCTCTGTCGTACAGTACGAGGAGCTATAACGACTCCCATCAAGAATGTTAGGTTCCACCACTGACCTTATGAAACCAAAGCTTTCATGTGGGAAAGGTAGAAAATGATACAAATGAAGCACAACACAAACCAAGACAAAATCACCAGGTAACCACACCCATAGCTAAAGGTTAATATCCACCTTTCCAATGGTCTTATTTTCGATTCTTTCCTTTTTCTTTTTCACTGTTCTATTTGTTTTTTGTTTCATACATGTGTATCGTGTATTTAGGTTATAGTAACTTTCAACCTGTTCTCATGTCATTCTCTCTGTAAAGACCGCTTTTCTCTTTCCCACAACTTCTTTCCTCACATTCATGTCTTCTTATATTGTCTTGTGGCCCACTGAATTTAACAATGGTTTTCTGTTTGGTTTTGGAACTATTTATTCATGGGGGAATGATGGGTTCACTTGATTGGTACACAACTGAAAACAATGACTGTCCCTCCACCAGAACCATCAATAGCCAGCAGATTATCAAAGAGGATCTCATGAGTCTTAGGAGATAATTGACCATTGACGAGCACAGATTTCTTCAAGCTTATTGCAGGCCAGGCATTGTAGTGAGTGTAGTGTGCTAGACAGCACTTCACAGCTCTTCTGCTTGTCTTCTAGATCTTATGCAATTTCTGTGCCTTCTTCCATGATGTTTCCCAACTCTTACACAGTCTATTTTAAATGTATGGTCTTACACAGTCTATTTTAAATGTATGGTTTTTGGTTGAGCACTGAGCTATCATTTATTCTCAGTAATTTGAGTGGCCCTGTGTCTCTGCACCCAGTACCTTCCATTGCAAAGAGGCTTCTCTGATTAAAGCTGGGAGCAGCATTTGTCTCTGGATATACATAAATGTTTCAAAAGCATTTTGGCACCATGATATTTAGCTAAATAGCAGAACTAAATTTGCCACTGGAGCCTAAGATCTCCTCAGCCAAGAGTTTTTGATAATGATAAGAGGACCAGGCATAACTTTCCTTTTGTTTCGTTGAGCTCAAAACTCACCAGAGAATGATGGATACCCCCATATCAGTCTTGCAGTGGTGGGTACCTCTTGCCTGCCTAGTTGATATTGTGTTTATGGAGTTCATAGCTGCCTATGATTGCTTATGTCTGTCCTTCAGCTGCTTGTGTAGCTTTCCAGTGCTGTGAAAGCTAGTCAGAGGAAGAAAGAATCAGCTGGGCTATAGCTTTTTTTTTCCCCGATACCTTCTAACCAACGTGTATAATGTCTTTAGCAATAGGATCTTATCAACTAGTTCTAATAGGCAACCAAGAAGAATGATAAGAGCCTATATTGTTTTATGGCCCTAGGGACTCCTTGTTTAAAAACTCACAATGAGGTATCTCACATTTGGCAGAAAAATCACAACGCGGTATCTCACATTTGGCACTGAGGTATTTATTTAATACTTATACTTTCTGAAGCAGCAATATCCAATCCTCGAGGATCTCACTTTTAACTCTCTCTCATATGTATGGCTTGCACGTTCAGAGGTTTAGTCCATTATCATCATGGTGGGAAGCATGGAAGAGCACTGCCTGATGTGGTGATGAAGAAGGAGCTGAGAGTTCTAAAACCAGATCCATAAGCATCATGAAAAGAGAGACAGTGGACCTGATTTGAGCATTTGAAATCTCAAAGCCCATTCCCAGTAACACACTTCCTCCAACAAGGCTACACTAATTCCAACATGACCAGATCTCCTAATAGTGCCACTCACTACCAGACTGTGGGGGGCATTTTCTTTCAAACCACTCCAGATTTTAGCAGAACCTTTCTTTTTACATTTTCTCCCCTCATATCCTCCCATCCTCACTTTCAGCCCTGTGTAAACTTTCTATACCTAGTATCTCCTTCTCTGTTTTCATAATACATATGTTCTGTGATACCTCTTCCATTAAATCATCCCTCACATGAATGGCTTTTTTGATTTCTTAGCTTCTACATATACTCCAAGTTAATCATACAACTGTGAATATTTGAAGCTAGAATCCACATCTAAGAAAAAACATGTGGGGTTTCTCATTCTGGGTCTGAGTTACCTCACTCAGTATGATTTATTCTATGTCCACCAATTTACCTGCATACTTCATAATTTAATTTTTCTTCACAATAAAACATAATCCCATATGTATCACATTTTCATTCTCCATTATATTAAGTTCCATTGCTGAGCTGTGCTGATGAGTTTTAACTGTCAACTTGACACAACTTAGAATCACCTGGGGAGAGAGTCTTAATAATGAGGAACTCTCTAGACCAGACTGACCTGTGCACATGTCTGTGGAGGACTGTCTTGATTGCTAATTGATGTATGAAGACACAGATTTCTGTGAGTGGCACCAATGTCTAGGCTGGGCCTTGAGCTGTTCATGTTAGTAATGAAGTAGGAGGCAGAGTGGATGTGTTAGCCTCTCTCTGATCATGACTATAGATGACATATGACCATGGCTTCTCTCTGATCTCTGTGATGGCATATGACCACTGCATCCAGCTGCCACCACTGAAACTTCTCTGCCATAACAAACCAGAACCTAAAATTATAAACCAAATAAAAACCCTTCTTCCCTCAAATTTATTTTTAATGGGATACTTCATCATAGCAACAGAAATGAAGCTAGAATATAAGCTATCATGATCAGAGCAGCAATGAATGGGGTTGAATATGTCTGTAGTAGGGCATAGAAACCTTTGGGCATGTATCCACTGAGACTGGACTCCACAACTCTGCATTTTGATTGCTTGCAAACAACTAATAGATTGGATAACATTCCATGCTAATGGATTGGAATAATTAATGTTGTGAAAATGGTCAGTCTAGTTAAAGCAAGGTGCAAATTTGACACACTCCTAATCAAAATTTTAGAGCCATTCTTCACAGACATTGAAAAAATGCCTTAAAATGTATATAGAAAGAGAGGAAGGGGGAAAGGCTGTCATCCAACTTTAAATATATTTTAAAAGAGAAAATAGTATTTAAAAAATAATTATGTGGAAACACAGAAGATCATGATCAAAACAATCCTGAAAAGAAGGAATAGTGTAGGTGGCATTACATACCTGATTTCAAGTTATATGAAGAGCGGTAGTGATAAAATCTGTATGGCACTAGCATAGAAACAGACATGTCAATGGAATAGATTAGAGGACCCGATAATAGTTCCACAAAAATGACAGATACCTTATTTTTGATTAATACTGGAAATACGCATTGAAGACAAGACAGTATCTTTAACAAAATGTGCTATGCAAATTATATCAACGCGCAGAAGACATTTATTTTTCATATGCTTTCTCTAATGTGAAGTATACTTTTGGTTGTCACCAGTACTACATCTGAAACTTACTGAAATCCAGGAATGGAAGACACATATATGAGGGATTGTTGCTTAATTGAAGTTAGTTTCACTTCTAATCTGGATCTTTGAGATAGGAAGACATATACCTTTAATCTGAACTTTGTTGCAGAAACACATGTACCTTAAATTCAAGTAACACCTTTTGCTGGAAGCCTATATAAGAACATAGAAGAAAGAACATTTTGCTCTTTGCTTTGCTAGCAAGTTCATTCCTTCACTGGCTTTGGAGACTACAAATACTTCTGAATTCCAGGGTCTAGTGAAGATCATATAATACATTCAGCCTTGTGGACTGAGCAACTACTAGATGCATGAGCATGTGCACAGCCAGCCATTGTTGGATTAGCTGGACCTCAGTGTGTAAGTCATTCTAATAAATCCCATTCATATTATGTCTATATATAATATATTATAAATATTCATCCTATAAATTCTGTTACTCTAAAGAACCTGACTAATAACAAGCTCTATGATTGATGGGCCACAGAACTCTGGTCTTACAGTCATAGCTTTTGTGTAGTCCTTTCTCTCTCTCTCTCTCTCTCTCTCTCTCTCTCTCTCTCTCTCTCTCT
>JABTXL010006712.1:15623919-15637563 GCA_025134845.1 Neodon shergylaensis
TCTCTCTCTCTCTCTCTCTCTCTCTCTCTCTCTCTCTCTCTCTCTCTCTCCCTCTTCCTCCCCCCCCTCTCTGCTAAGCTTTCCACAAGAAATTCTCTTTCTCAACTATACACGCTTATAGGCGGTAACAGCTTCAAGCTATGCCTAGTCATTGCGGTTTCACTGTTTGATTACTTTTAACTTTTCCCCATCTTTATTTTATTGTGTTAATTGAGAGATGAGCTTTAGTTCTTGACAAGGTCCAACTGACAGATTAACTTGTCATTGGGAAATTCTGGGCAGCAGTAAGTTAATCACTGCTATTAAATCAGTTAAATTGGTAACCATCACATATTTGGCTCCAGAACTTTGGCTCATTTGATTCTAGAGACAGACTATTTTGGATAGAGAATGGGTGATCAGAACATGGAGGCAGAAAGAAGGGGTTCTGCTGTGTGTTCCTGCAAATGCTGTCATGCTCAATTGTAATCTAGGCAAGCTTGCAAGACATGGACAAAGGAAAGTAGTAGCGGTCCCCATTTATGTGCTCATTGGGGAGTTGACTTTATGTGAGAAGAGAGTATATGGGAACATTCTGACAATATTTGGTTTTCAACCACATGAGACTGTTTAATGCAAGTGTTGTCATGGTTTCCTACTCCTGCCAGACCTGTATCTTTATAGAAGAATTAATAAGTCATACTGCTCAAACTTCCTGTGAAAATGAAATGCAACAACGTAAGCCAAACTTTCAGGACAGGTTACCTCCTCAAATGAGTGGAGCATTAAGTGGAAGCCATTGTTCTTCTACTTGGCCTCCACAGACATGTTCATGGTTTAATTTATTGCATGTCCAGTCTAGGCCTATAGTAAGATATCTAGGAAGACACGCCCTATGAATCTAGGTCGTAGCAACAGTCAAATTCCCTTATTTGGCTTTGCAGCTAGTCTCTTAGGTCGTGATCTCCCCAGATTAAATTCATGCATGAAAGGTCTCTCTAATCATAGACTTGGTGCCACGGGGAGCTTGGAGTATAACTACGTGAAGTCATGTGGTTTGGTTTCTGATTAGACCTCAAGTTTACTTTCAACTTCCTTGGATGTTTCCTCATTAGAGTCTTTCATATGATTAATTTTAATTTTCTTTCCTGTTTACCTCCTGAGATAGTGTCATAATTCAAATTAAACCTTACAGTAACAGGTTTAATTGAAATTTCAGTAGGTAATAGTGCAAAATACTGCTGTTGAAAAGAATCAAACATCTCATTTTTCTACATCCATAAATCTTCATTTTATCGCTCTTTCCAGCTAAGACATATGCAATAAAATTCATAAAGTATGCATAAAGAAATGATAATTTGTCATTTTATGCATCTACAATTTGAATGGTAGGACATATTCATAGACTAAAGATTTGGAGAATCAAAATTACAGTGAAATAACAAGAGTCCCATGTCAGATAATCACAGGAAAGCCACTTGCTCTAAAAAATGTCAAAAAAGGGTTAACTAACATCTACAGTAGAAGAAGAGGGGAGAATAGATTGTAGAAGGTTGGAAAACCTATTTTTGTGATTTTTGTGAGATCCTTGTTTCTGAGGAATGACAAAAGCCACACCCACAGGATTGTCTAAACATGAGCTGAAAAGGAACAACAGACACACAGACCCACTAGCATGTACTGGGTAAAGCTTTGGAGACCACAACCCTGCACAGAAAAGTACAGACAACTAAAAAATGTTGATAGTAGAGAAATAGTCTGCTCCATGTTGGTTATCCAATACCAAATGATCAGACCTGAAAAGATGTATTCAAGTAACATTACAGAGACTAAGAAAGTTGTATTTACCAATCTCCCCTCTCCTTCCTCCCTCCCTTCCTTCTCTCTCTCTCTTTCTCAAAGGTTTCTATATTCAAGAATGCCTTGAACTTCTTGTATGTAAACAAGGATGACTAAAAAGGTTTCTGATCCTCCAGTGTCCACTTAAGTACTGGGATGATGGTATTATGAATGTATTTATATTTATTTATTATGCATGTATGTGTAAACACAGACATATATAAATACGTTTATGTATGTATATGCATACACACACATATATATATACATATATATATATATCAACAATTATCAAAAAAGGATGCTGTGAAGAGCAAAGTGAAAAATATGGGAGAATTTGGAGGGAGAAAAAAGAAAGGTCAGAATGATATATTGTAATTAAAAATAAATAAATAAATAAATAAATAAATAAATAAAACTGCACTTGAGCTTTTGAAGCTAGTTGGCAGTTGATATAAGCACTCAAAACAGCTGAGATTATATGTTTCATGTTAGGTTGATATTGAAAACTAAGCAATAGTTTATCATTTGATATAAAAATGGTGCATTATCCCCTGACCTCAATAAGGGAAGATGCAATAATGTAAAACTGTAAAAAAGAAAATGCTCTTTTCTTAGGTTGACCTTCGCCTAGCCAAGTACTGATAGTTACAAAGCAGGGAAATTATATATTTTATGCATCACTTGCTAAAGGATAGAAGGCATAGAAATTGTTTTTAAACTAGGTAAAGCTACATGTGTGTTATTAGCATGTTAGACCAATAAAAGCTGACTCCACAATTATGTAACACAGTAAGGCATTCAGTTAAAGAGGATGCTCAACTGAAGCTTAACGAACAATCATAGAAAAAAGATAAACAGACTTGCAGACAGATAGCTGGCTCGTTCAAAGTTCATGGAAAGCAATTTCAACCACACATGTTAAATTCTTCTTTTTCTTTTATTTTTATTTATTTATTAAAGATTTCTGTCTCTTCCCCGCCACCGCCTCCCATATCCTTCCCCCTCCCCCAATCAAGTCCCCCTCCCTCGTCAGCCCAAAGAGCAATCAGGGTTCCCTGCCCTGTGGGAAGTCCAAGGACCACCTACCTCCATCCAGGTCTAGTAAGGTGAGCATCCAAACTGCCTAGGCTCCCACAAAGCCAATAGGTGCAGTAGGATCAAAAACCCATTGCCATTATTCTTGAGGTCTCAGTAGTCCTCATTTTCCGCTATGTTCAGAGAGACCGGTTTTATCCCAGGCTTTTTCAGACCCAGGCCAGCTGGCCTTGGTGAGTTCCCGATAGAACATCCCCATTGTCTCAGTGTGTGGGTGCACCCCTCTCGGTCCTGAGTTCCTTGCTCGTGCTCTCTCTCCTTCTGCTCCTGGTTTGGACCTTGAGATTTCTGTCCGGTGCTCCAATGTGGGTCTCTGTCTCTGTCTCATTTCATTGCCTGCTGAAGGTTAATATTCAGGAGGATGCCTATATGTTTTTCTTTGGGTTCTCTTTCTTATTTAGCTTCTCTAGGATCACTAATTATAGGCTCAATGTCCTTTATTTATGACTAGAAACCCAATATGAGCGAGTACATCCCATGTTCCTCTTTTTGGGTCTGGCTTACCTCACTCAGGATAGTGTTTTCTATTTCCATCCATTTGCCTGCAAAATTCGAGAAGTCCTTGTTTTTTACTGCTGAGTAGTACTCTAATATGTATATATTCCATACTTTCTTCATTCATTCTTCCGTTGATGGGCATCTAGGTTGTTTCCAGGTTCTGGCTATTACAAACAATGCTGCTATGAACATAGTTGAGCATATATTTTTGTTGTATGATAGGGCATCTCTTAGGTATATTCCCAAGAGTGGTATTGCTGGGTCGAGGGGTAGGTTGATCCCAAATTTCCTGAGAAACCGCCACACTGATTTCCAAAGTGGTTGCACAAGTTTGCATTCCCACCAGCAATGGATGAGTGTACCCCTTTCTCCACAACCTCTGCAGCAAAGGCTATCAATGGTGTTTTTTATTTTAGCCATTCTGACAGGTGTAAGATGGTATCTTAAAGTTGTCTTGATTTGCATTTCCCTGATCACTAAGGAAGTTGAGCATGACCTTAAGTGTCTTTTGGCCATTTGAACTTCTTCTATTGAGAATTCTCTGTTCAGCTCAGTGCCCCATTTTATAATTGGGTTGATTAGCCTTTTACGGTCTAGTTTCTTGAGTTCTTTATATATTTTGGAGATCAGACCTTTGTCAGTTGCGGGGTTGGTGAAGATCTTCTCCCAGTCAGTGGGTTGCCTTTCTGTCTTAGTGACAGTGTCCTTTGCTTTACAGAAGCTTCTCAGTCTCAGGAGGTCCCATTTATTCAATGAGGCCCTTAATGTCTGTGCTGCTGGGGTTATACGTAGGAAGTGGTCTCCTGTGCCCATGTGTTGTAGAGTACTTCCCACTTTCTCTTCTCTGACCAACGAAGTGAAAGATCTATTTGACAAGAACTTTAAGTCTTTGAAGAAAGAAATTGAAGAGGACACCAGAAAATGGAAGGATCTCCCTTGCTCTTGGATTGGGAGGATCAACATAGTAAAAATGGCAATTCTACCAAAAGCAATCTATAGATTCAATGCAATCCCCATCAAAATCCCATCAAAATTATTCACATATCTGGAGAAGACAATAATCAACTTTATATGGAAAAACAAAAAACCTAGGATAGCCAAAACAATCTTATACAATAAAGGAACGTCTGGAGGCATTACCATCCCTGACTTCAAACTCTATTACAGAGCCACAGTATTGAAAACAGCTTGGTACTGGCATAAAAACAGAGAAGTCGACCAATGGAATCGAATAGAAGACCCTGACCTTAACCCACAAACCTATGAACACCACCTGATTTTTGATAAAGGAGCTAAAAGTATACAATGGAAAAAAGAGAGCATCTTCAACAAATTGTGCTGGCAAAACTGGATGTCAATCTGTAGAAGAATGAAAATAGATCCATATCTATCACCATGCACAAAACTCAAGTCCAAATGGATTAAAGACCTCAATATCAGTCCGAACACACTGAACCTGATAGAAGAGAAAGTGGGAAGTACTCTACATGTTAAATTCTTGTTTTTCCAGAATGGCCTAACCTTCTGAGGTGGGTCAGCAGTTGTAGATGTGTTGTATGCTAATGTTTGAACCTTTGATCCAGGAGGACTGCATTCCCTGTTTCCTGATGTGCAATTAGCAACCTTGTAGGCAAAGCAGGGTAGATAAAATTGGTTGCTTTAGAAATCTTCCATAGAAATATATTAGGTAGACAGAGAGTTGACCCCTGAAAGAATTGTAGCATGTTGCTTTAGATTACTGCGTGAAGTCTGAATGCACAACATTTTACTTGAAAATGGACCATATCTATGATGCGGTCTTTAATATGATAATACGGTCAAAAAATTCTAGCATCTGGTAATGTCACAACATAATGTCTTAACAACATTGAACAGCATACTATACATGTTTGTGGTAGTTCCAGATGTTTAAAGCATAGCACACACAACTTTGTATAGTGCACAGCATTTATAATGATACAGAGCAGCACTAAGGACTTTGTATACACTATGAGTGTGATCAACCATTGAGCTGCATCACTGCCTTTTGGTGACTGCTTTAGAGTCTATTTCTTCACCTTAACATTGTTTACTGTGAAGTGTCTGCAAGGGTTTGCAAGTGGGTCTTGTTACTGAGGCAGTAGCCATACAGGTTTCATGCTGGCCAAACCACTCGATTGCATCATTTTCTCATGGGTTTTGACTTACTCTCTCACAGATGATGTCTGCCATGCTTTGTATAGATCTGTGCCTGACTCTATACATTAACAACTAAATAATTTTAATCCATTCCCCTTTAGTGTTGGTGTTCTTATTCATGTTCTTCCTGGGAAAAGAGTTACAGGGGAAATGTACAGCTACAATGTATAATTACATAAAATCAGTTTAGACTTTGCCCTTCTAAATAGATAAAGCATTATTCTCAGGGAAAAAAAAAAACCAAAAAGACAAAACCCAAAAACTTCAAAGCAGTTTCTTGCCTCAGGCCCAGAACCAGCCCATTTAAAAACATATCCATTGGCAAGTAAGAATGAAAAACACACTATTTTACTTGGAGTCTCATCTTTTGTTTTATGAACATTTAACCAATAATCATATGTGAGTAAATCTGTAGTGTTTTCCAAAGAGGGCTGTAGGAGCCCATAAAAGTGAATCTGTTCCACTTTGATTAAAGGTCAGAGAGTTCAGACCTATTCTTGTTCCTTCAAGGTTATACAACAGGATATTTTGACCTAGGCAATATATTCTGTTCTAGGGTATGGTTTCTTGATGTTTGGAGATGTGAGGGGGAAATTACTTTGTTCTTTGTATTCTAGTAATGAAGTCTTTTGCTTTCTTCACTCTTTGTGATTTGAGTATGTAAGAACTTGGAGGAATAAACCTAGGGTGAATCACAGCACTCACTGGATGACCTCTTGATTCTCTCTGTTGTTCCATGTCTATTTCTTTCTTAATCCTCACCCTTCTCTCTGGGTATGGAGGAATAAATTGGGCAGGATCTTGAGAGAGGATTTATTACTCATAGTTTTTCAATGCTTCATCCCACATTTGACAAGGAAGCAACTGTGTTACTTCCATCTCATGCATAGATGACCATTTATACATCTTTACTTGGAGACGTGTAAGGAAATGTCACAGATTGTTACTTAATGCTAATTATTTTATTATGAAAGTTATGCTTAACTATTCCTTTAGAGTAAAAACTGCAGGTAAAATAGTATCAGTTGAGATCGAAGAAATTTTACTGATGGCTTTTTCAAGGGCAAGAATGTGTAATGATGAAGGGGCAATTGTGGAGGAAACCACTTTCATAGAGTGAGAATGGACAGTGCCTAGAGAAACCATTGCTAAGGAAGTGGTGAGAGTGACCAGAAGGTGAGCATTCGTTGCAGAAGAACACATTCTCATGCAGTGAGATTGACCAATTGAGAAACAGATCACTTTACTAACCTACCTGTTTAGATAAATCATGCTATTTTTAAAATTCTCTAAGACACAACTTTCTTTAAGGGTACTTTTCCTGGTCCGATGATAGACAGGGCCATTTGGATTTACTTTTAAGGGAGAGAGAAAAGCCTATGCCTTTGTGCATTGCTCCAAGCTATCAGTATTAACTGAGTCACAAGAAGTAGGGGTCAAAACTGTATGAGAGTGTTCCAATCTCACTGACCTTCAGTAGTAGTAAGAGATCATCTATAGAATCAGAACACTTGACTTCAAATTCATTCACTGAGATTGTTTAGTTGGAGTAAGAAAATTTATTACTAAGTATTTTTTTGACCATATACTGTAAATCTTGTAAAGATTTCCTAAATGTTGTTTTATGGAGAAGAAAACAAAAATGATTACAACCAAGTTTCCTCTAGTGACAAAGATATATCCCCAGGGAATGCTATAGTCTTACATTCTACTCATATATTTTTGTTGTTTACTCTTCGTGTATTTGTTGAATATTTTGTGTGTGTCTGGCATTGAGTGGAACACAGGGAGATATAAAAAGAATTAAGGCTGGTTGGTAGGATTCATGGTAGCCATTGAGTGGTTTTAAAATTCTCTGGGAAAAGAAAAAAGCAAGAACCCTCTATTACAGAATCTTATCGGTACCCAGGTGGCCCAACTACTATATTTCAGTGTGAAACATGAGGAAACTTCCTAGGGCTTTATAAAAAGTACATTATCTTACCTTCTGAATTTAAAAGTAAGTTCATTTCAGTTGTCAACTTTAATATTAAAAGAGAGCACTTTGCTTATCAGAACCAAAGAAGTCATATCACTCTTAAATAAATAACTGTCCATCACAGCTATCTTCTCTTCAATCTGATTAAATTCTATTCTCTGAGGATCAACGGATTCTAATATTCCCTTTAAAAAGTCAGAGATTTTATCCTACAGCACGGATGAAATCAAATCCTTTAAGTAACTCGTGCTGAAACATTCCACAAAACATATATCTTGTGTAGAGTATTTCTGGATATTGGAAATACAAAGAGAGTTAAAACTTTATGTGCATGAGTAAAAGCATATTGGAAATTGATGATTTGAAATTTTGTTTTCTCTAAAACTGACTAATGCGTAAGGCCATGCTTTTTAACTAGTTACTAAAATTTTTATTTATTCCCTATAAATATCATTTTAGTGGACTTGGAAATAAATGTTAAAATATATTCACTTACAATCCTTGTAGAAAAAGCTTTGTAGTTTACTTTGAGGAAAAATAGGTATCTCAAAGAGTCATATATTTAATTAATGATTTTTTTTATAAAAATAACCAGTCTTTAGGACAGTTCTAATACCATCAGGAAGCTGAAGGAACCTAGAGAATTTTTAGTACAGCTGTTACAGGAACAAATATCCAAATCAAGTTTTCAAACTTAAATTTAAATGAATGGGCTAACATGTCTCTTTTATCATTATTCCAAACCCAGAGTTCAGATGAGATAAATCTCTACAAGCACACAACAGTCCTCATCACCCATTTTTGAAATCTATGGAGTAGCTCAATTCCCCTAGCCCCCAAATGCTTTGTGTTTGTGCAGGCATTCTTTAATCTGCTGGCTTCATCACTGACCTTACAGCCCTGCCCCCTGTATAAGTCCCAACGTTGGAATCACGCAGTATACAGCTGTGTATAATTGATTTCCTTTAGTAATATTTACTCCATGGCTTTTCATGGTTTGAGAGCTCATCACTCCCCAGCACTGAACAATGTTTAATTGTCTGGATGTAGTACAGTTTATCCTTTCACACAGCAAGGACCATGTGAGAGGCCCAAAGTCTTCTTAATCACTAAGAAAGTTGTAACTTAAAGCCTTCAAATTTCCTGTGGAGACAAGACTTTCTCTAGCATAAAAAAAAACAACAAATAGAAAAAAATACTGGAATACATGATGAGGAACATACAATTATAGAAGATACTGACATGTTCTGTCATCAAATTAGGTAAATGTAACATCTTATTATTCCACCTGCAATGAATGAGAACTTCTCCACTCCACATTGTAACCAACAGCTGGGTTCCACCAGTGTTTCTGACCCTGTGTATTTCAGTAAGAGTATAGAAGCCTAGCACTATAGCACTCACTTGTAGTTTTCCAGTGGCATATGCTGAGGGACAGAGTTTCCATAAGCATACCCTCCATTCAACAGTTACCATACACAAATCCTCCATTCAACATTTTACATATGCAAACCCTATAAGTGGAGACTGTTTATTTTCAGCTATTGAGACCTGAAACTATATTAATTACAACACTGCTTAGCCAATAGCTTAGACTTATTACTTAAATTAACCCATAATTCTTGTCTGTGTTAGCCATGTGGCTTGGTATCTTTTATCAGTGAGGCATTCTCATCAAACTGAGCTTTTCCTCTTCCTAAAATTCTCCTATTTTGGTTGCCCCGCCTGTACTTTCTGCCTAGCTACTGGTCAATCAGTGTTTTACTAAAGCAATATGAGTGACAAATTTTTACAGGGTACAAGACCATTGTCCCACAGCAAAACCCTCCATTCAACATTTTCATATGCAAACCGTCCATTCAAGATTTTCCATACACAAACCCTCCATTCAACATTTCCATATGCAAACCCTCCATTTAAGATTTTTTTCATATGTAAATTCTCCATTCAGCATTTCCATATGCAAACCCTCCATTCAACATTTTCATATGCAAACCCTCCACTCAAGGTTTTTCATATGCATACATGCATTCACACACTCTGGTAATATGTCTACTGTTCCCAGTAACAGCACTTGATACAAGAGTTCTGGATTGGCCCAACAGCTGTGGCTACTTGATTTTTAATCATTATTATTTAATGTTTTGTGCTGGAGAGATGGCTTAGTGGTTAAGAGCACTATCTGCTCTTCCTAAAGGTCCTGAGTTCAATTTCCAGCAACAATATGGTGGCTCACAACCATCTTTAATGAGATCTGGTGTCCTCTTGAGGAAGATACCTGGTCAGTAAGCACTTATTAACTTAGACCATAAAGCTCAATATGGACAAGTTCAACAGAACTGTCAATTACAGGCTGTCCATGCATGTTTCAGCATTTCCAGGGCATAGATTTCATTCATTCATTTCAAATATCATGTTTACTTTTTAAAATATTTTTTATTTTTATGTTTTTTATTTAATGTTTTAATTTTTTAATGTTTACTTTTCTTAGAATCCACTGCTCTGCTAACATCACTCACCTATCCTCGTATATGGTATATTTTTCCTACTAAATCTCTTAGCATATTAATCATATTTAATTTAAATTCCCAACCTAGTAATTCCAACTTCCCTGCCATGTCTGAAACTCTATAACTTTTGTGTCACAGTGTGCCCTGTAATTATCTGAAAATAAAATACAATTTAATGAGCGCTATAATCAGCACTAGATAAGTTTCAGGAAATGCGATGGTAATGTCTAAGGAGAGAAGAGACATTCCCTAGTCCTATCATTATGTTTGAAGCTTATGTTCTTGAGCTCATTACAAGTGCTTCTTGGGGTTGTTTCCCTCCTTTGGGGGAACAGAATGTCTAGAGGTGGCCAGGTTTAGGTATCTCTCTTATCCAGCCAAGTTAGACTCATAAAGCTCTAGGAGGTTAGGCTATGGGAGATGGTTTCTTTGGAGACAACATTTACTAGAAAGGATGGAATACTCTGCTTTTTCCAAATGGTTGCTAGTTCCTACCTATTGGATGCACTGGTAATTTTTCTGTGGTCTTCACTATATAAATTTGGTGGGGGCCTTGGTTGTAAAACTCACAAAAGCATTAGAAGGTTGCTGAACCATGTGTATTCTGGGGGCTTTAGCTCTTAGATTCTGCACACTTGGGAGGTAGCCATGTGTCAGTTGCAGTTTGGGCTTTCCTAATCTGAATCTGGGTAGTGAGTTTCTGCTTCAGCAAATATTGAGCCTCTGCATCTCTCTTCCTATTTGTCCAGTGTGTAGCAGAGTGCTTCTCTTGACAATTCTTGCTTTTCTGGTGCATTTAAGAGAAGCTTTCTTCCTGTTATCTAGACAGAGTAATAACAGCTGAAAGGCCTAGCATGATATACTAGAAGTCACAAGTAAGATTTTTTTAAAAGTGTGTGAGTACTTTTGCAAATGATTGAGCATGAGGCTCTAAGTTATCCTGCCATATTGAGCAGATGTTCAAATTAATTTTATTCATTCTTTTACTGTTTCCCTATAAAGCAATGTGTTGTAACATACCATGAGGGGGCCTAACTCATGGCTGCTAAATGTGTGTGTGTATAAGCAAGTTTATTATTTAATCACATTTCAAAAGGGTTTAAGTAAAAATCATTATTATTTAATTTGTTCCTCCTAGTGTATCTGATATGTTCTTTTTTAATTTTCTTTTTACCACAGGCTAATTCTCCTCCAATATGTGGAAAGTTAATTTTATATTTGCCAATATGCTAAGATAAGTGTGAAACGAAAATATATGACGAATCGTGTAAAACTCTAAAACTCTTGGAAATGAGGGTCATACACAGACTTCCCAATTGATAAAATGAAAGAGAAAGCAGACATTTAAGAGGACAGCTCAACATGCGGTGAAGACTGTAAAAACAAAACAGTGTAGAGCTTCATGTAGGGATACCAAATTAGAAGTAATTATGATGAACAGTTCCTGTGAATAAGGCAGCTGTGCACTGGGATAGTCATGAGAGAGTTTATGATTTCTGTCTATTAACTTGCCAATTGAAACAGTTTTCTTCCCTTTTATAAATCATGAGTATTTACCACAATTTACTCAGTTACACAACAATTACTCACAAAATTAATTGGCATTCAGTTGCAATTTCAGCAGTTCATCTTTGGCATAGTATGACAGAGTGGAGTTAATTAGCAACAATTAAAACAATTTTGTTTACCTTCAGTGCTGTGTTTATGTTGCAGTGTAGGGCTTTCCTGTCAACACCTCAGATGCAAATATCCGTGTCCCACCTCAAACTGAGTAAAAATGAATACAGTACTTTGTGTGTGGGCAGACCTGAGCATGTGGATAAGAACTATTTTGATGTAAATGTGTTTGTAAAGAAACAAGTGTGAGAAATATCCTGGGTTGCAACCAGGTGGAAATATTCCAGCTACCCACCCTGTCTAGGCAGTGTGAAAACCATGACCACTGTGATTTAGTTGTGACTGCCTTAGAAAACTATACTTGATGGTATGGAGAAAATAGAAGTACAAATAAATCTCCAAATGTAGGGTAGGGGAGAAAAAGATATTGTCTCATTAACTGTGGAAGGGTTCAAGACTGAGACTCCTAGAGCAAAGGGTAGGGTAACAGAAGAAAAGCGTGTATATGTACTTGATGTGATTTTATATGCCATGGGATGCAGTTCAAGTGTCCTTTGGGCTACCTGAAATGATTTTGTATGCTATGGGATGTAGTCAGAGTTTTCTTTGGTCTGCCATCTCACAAATTATGACAGGGAGAAGTCTAATTAATTGTCAACGTTTGCCCTTAGTTTAGGCTTGTTCTGAGCTAGCTTTTATAATTTAAGTTAACCCATTTATACTAATCTGTGTTCTACCAAGGTGTTACCTTTCTTTCTACTGCCCATCCAGCTTCCTCCTGTCTCACTGGGGACTCTGCCTTTCTTCTTCCCCAGGTCCGCTCTGTCTCTGGAAGTCCTGCCTAAGCTCTTCCTGCCTAGCTATTGGCTGTGCAGCTCTTTGTTAAACCAATTACAGTGACACATCTTTATACAGTGTAAAGAAATATTCTGCAACAATGGGAGACTTCAGAGGTGATGACAAAGACAAATGTGACTTAATGAAAATACAATGTAACCTAATGGGAAGACAAGTATGACCTCATGGGAATACAATGTAACTTAATGGGAATACAATGTATCCTAATGGGAACACAATGTAACCTAATGGGAATACAATGTAACCTACTGGAAAGACAAATGTGACCTAATGGGAATAAGATGGGGTGGCGGATTTGATGAGTTTCTCTTTTCCTGTGTTTTCTTTTCTTTATTGTTTGCTCCATTATCCTCTGATACAGGGAGAACACTCACGTACGGGGGACATCAGAGAATGCTTTGGTTGTTTGTCCTCTGTCTTAGTTAGGGTTTCTATTGCTGTGAAGAGACACCGTGACCACTGCAAATCTTATAAAAGAAAACATTTAATTGGGGTGGCCAACATTTTCAGAGGTTTCGTCTTTTATCATCATGGCATGGCATGGTGGTGTACAGGCAGACACGGTACTGGAGAAGTAGCACTTATAGACAACACAAAGTAAACTGAGATACTGGCTGGTATGTTGAGATCAGAAACCTCAAAGTCCACCTCCACATGACTCACTTCCTCAAACAAGGCCACATCGACTCCAACAAGGCCAAACCACCTAATATACCATTCCCTTTAGGGACCGTTTTCTTTCAAACCACCACAACATTAGAACAGAAGAGAGAGGTGAGATACTGCTCTCTGTCAATTCTTGAGTTTCTTCAATTTCATAAATCTCTCTCTTCTTCTTACTCCCTTAAGTATGAGAAAATAATATATTTAGGATGTTTTTTTTTGAGATCCATCACTATAAAACTTCTGAATAAGTTGGCCGGTGGTGGCGCACACCTTTGATGTCAGCACTCAGGAGGCAGAGGCAGGCAGATCTCTGTGAGTGAGAGGCCAGCCTAGTCTGCAACAGCAAGTTCCAGGACAGGATCAAGAAACCCTGTCTGAGAGAGAGAGAGAGAGAGAGAGAGAGAGAGAGAGAGAGAGAGAGAG
>JABTXL010006712.1:15637573-15682330 GCA_025134845.1 Neodon shergylaensis
GAGAGAGAGAGAGAGAGAGAGAGAGAGAGAGAGAGAGAGAGAGAGAGAACAGAGAAAGAGAAAAAAGGGTCACTTTGAATTTGACTCAAACTATGTGTTTTATATATCATGGACAATTAACTAAGAAATGACAAAATTACAAACCACAGAATTCTCACTCCTTAACAGAGCCAAAGAGATACAGCACACTATGTAGACATTTGCAATATGATTTGAGAGCAGTAGTTAGGAGTTATCACATGAGTAAGTTTTGGGAAATGTGTGTCTATTCCTTTTGGATCATGGTCATGGAAAACACAAGAAAATGTCTGGTTTGGTGATCGGGTGAGGTTGTTGTGGTTACTTAGGGAGCAAGGGTAAAGGTTACTTACAGGAGTATGAATGACTCAGAGACAACTGCAACAACAAAAAGGCCACTCAACTAGATGATAATCAATAAAGTTGTACCCCTGGAGTTCCTTACATAATTCTTAGCCAGTTCGGCTACTCAGAAGGGCTAAAGCAATTGTTTATCTTTTAGAATTTTGAGGAATGTCCTGACTGGTCTTATAACTTCTGAACATGGTAGGTTTTGTCTGCTCCTGGAGTTTTAGAGTCTTGGGCATTCCACTTATGCCATAACCTCCTGAGCTTCTGTCTTACCTCTAGGAGACAATGCTTCAGTTGAGAGGAAAAACTTATTACTTATCACACACATTTTATCTTAAATTCATCTAGTATCATCATGAGACAGACAACTGATTTTATTCAGAGAAATAAGAAGCTTTCATATATGATTGCTAGATGACTTTAGAGCCTGGAACAAGAGTTCTATTTTATCACAGAACCTGGAGGTAGAGGTGGTATTTCCTTCTGCTTTTATAGTGATAGAGACAGTTTCAATCCTCATGAGAGTGGGTACAGCCTCCTATGTCATCAAGGTGATAGAGATATCTGGCTGTAAAACCCATGCACATATTTAGAGCAGACAGAGTCTACTTACTTTCAATTGTCTAAATTAAATGCCTTAAGAACTATGAACCAAGAGAATCATTTTCATATTTTGCACAGAAAGAATTAAGCCTCTTAGTTTTAATTTGTACTTATGCAAAATATAGTATAATTAAGTATACAATGAATGGATTAAAACAGAAAAAAGATATGAATTTACATATGTTTTCTCAATGCTCCTTTCTGTGTAGACTATTTCATAAGCTTAAACTCAGTCAATATAAACTTATATCACACATAAGGAAATAAAGAAGTTTAAGCAGTAGGCTCCAGTTAATTTATTTTAGGAATTCAAGGAGTAGATCCGAATCACTTCAGTGTTTCAGCTAAATATATTAAATGATTTGGTTCTAACCCTTAATACACAGACTCATCTTTTGGAGAAATTTTATACCAAAGTATTTGGAAAGGATTGCCCATGGACAACTCCACACCTTTTTCAGTACCTCTCTGTATACCACCAGAGGCTCCTTATGTATTTTAATTGTTTTAGCAAAATGTCAGGAAGTAGGTGCCAAATGAAGCTATTACAAAGTAAATTTCCTGGAAAGATTATCTGTTAGATCCTGGTTCTGGGCAGCACATCTCAAATCCTCATACATAGATAAGTGTCTATTTCTGGATTCAAGAAATGAAAAAGATGGAAAATTTGTCCTTCAGGTTTTGTTATTCTTAAATGGACCATGCCTTGAGTTCTTTAAAATTATTGCTAAAAGTGTACATAGGAAAGAAGTTAGGTTTCATTGAAATATAGATAATGAAGTCTCAGTTGCCTTCCATCAAATGAATGACTTATTGGATTCTTTGTACATAGCAATCTTTGTTAGGAAATTAACCCATAATACCAAAGACTATCACTTACAAATAATACAACAGTATCGTTACTGAGAACACTTGTTGTTATAGTTTGAATGGGTTGTCCAGAACTGATATTGAAACTTAATTACCACTGTGATGATGTGAGAGATTAAACCTTTGAGACTCATTAGTTTGGGGGGCTCTGACCTCATGACTGGACTAGTGCAATTATATTACGCATAATGAATAACACATTCTGTTGAATTTTACCCTTTCTCTTCTTAGACTTGATTTATATATTTACATATGCTCTCTGTCTATGTGCAAGATGCCTTTCCCTTTCCAATACTTTAGTAACAATGACCTCACTAATTGCAGCCAATTGACTTCAGGCTTGTGAGTTTGCAGAATAATAAAACAAATACATTTGTATTGCTTATAATTTAGCTTGCCTGTTAATAAAACAAGTGTGCTAAGAAATTCACAAATTGAATTGGTTAGAAAATGCACCTGAAGGATTTCTCTAGCCAAAATAGGGTTAGCAAAGAATCACTTGCTTGGTAGTTTCAAGTAATTTCCTCAAGAGATCTAGGCTGTGTCATTTACATGACTAAAGTAGCTATATGCTCCTATGACTGTGAAAGTCAGTAACTGCTTAAATTATAGTTAGTGACAAAAGTTGGAAAATCAGAGAACTCCATGAAATGGAATATTCTTTTGAAAGGCCTTAGTACTTCTGTGAATACAGCTGAAAAATTCTAGCCAGGAACTTACTTACTGGAAAGTGTGGGGTTAATCACTATAGTGAAGGAGGTGTGCCAGTTTTTTTTTTTCAACCTAACACAAATGTAGACATATCTGGGAAGAAGTAGTCTTAATTGAGAAAATACATCTGGAAGATTGACTTTTAGGGAAGTCTGTAGTTCATTTTCCTCACTGGTAGTTGATTAATAGTGAAAGGGTATAGTCCATTGTAGAAGGTACCACTACTGGGCAGATGATCCGGGGGTGTATAAGAAAGCAGGCTGAGCAAACCATGAGAGCAAGCCAATAAGCAGTATTTCCATGGACTCTGTGCCAGTTTCTCCCTTAAATTGCTTCCCCCAAATCCCTCAGTGATAGAATGTGACTTTAGAATGTTAAGAAGAAAGAAATCCTTTCCTCCCCAAGTTGTGTTTGGTTATGTGTTTTATCTCAGCAATTAAAAGCTAATCAAGTCAGGATGGAAGATAGAGAAAAGGATAACTAACCCTGTAATAAGGAGGCTGTTCGTTTCCCAGCTGCCCAGACTCCTGAAATAACCACACAGAGACTATATTATTTAAATCACTGCTTGATCCATTAGCCCTAGATTCTTATTCGGTAACTCTTACATCTTAATTTAACCCATATCCATTAGTCGGTGCATCACCACAAGGTTGTGGCCTACAAGCAAATTTTCAGCACATCTGTCTCCAGCGGCAGCTCCATGGCTTCTCCCCGACTCTGCCTTCTTCCTCCCAGCATTCAGTTTATTTTTCTCCCACCTAGCTCTATTCGCTGCACAGGACCCAGACAGTTTCTTTCTTAACCAATGGTATTCATAGCACACAGAGGGAAATCCCACATCATAGCCCTTTCTTGCTGAGAGTAAACAGCTGGGGCTTCTGTTTCATTCTCTGTTAAGGAAGAGAAATCATTCAGGAATGGGAGAAAAACCTGGAAACCGGAAAGAAGTAAGGAAACTAAATTAGCTTGAGATCATTTTTCCAGCTGAATTTTAGAGGGGTTAAATAATGGATGAACCAAAATCTAGCACGCCTGTACAGTGAAAAATTTGTAATAAACAAATCTCTTCCTCAGCCACGGGCTCACCGCTTCTGAGCCTTGAGAGAACCTGAGAGTTAGAGTAGGTGTGTGTTGTAGAAAGAGAGGCACAAGCATGAAATTAAATTAAATTATTCCCTTTGCTCCTCTGGTTGCATCCTGTATTTTTAAGCTACTTTGCCTGGGGCAGCTCAGGTAAATATCAGTGTGAATTTGTAAGGAACCAAACTATGCTTCTTAAACTGTTATCTGCAGGTTTATACCTCACCATGAATTTTGAAAATCAAGTTTTATTTTTAAACAAGAGCACATGAATGATAATCAAGGTTTCCCTCTGACCTAATTTTTGCTGTCTCCAGCATGTGCACAGATTTGGAAGGGTTCAGAATCTTTATATCTTCCACGTTGCAGCAAGCTAGATAATGGAAGGATTCTTTAAGGCCCCGATGACAACTTTCTGTGTCCCCTTTATTGCAATAAATCTCAGAATAATTGCTTGGATTTGACCCAATGGAGGTGTATTCTTTATGTTTCTTTACTTGTGTTGTGGTTATACTTTAGCCTCAGCCTGTTGTAAAGATGACATAGTTGCAAAAACAGTGTGATACAGCTTATGAAGGATGAATAACTACTCTATTTTACTTGAAAATACTTTTACCTTATATTCTGACTATGTTTTTTTCTCCCTCAAGCACTTGCAGAGTCTTCCCACTCCACTTTCATCTGAATCCCCACCATTTCTTCCTTTCTTATTAGAAATCAACACTGGGCATCAAGAAAACCAAGCACCCAAGTTAAAAAAAGGTACAGATAGAAACAGAATTCTCAAAAGAGGAAATAGAAATGGCTGAGAAGCACTTAAAGAAATGTCAATAGTCATCAAAATTATGGAATGCCCAAATCAAAACTACTCTGAGATTTTTGTCTTGCACCAGTCAGACTAGATAAGATCAAAAAAACCAAATGACCCCCCTCTCATGCTGGTGAGGATGAAGGGAATACTCATTCATTTCTTTAGGAAGCGCAAACTTATACTGTCACTATGGAAATCAGTGGGTTTGCTTCCAAGGGATCTGAAAACTGATCTCTCTCCACATCTGGGTAGATAATTCTTGGGCATATATCTAAAGGATATTATACCACAGAGACCTTGCTCAGCGATATTAATTGCTGCTCTTTTCACAATAGCCTGAAACCAGAAATGGCCTAGATATACAGCTATTGATGAATAGATTAAAAAATGTGGTACGTTTTCACAATGGAATATTACTCAGCCACTGAAAATATTGAAGTAAGAAATTTTCAGGTAAATTTATGGAACTAGAAAAAAATCATCCAGAAGAAACCCAGATCCCCAAAGAAAAATATGTTATGTATATTCCCTTATATGTAGATGTTGGCTGTTAAGTCTTAGATATACAAGTTACCATACATATAACCACAGAGGCTAGGTATTAAGTAATGGACTCAAAGAAAAGGTTGGATCATCCTAGAAAAAGGAAATAGGATAGAGAGTTATCGATGGTTGAGGAGGGTTGGATTGGAACAGGAGAGTCAAATGTGGAGAAAGAAGAAAGGGAGAGGTGTGTGAAGGAATAAGGGAAGGGACAGATAACACTAAACACCAACCCATTATCACAGGTGCTCTATTGTATCCCCCAAACAACACAGGCTATTTTCAAGGCCAAAGCTTATGGGAGATCTATTCTTTTCCCATAGTCTTCTGTTCTGTTCTTAACCTCTGTGGTTATACAGACTGCAACTTTTCAAGGACTTAACAATCATAGTGGATAATAACCATATCTAATATCTGAATGAATTTAGGACCCACTCCTCATGACGAACACTAACCTCAACACTGCTTGCACGTTGATCACAAGAACTTTGAGTTGCTAAGCCAGGGACCTGTTTTTCTGCTAAAGGAACATAGCGATAAAATTACTATTAGGAATATTCTGTTACACTCATAGATCAGTGCTTTTCTCAGCCACCATCACAGAAGCTCCCTCCTGTGGCTAGACATTCTTAACAGAGTCAGACACCTTGGTGTTGAAGGAGGCCACTTGCTGGTTCCTAGCTGCTCAGCCAGAAATAATCACATAGAAACTATATTATTTAAAACACTGCTAGGCCCATCAGATCTAGCTTCTTATTGGCTAACACTTATATCTTAATTTAACCCATTTCTAGTAATCTGTGTATAGCCACGTGGCTGTGACTTACCAGGTAAAGTTCTGGCAATTGTCTCCAGCGGGGCTACACGGCTTCTCCCTGCCTCTGCCTCCTTTATCCCAGCTTTCGGTTTAGTTTTCCCTGCCTATCTAAGTTTTGCCCGATTAACAGGCTAAGGCAGTTTTCTTATTCACCAATGGTATTCACAGCATACAGAGGGAAATCCCACATCACCTCGGAACATTTAGTCATATAATAGGATGTCTTCCTCACATTCCTCCCCCCCTCAGGGTTCTTTTTTGGGAGGCAGAGTGGTGTGTAGATCAGTCTGGAACTGTGTAGTAGAAGTTGCCCGGAGTTGTCAGTCCTACTTTCCCTCCCAAGTTCTAGAAACACAGGAATGTGTCATCATATTTAGTCTTTCACACCTTTATGCCTGTGGCAAGAAAAGCATCATGGTAGAAGAGCATGGCATTGCATGGTACAGGGAATCTCTAAGGGTGAGGGGAGAGGAAGAAAGAGGAGGAGGAAGAGAATTAGGAGTTGGGAAGAGAGAGAGGAATGGGAAGCATCAGGGACATAATAAAGTCTTCAAGGTCACACCCATAGTTACATCTTCTTTTCAGAGTCTGTTTCCCAGTAATCCTTTTTACATGATATCATGAGCAGATTAACCACTGATAATGTTATTATGATCAGGTACTCAGGATCCAAATCATTCCTTAGTAGCTCCAATAGGGCCAAGCTTTATAAACAGGAAGATTTCAAGTGGCATTTCACTTCTTAACTACAATTCTAGAAATTTCTGAACACAAATAGTTTTAATGTGCAATTTTCAAGAAGACAATCAAACATGACATATTTTAGGGATTCTCCATCTAGAACAACAATGACAAAAACCCTTTAAATAGGGTTTTGTCATTTCTTCAAGAAGAGGAATGCGTCTTCAGGGAAATGAAGGAGGAATGATTGCTTCTGCTTCCAGAGTGTCACTTCTGTTCCAGTCTGCTTCATGCCCTTTATTAAAAAGAAAAAAAAACTGAAAACATTCCAGTATTAAAATCAAATCAAATCATTCAATCAGCTGGGTGGGAACCACATAAGAGCAGCATAGTTGAACTGTTTTTTTTTTTTTTTTTTTTTTTTTGGTTTTTCGAGACAGGGTTTCTCTGTGGTTTTGGAGCCTGTCCTGGAACTAGCTCTTGTAGACCAGGCTGGTCTCGAACTCACAGAGATTCACCTGCCTCTGCCTCCCGAGTGCTGGGATTAAAGGCGTGCGCCACCACCGCCCGCTGAACTGTTGTTAAAAACAATCCAGACTGTTTTTCCTGCTGCCTATCACAAGGTCACTTCTGTAACTACAAAGGAAAGGAATATGTTTTCTCACCAGCAAAAATTCAATTAACTCCTCAGGGACAGCAAGTGGGTGTTCTGTAATCCAATTCCATTCTGACATTATTTTCTGGAGATAGTGGCAGATATTGCAGGTTAAGTGCTCAGTGTCAATACTATTCCTCTTTTTAGAATCCAGCCTGAGGCCCCAGGGTAGTTCATGATGCCTTTGATCAAACAACCAAAAATTAATGTTCTGTAAAATCCTCACTGGGTTCAATTAATTCTCGTGGCTCACAGAACTCATGGGCATAATGTTACTTACTTATTTATACTTGAGTATAAGATAGAGAGTTCAGGAGAAGAAAGGAGAGTTACAATTAGGAGAAGGAAGTTGTGGGAATGTTTGTAACCTCTCTGGGTACATCCCTTTCAGGAGACCACAGCTGTAAGTTCATTCAGAATGCCTCAAGTCTGTCTTTTTGAGATTTTTTCAGAAAGTTTATGGATAGTTATTAGTTTATTAAATCACTGTCTGTTGAAATCAACCTTTACTGGCATCTTTCTCCCCAGAAGAGGTTGGGAAATGGGGTTCAAATATCTATTATGCTGCCTGGATCTTTTCTGGGACCACTCCCCATCCTAAGGAAACTTAGAGGGGGTTTGTCCTTACTGCACAAATAGAGGTTTGTCACATGAGCAATTCCAAATTTTAAGAGTTTGAGAGAGGAGTGGGGGCTAAAATTAGATATTTGTGGCATAGTCCTACAGTTGTGAAGCAAAACTAAAAAAAAATAATAAAACAACCACAAGAAACCCAAACAGTTTTTAAAAGTTGAATTCATTGCTACTAGTGAAGAACACAAAAAGACCAAAGGCACACACACACACACACACACGCACGCATACATGCAAACATTTTCACAATAGTACCCCAAATTCTTTCTTCATCAAGTAGACACGAAATATTATTGGTAGGGAACTAGCTCATCATATCATTTATTTTCCTGATGTCTTAATAAAGAATCTCTTCCCCAGCCCTGGAAATCAGTAGCCTCTGATGTCATAATAAGCACAAGTCCCCCACTTTCAGGGTACTGGATGAGTCCTGAATTACAGAGGTGCTTTTACATATCGCTTAATGTCATCATAGAATTTCCCAGTCTTTTCCCTAATTCTTCAAATCATAAAGATATCAGCATTGTCTTTTAAGATACGCTATGTACCCATAGGACCACTTCTTACACAGTAAAAGGCTCACAGCAGAGCTGACCTTTCTGTAGATCTCTCATTTTATGCTTGTTAGCAAGTTGTACATTTTTTAGAGCTATCTTTCCGAGTGCATAAAGGGTGCAGGTCCGTTTTGATGGTTACAGAAGATACTTTTCTCCAAAGCAAAGTGACCCTGGTTAACATGAAATACTGGAGAATCCATACAGGAAGTAAATCTAGCCAGCCCATTCACAGTGATATCTAGTATTAGCAGACGCAATGAAAGAGAATCATAGGACATATTTCAGCAGAAAAAAAGATGCTTGGAATTTGAATAAAAAGTTAGAATAAGAAATTATGAGGACAGAAATAAAGGCATGGAAATGAATCAGTTTCGGTATTTTATTATTTGTGGCCCGATTTGAAATGTCAAGTCTGAAGATACAAAACTATCAGTTCCATTTTACCTCCCTCATGAGGTATCTGTTCTATTGTTTTATTTTACAGTGATTTTCATTATACAAACTGAATGCATTGGATTTAATGCACGCTTCTGGTTATTATGCATTTAAATCATCTTGGTCTTCACCACCTTAAGTTCTTTTAGAGTTGACATTTTTCTTTGTTTTATACACCGCTGTGCCCAGTGCCTAGTGCATTAGGTACACTTGTAAAGTAAATGCTTGCAACATTGGTGTTCTAATTCAGTCCCTCTCAAAGCATAGTTCAAGAACACTGGAGCATTCTTTCAGAGATTAGAAAGTATTCTGATAAAAGTGGTTACTTGGTTAAAAGAAATTTGAGAGCCATATCCCAGTAGAACTGTATTTTAGGTATGTCAGTTCTGTATTAGCAGATATCATAGAGGGAAATCTTTTATTAAAGGGCTGAGGGACAGTGCTTGCGAAGAGGCAATGTCACTCACAAGAAATAATCAACAAGGTTGTAATTACAGTGAAAAAGCTCTAGTGTGTGCCACCCCTACCCTAGCACAGGTTCTGCTCTGTGTCTGTATGTGCTCCTAACAGGGGTCCTCTATGAGTCCGTATTCCATTTATAAGATCATCTTTTTAAAAAAAAGTTGGTGAAAAATGCTTTCCTTTGCTTATTTTTATTTTCAAATTTTGCTTCATGTCTTTTGTATTTTTGTAAGTTGATCGTGTTTATATATGTTTGTAAGATATAATGGTTTTTATTTTCATATTTTGCTTCGTGCTTTTTGTATTTCTACTTTGATTATGTTTATGTGTTCGTAAGTCTCTCACAAAATTACAAATAGAGTGATCATGTTGTCCAGCAATCTGCCTACTAGATATGTATCCAAAGAAAAGAAAATGAAATTAATAGATCAAAAGGACACAAGCATGCTCAGGGTAATTGCAGCACTATTCACAATGTCCAAAAAATGGAAACAACCTTAGTGTCCATTAGTGGATAGATGGATAAAGAGAATTATATATCTATATATATACATACATACATATACATATATACATATATATTCTTTTTCATCGTCATAGTATATAAAATCTACATGTAACTCTAAGAAAATAATAAACACTTCAGGACCCCATTCATTTATAAATCTACATATCTTGAGTTCATAGAATTTGAGTAGAACATTGGCTTGCCGAGGCTGGAAACCCTAGTGTGTAGGCAGGGATGGGAAATGTTGGCCAATGTTACCAACATAATTCTCATATGTTACTGCACAATAGTGGCATTAGAGATAATTGTAATTAATATACCCCACATTTCCAAAAAGCTGGAAGAAATAATTTTCAACATTTTAACACAAAGAAATCATGAATATTAGAGGAGATGGATAAATATGAATGATTTATGTGCTAATATTTATAAAATTAAGTTATAGTATATATTATACACACACACATATATATGTGTATATATATATATAATATATATTTCTAAACTTATCCCTGAATAGTTTACTACTCTCCAGTGGAAGACCAAACATGCAAAAATATTTGGACTGCTAACCAATGCTGAATGGTTTAAGGAAAACAGAAACAATGATGAATTGCAGGGTGTGAATCAAGGAAGAATTGGAACTGGTGCTGGGGGATCATGAAACAAACTTGAAACAAAAGAAATGAAGACAAAATTCAACTTTTTCTTAAAAAAATCAAAAACAAAGAAACAAATGAACGTTTAAATTCAGCATTGTTTATTTCCAAAATATATTTATAGTAGTGAAGCCCAGTTTTCCAATTATAGGAATTTTGAGAATGTGCTGAACAACTGCTCTCTTCATAAGGAAATCCTGAGATTGTTTTTCAAAAAGAATGTAGTTTTCAGAGGCCGTCGTTGTCATAATTTACCCTAAGGAAATAAACGTTGTATCAAGTAAAATTTGATTAGGTCTCCTTAATCAAAAATTCGTGCAGCATCCTAGACCAGAGTAATGTTTATGTAAAATATGAAAATCTGATCGACAGGGAAAAGCCAAGTGGTAATAGAGCTATGGTATGGGAAATTAACATGATCTTTCCCCTCAAATAATGAACTAAATTACACCATCAGAATCAACAAGACTTACAAGGAGGGCGTCTTCAAACTGATAAACAGACTTATGGACGAAGAGCATAGTTAGGTAGGCAACATAGCTCTTTGGTCCCTTTTAGATAAAGGCACAAAAGTATCTTTGAAGATACCATAAAGATGTTCTGCTCTACTTCACAGAGTGGCCATTAGCATCAAGCAAAGAAACAAAACAACTGTTTCCATTTGGATACTTCAAAGGACAAAAAATGGCACATCTTTATAAAATGCATCCCCATTTATCTGAAGGCAAGCCAGCCTGTTCATTGACACAACCCCAAGCCCCATCCTGGTTTCTCACTTCAGTGCAGTTGGCAAAGATCTGTCTTGCATTAAAAAATCATTATTTATTGCCACAAAGCAGAGAGTACTTAGAAATTGCTTCTGATATAAATTTTCTGCATTTTGATGTTTTCTTTCATGAAAATTAAGCAGACCAAAATGCATGTTATTGGAACAAAAAAGAAAATGCCTTAGAAAGGATAAAAGTGAACAAAAGTCCATCAAATAATAGAATGGATTTCAGAATAGGGTAAAAGAACTCAGAATCTTGTGGTGACAGATTTTGCAGACTGCCCCCTTCAACTCTAGATCTTAGCTGTACTAAAGGTTCTGAATAAGAACCCAAAGGAGAAAGAAGAGGAAAGTCAAGAACATTTTCTGGATTGGAAACTAGACTTGAATCTATATTCGCAGTCTCCTGCTGTTGTCTCATGGGAACATAGAAGATGGACCTGCACTTGATTGCGGTTTGGCGCTATGAGAAAACAGCACTGGATACTGACAGAAGTCAGTTGGCTGCTAGAATGGCAACTAAATTTATTTTCAATGTTTGCTTTGCAAAATGGGTATCATGGGTGTGTGTGAGAAGTCTCTTAGGAGATACACATTTTGATCAGGAGAGGGAGGAAAACAAATTGCTTTGCCCAAAGGGAGGGAGTCTGTAGGCCTCCACAGAGCAAACGTTGTAGGTAAAGAGAAATCTCTCTGCCTGACATTGAGCTTGGTATTGGCCTTTTCTTGCTCTCAGAGTGACAAACCAGAACTCACAGAATTAAAATCAAAGATCCAAGAATTTTGTATGTAACCTAAAGCTTTCCTGGTCGTCCAGGAGGCTTAATGTAGATGCTGGGATTGATAGTCTTCTTAATTGTGTGTGTCAGTTCTTTACAGTAAACCATTCCTCTCAACCCCCCCTCTCTGTCTCTCTCTCTCTCTCTCTCTCTCTTTCTCTCTCTCTTTCTCTCTCTCTCTCTATCTTTCTCCTTCCCTTCCTCTTCCTCCATTCCTTTCTTTCCTTTCTCCATCCCTCTTTATCAGACATAAAATGTTTGTGGGAAAAATAAATGTTTTGTTCTCAGAGAGGAAGTGAACAGGAGGAAGAAAGGGAAAAAGAGTTGGTTAATTTTATGAGCTAAATTGGATGGCCTATGGAATACAAAAATATTAGGTTAAACACTATCTTTGTATCAAGAATTTCCGAGTCAGATTGATAACTAAATTAGTAAAGCATATAAAATAACTTGGTATCCCTGGTACTGGCGGCAGGCAGAGGCTTTATCAATTAGAGAAAGCATAAGCAGCCCCATAACTTTCAACTACCCGGCTTTCAAGCTAATAAATGCCCCACCTCTTGCCCTCCGCCACCTGGGTTTGTCAATCCTGATGGGACTGATCCCTTTGCATTGTTCTTTGTAGATGTTGAACATTGTCAGTTATCATAACCATTCCAGCCAGTTCCTTATGATAAATCTCTTTGTCCATTTTTTGCTCTCTGGTGTATCCAGACTAATATAGCAGAGAAATAAACAATAAAACAAAACAATACCATCTTATTGTTTTTTTATTATATGCACTAAATAGGGAAGATAGTTTGCTATCTAGTCTTAAGCGAGCTCATATATATTTAGTATTCTGACAAGATATTGGCAGACATCCAAAATATCAGGGTACTTGTGATCCACTATCTTCCTTTTTCCACAGTCTGAACCAAGAAGTAATATTAATGCCTATGGTCTCCATCTGAACTTTAGTAGCTTCTTTAAAAAAAAATGAAGCAAATAGTTTGTTAAAATTTTACTAACAAATTCTGACGCTAATACGTGAATGAAGGCATCCTTGGTGTTTTTGTTCATGTTCTCAGTCATCATATTGATTTCCCTGGAGAAAATAAGCCAAGAAAAATAGATTATGTACTGATGGATGAAAACCTCAAAACACAACAAATAAATTATAACATAACTTTTTAATAATATTGTGAAAATATTTTAGATATGCCTCTAATGAAATGCTATGGAGATGTTAATATATGTCAGGTTAGTATATAGCAATCATGTAGAATTATGCTACACATATCCATGACAGAATTGTTCTTGCAACATTTTATTTACTGCAGAATCTATATTGTTTACTTGGCGAGAAACTAGGAAAACCTTTTGCTGCGACTTCGTTATAGCTCAGTCTTTGACTTCGCAATTTAAAGTGTTGTTCACTGAGATTCAAGAGGTTTCTTAAGGAACAAGATTGCTCTAGACATTGCCCATAAACTTTGTAATATACTGAGCTTCATTTCACCTAAGACCTTAGCTTCCACCGGTAGCTGTTAAGCTTTTCCACTTGATAGAGAAAAGACTTTTGTGGATGACATCGCCAAAGCTTTCTTTACTTTGTCCTGGAGTGGTTTGGTCCTGTTCCAAGGACTATTGATTATCTTTCCTCCTCTATATCCTCACAAAGAAAGCACATAAGGTGGAGAGGACACCTCCTGAAAATCAGATTCCTCACAGAGATCATTCTAGTAAGAGATGTGCATGTGTGGCTGTATTAATATAAATGATTTCAGCTTAATAATTATAACTCTGCTTTATTTTATTTTATTTTTATTTACCAAATAAATGTAGTTAATATAATTTTATGAGAACAAATTAATAAGCGTGATAACATGATGATGATTTATAGCATTTATTTATTCTCTTTTTGCTACATGTTCCTGTTTGCAATGAAGCCAAATTTATAGGTAATTGAGGACTCATGAATCTTCTTACTCTTGCATCAATAATATTAAGGGTGTTTTCAGCACATATGAAGTACAAAATTCCTATGAAACTATTAAACTTCAGGCTTCCAAACATCTCACATACATGTTTAGTCTCCTTGTTTTAGGGCAGTTGCTTAGCAACGAGTGTCTAAGGCCACACCTGGCTGAAATTTGTCAAAAATAATTTCCTAGATGGTTTTTATTTCTTGTTTCTAATCATTTATCATAGATACATTAGTATTTACTCACTGTGATGCAGAGAGTAAATTTAGGTTAGCAGTAACACTAATTTTGTTTACTAATTTTTGAACTTTTATGGACTCCTCAGCTTTTTAATTATTCATTCAAGACATCACTTTTTGGTTTATTATAACACTGTTTATTCTCTATTTGTATTTTGAGACAAGGGTTTCTGGTTGCCCTGAAACTAACTCTGTCCTAGAACCAGACTGGCCTAGAACTCATAAAGATCAGTCTGCCTCTGCCCCCCAGCCCTGGGATCAAACACATGTGGTACCACACCCGGCACTGTTTACTATCTTAAGAGAAATAGCCAGGTGGTGGTGGTGCAGGCCTTTAATCCCAGAACTTGGGAGGCAGAGGCAGGTGGATCTCTTTAAGTTTAAGGCAAGTCTAGTCAAAAAGAAATAGTTTCTGGACAGGCACCAAAGCTATTCAGAGAATGTATGCATGCATGCATGTATGCATGTATGTATGTATGTAAAATCCCTGAGTTTTGCATATGCAAATAGCTTTTATTTAGAGTTCTTGTTTATCATCACCATCATCATCATCATTATCATCATCATCATTATTATTATTATTATTAGCTGATGCTGTGTTGTATGAGTGAAAGATAATAACTACAATATTTCAGTATTACTATGTTTTGAAATTTTAAGAATGTTTAAATTATTTCAGTGTATTGTGTGTGTGTTATGTGTGTGTCTGTCTCTTTGTCTGTATATGTGCTGTTTGTGTTTCCCTGTCTCTGTGTCCATGACTGTATATGTATGTTGTGTGTGTGTCTGTCTGTGTGTGGTTTGTGTGCTTGTAAGGTAATTGTCTGTGTTTCAGAAACATTGAACTTTGCTTGGTTATAGCCCATGAAGCAGCTCCTAACCAGAAAAGAGCTTTTATGCTACCCATCAGTAAAAACTTAGCTTTAAGCTGGAGCTTGTGAAATATAGCCAGATCATCATTTTCAGTACTCTTCCATCCATGCTAAAGGTCAGCCAGTCCCTTAACATTATATTAAATCCACAAAAATCCTAAATTCTACTAGATTTCAAAATATTATTGTTTTTCTAAACTTTTTTATTTTAAAGACATTTTTTTCTGCATATATAAATTTCTGTGAAAGGTATTTATACATTATTTTAAAGAACTGTACATAGTATTCAAATATGCTGGAGCTGTGGTGTCTTTTCCCAATAGCAAACTATACATTTTTGCAAATTACTTTTACAAAATGATGATAATCAACTATGCAAAAATAAAAAAGTATTAATTATTAACCATAAAAAATAATAATTTCCTGCAACTCCCAAACACTCCTCCCCTTTTTTGTGGTACTGAATGACTGAAGGGTTTTTCTGCCATCAAATTAGGGGTAAGGTAGGGATATATATATGCATGTGTGTACATATGAATACATACATGCTTATTTATATAATTATACTACATCCATACTGTTTGGATGATAACTGATGTATTGATGAACTTCACACTCATCTCTTTGCATTGCTAAGTTGTTTCTAGTTCTTACCATGTAGAAATCCCTATCACAAAATCTGCTATTCCCTCTCTTCCAACTCACCAACACTGTAACGAAGAAAAGCGTGGTGCGCAGTTTATTTTGCAGTGTCCATGTGACCTAAGCTGTGTAGTACTACAGTTTGTGACTGTGGAGATTTAGGGATAATAGGTGACAGTTGATGCTGGAGGGGATGTGATGCGAGGGGAACATTCCTGTATTGCTGGTGGGAGTACAAACTTTTACAGCCACTTTGTAAGTCAGTGTAGTGGTTTCACAGAAAACTGGATATCAATCGACCAAAAGACCCAGATATACCACTCTTGGGCATATAACCGAGGCTGTTCACTCATACCCCAAGGATGCCTGCTCGACTATGTTCATAGCAGCTTTATTTGTAATAGACTCAGACTGGAAACAACCTAGATGACCTTCAACTGAGCAATGGATAAAGAAAATGTGGTACACTTATACAATGGAATACTACTCAGTTATAAAAACAAGACCAAGCCAGGAAACTTAAAGGGAAATGAATAGAACTAGAAAACATCGTCCTGAGTGAGGTAACCAAGACTGAGAAAGACAAACCTAGTATTTACTCACCCTTAAGTGGATATGAGCTTTCAAACAAAGCATAACTCTGCTACAATTCAGGAGACTAGAGAACAAGGAGGGTTCATAATGGGATGCCTATATCTCCCTGAGAAGGGGAAATAGAAGAGATTTTGTGAGTGGAATGAGGGCAGGTGGGGATAGGAACATGAGGAATCAAATTCGGGCATTGTGTTGTGGAGGGGTAGATGCTGAAGGAAACAATTAGAATGGGAAGCTTTTACGGCCATGTAAAATCCTGGCACAAGGGAATATTCCAGGAATCCACAAGGATGACCTCAGCTAAGAATCCTAGTTATGCAGCCTAAACTGGCCATTTTCTGTGACCAGATTGATGCTAGCCCATCTGTCATCAGAGAGGCTTCTTCACGCAACTGATAGAAACAGAATTCAGAGCCACAACCAAACATTAGGCAGAGTACAGAAAATCCTGCAGAAGAGGGGGAGAAAGGATTCTAGGAGCCTGAAGGGTCAAGGATACCACAAGAAAAGGCACAGCATGAGTCAATTAACCTGGGCTCAGAGGGACTTACAGAGACTGCATTGACAACCAGGGAGCCTGAATGGAACTGACCTACACACTCTGCGTTTGTAGCAGTTGTGTAAGTTGACCCTTTTGTGGGTTAGAAAAGGAATCACTGCTATTCATCATTGGGAACACTTAACAATTAGAGTTTGGGAAGGCTAACCTTAGAAGCCTTATCTTTGGATATTTTATCTACAGTTTATTGATGCATTTTATTGTTAGTTTATTTTTTCCTGTTGCACACATTATTTATTAGGAATCCTATTGATTAAAATGTGTGCTGTAGTTTGACACACTTCTAGCAACGGAAATATAAAGGTAGACCAATATTATGGTGACTTTAAGATCTTCTTTGATTCCATGTGACCCAGAGTTGGGGGCATTCCTATAATTATTCTGTGTTTCCAACATTTTCCAACAATTTAGTCATGAATTTTATCAGAATAGACAAGCATGAAATGAATTTTCTGCCATGGTTTATGAGCACGAGCAGAGTCCATAGATCAGTAACAGCAGAAGATGCTGGCACTTGATGCTTAACTTGTTCCTTATATTTAAGTAAGCAAATCCCTTCATGTGTTATTTTGGAATTTCAAGGACTATGACTATCCCAATTTTGGATCAATGGTTTTTCTCTGCTTTAGGTAGATAATTTTTTATTGTTCTTTTTATTATTTGAAACCATTTACCAAGTATTATGAATACACTTAGCTATTGTACCATTTATATTAATCTCAAAAATGATAATGATTTGCATTAATCAAGTAGCTACCATTGTTTAAGACTGAATTAATTTTGATCTGTTTGTTTAATATTTGCTACTGACTATTTAAAGAATTAATTTAAATGGTATTACTGTATTAATTTTAGAATACTGAAATAAGATTCCTCAATAAAGTCAATCACAGTAAGAAAAACAATCCCTTGTTTTTTTTATTCATTTAAAAAATGAATTAGTATTTATACATTTATAAATACTAGTAAAAGAATACATAAGTGACCTACCTATATACATTACAAACAAATTATTAGATTGTCAAATTACATCTTCTCAGAATTATGTTGCAGCTTTCCCACACACTCATTAAATAATCATGGCTTATTTTTTAATTCAAGGAACTTAAATTGAAAAGCTCTGTGTAAGAAGATTGCAAAGTAAATAATTTGCTTTTATTTTTATTTTAACTTTTGTGATGATTTTGAGGTCTTTAACAAATACCTACTTAAAAATTTTGAATTTTCGTTTTCAATTGACAAATAATTTTGATTATTTATATATTAAAATGTGTCATTTTAATTCATGCGCATTGAAAAATGATCATTCCAAGCTTATTATATGTCTTTCAGTTGAAATACATATTGAGACACATATTTTTATATTTTTTAAATGAGTAAATTTAAAGTCTCTTCATAACTTTGATATCATGTATTAAGAGTCACTGTATTTTGAAGTCTGAGAGTGAGTAGAGGAATCAGTGGATACATTAGTTGAGGTACCTTAAGAGTTGTACTTTGACACACCTTTAATCCAAGCACTAGAAGGAGTTCAAGGGCAGCCTGGTCTACAAGGAATGTTCCAGGATAGCCAGGGCCACATAGAGAAACCCCTTCTCAAACATAAAAAAAAAACCAAATACATAAAACTTGTACCTCTCTTTCCCTTTATATTTTTAAAAGTATGATGGGAACAGCTCCTTTTTTGAGGCCATAGTCGGAGCAGATGAGTGAGCAGAGGAAAGTAGGAGCGGAAAAACAAGGAAAGAGGCTGCAAAATGATATCTTCTGAGCAGGACAGCAGGACAGTGACATCCCAAACTCACAGCTCCTAACACGATCTACACAAGTCAGGCCTGATAGCACTCAGCTATAGATGGGGAGGGGGTTCACTGGATCTTACCCTTGTCTATGGAACTAGTCACCTCTGAAGGCTTTTAGGAGAAGACAAAAATATTAACTTTAATTATATGTTCATTGATTTAAACATGCAAAATAGGAGAGAATTAAAGAGTGTACAAAATACTCAGACCTATCTTGTCTCCAAGGGACTTATCTATACTTAACTGTGGTTCAAAATTAAAATATGAAAGAACAAATATTGCTACGGAATGACCAAGAGCAAAGCTAGCAGGGAAAAAAAGCATCAAAGTACCAATTTCCAGCAAGATGCTGAAAAACTGGAGTTCTCATTCACTGTAAGCAGGCATGAAAAAATGGTTCAATACTCCAAGTAAGTATGCATTTAGCACAAAACAGCAGTTGCTTTGTAGGAGTTCATACAAATGTAGAAAACAATGACTATGCAAAGTTTATGGGTTATTATTCATGACATGTTTATTTGTAGACAAACAAATGATAAGTAATTAACTTCCTTCTGTATAGCTGTGAATGTACGGTGTAAAATCCAGAGTGGGCAATATTACTCAACAGTTCAAAGTACTGGATTAATAATACATGAGAAAACTACAGTAGTCTCAAGGGCAAGAATCTGAATTAAATAAAAGCCAGTTCCAGACCTATACTGCATGATTTCGTTCAGTCAAGATTGCCGAAATGATGAAATCACAGAAATGGAAATGAAATAGTGGAAATGAAATTAGGGAAAGAAAAGGAGTAGGGATGGGGTTGAGGACAAAGGGGAAGTAGAGACAATTTTCCTAGTGAAGAATTGCTTCTTCAGGTTGTTACAGGAACGCTCTCAAAGGGACAGATTAGGTTGCACAGAATCCAATAAAAACATTAAGGAAAAACCCAGTCAAGAGCTTGAGAACTGAAACACTTTGTAACTGAGCATATATCATTCCTTTGGTAGGACTCCATGAGTTTTCTAAGACAAAACGTAAAAACATAAGAACCTCAAATGAACCTAAACGTGAATCGTAAAAAATCCAAATATTCTTGAGAGAAGACTATAATAAAAATTAATATTTTATAATATAAAGGACTTAAAGCAAAAATTAGCAATTCCAAATTATACAAGTGAAGGTATTTGTATAAATGTACAGATATGCATATCTATAAGGAGAGGCTGTGAAAGAGAGACTATAATTTTTTTAAAGATACCTAATTGACTGCGAGAAGCATTACTTACTACTGAAATTTGTAATAAATGGTGCAATTTGAAGAATTTCTTTCTATGCCCCTGTAAACTAAAGGTAAACATTTAAGAAAGTTGGTATAACAGATTACTGATAGATTTTATTCTGTTCATGTAACAAAAAGCACAATAATATGCAAATAAAGATAAATAAGTAGTAGAAATAAAATATTAGGTTCCTTCAAAATTCTAGATATGGTCAATAAAAAGCCATATGATTTTGTATTATTAATTCAGTTTGAAGAAATAGTTTTAACTTCACTGTAAAGATTTTCATTGGCACTTAGCTGATTATTTTGAATAATGGAGGAGTGGGTCATGCTTATAAATTCAGAGTATGTTCTGGAATTTGTATTATGAGAGAACAATTTATGTTCATTTTATTCTGCTGAATTTTTGCAGTACAGAAACAAATGAAATAACGTTTTCTTCCTGAGAACTTAGAAGTTCTGTGCCTAAAAGTCGTAAAGGGTATTCATTTTCCTCACTTAAAGTAAAAAGTGTTACCTCTTGGGCTGGACTGTGCTGTTTGCAGTGACATTTTTAAAGTTTTAAAGTAATCTTATTGTTATCAACCTTAGAAATTGTTCTATCAAATCACTTTCTTCATAGTTCCTCAAGCTTTTGTCAGACATACTTGACATACCATAATATACTTCTAATTTTTTTCATGTTCAAACTTACGTTCTGTATATTTTAAAAATTGTAACTTCCTGGAGTGCTTTTTAAGGTTTAAATATATTTTTGTATAGTTAGTAAATTGTCAGCATGGATAAGTAAAGGGGAAAAGGATTAGAATAAAAGACAAATCTATGAACCTGACTTTGATCAGAATTTTGCACAGATATTTTGTGCTTATCAACGAATTGATTCTAAAGGTAGTGAGGAGTGGCCATAACTCAAAACAGTCAGAAAATTTGAGGATGTGAATGACTGTATGTACTTCAGTACCCTCTAGGAAAGCACAATAATCATAGCAGTGCAGTCCTGGCAAAAGAGTAAGAAAGTCAATCAGTAAAATAGAACATAGAGCACAAAAATAGAACTGTTGGTTGTTTTACCATCAATAGTCAATTGATATGTAACAAAGGCAGAAAGAAAACTACAATGAAAACAAGACAAATTTCAACAAAATTGTGTTGAAATTACATATGAAAAACATAAATTTAGAGACATAATTTATACCTTTCACCAAAATAATCTCAAAATTAACCATGAGCTTAACAATGGACTGTAACCAATAAACTGAAAACAAGTAGCTGAAATTCAAAACTATGAAATTTCTAGAATAGAACATGGAAAAATATTAGGTGCAAAATCTTTATTAGTGCACTGTCAAGAATAAAATCAATTAAAGAAAACATTTATAATCCAGGCTTCACTAACATAAAAGTTTTCTGTGGTTTGAAAGATACTAATAAAGAACAAGAAGACAGAACAAAGAAATAAAATTAGAGAATATGCAAAATAATTTATCCAATAAAATTCTCTTACTCGGAACGTTAAAAGTTTAGTAGCAAGAAGATAATCTACATAAAACATTAGATAAATTCCTGAACAACCTTCACAAAAAAGATACATATAGCAGCTAAGCATATACATCGCATATCACCAAATAAATTCAAATTAAAGCAATAGTGAAACACTGCTACAGAACTATTAAAATGACCAGAATCCAGAATACTGAAAACACAATAGGTCAACAAACACATTAAAGAACTTCTTTACTCTTAATATGGATGGAAGAGGTGCAGCTGCTTTGGAGAACATGTGTCTCTTGCATAACTGAATATGTGCTTACCATATATCGTGTGATAATAAACCTCGAAACTGACAGGTTGTTGGAGGATGCACAGAAGGAATCTGCACTTGGAGCTTTAGAACAGCTTTATCCACAGGTTGTCTTAGGTGACTGGATAAATTTTAATATATATAAACAATGAAGAGTATGAGGAGCTGATTAGAGATGAGTTGTCTGGTTAAGGAAAGACATGGAGGAAACAATATGCTTTGAATTTGTTGAAAAGTTCAATCTCAAATGCATTTAGTAAATGGCAAAAATAAATAATTCTTTTTAAAAGTCTGAAAAAATGAGCATTAAAAGATAAAGAAGCAACTCTCCAAGTCAGTGTTTCAAACTGTGGGGTAAAGGGAACACTCCTCCATTGATGGTGGGAGTGCAAATTGGTATAGCTGCATGGACATCATTATGGCAATTTCTCAGAGAATTAGTTTACTTTTTAATTCACATCTGACTAATACACAAAAGTACAAATGTGTGACATATTAGTAGAGGTGTCCTATAATATTTTGATTATAAGTATGCTGTAGTATCAGGGTATGTACATCTAGGCTCTCAAACATTTATCAATTTGTCTTGGCAAAGGCAGTCAGTTTTTTCTTTTGCCTTTATATGATGCCCATTCAGAATAGGATCACTTTCTCCTAGCAACCTGCTGTCTAATAACACATAATTTTTTATTTTATCTAAGTGCATCTTAGTCCCCACTGACCAACCATTTTTGTCTTACCCATTTTGCAACAGTGTATTTTGCATATATATATATATGTATACGTATATATATATGCTAGAGGGGTGTTTTATTGATGCTAGTATAAAATAATGATAGTCATTAAATTGGTCTTTATGACATGATTGAAAGTTCCTAACCTAAAATTTAATGATCCCATATTTTTATTTTAAACATCACAACCAAGTCAATCTCACTATACATGCTAAAATTCTATGTTTTATAAGTAAATGTTGTCCATTTGTGACAGTAGTACATAAAATGACAATTTATAAGTTTCAAAGGTTATATCCCTTGGAAACATTAATGTATAATCTGATAAAAATGCGTAAGGATATTTACATGTGTTTGTTATAAGGATTTTTCATGGTGTCCTTTAACAAACTGAACTGATATTGCCTCTATTTTCTATGGATATCATTTTTTATTATTTACTTTTCTTAGTCCTGTTTTTACACTTTGCATGATGTGTTGCTGGTTGCTGGTTTTATAAATCTTATATCAAAGAATTCTCTGTGAGGAGAGCCTACCATTGTAGAACAAAGATCAGAAAATATAGCATATTACTGTGTTTGGCATATTTGTCTGATATAAACATTGAGCGTTTTTGCCATTATGCCACTTGGTTTGAAGAATTTTTGTTTGGAGTACTTTCTTAACCCCCATTTGCTATTTATGGCTAAATTCATTATGTGTGTAAATGGTTTTCAATATATTTATATTTTCTCTAAAATTATATAAAGTAATGTAAACATAGGATCTACAAGTGTTAAGATTTACCCAAATAGAGCCAAATAAACACCCTCTTTATGACGGCTATCATTCTTGAGGTTTAAATCTTCAAAATAATTTTGAATTAAGGTGGAGCCTGAAGTTTTCTGCTTAATTAATAGAGTGACTAATGTAGACAAGAGTCTCTGTAGTCTACAGTGTGGCCTCAGCTAGATGGTATCCAGATAATAACCACCCAGAAAGAAAGGATGTTCAGATAAGTTTCTTGCCTGTTTAATTTGAATTTTGCCTGGCAAGTCTTCAATGGGCTTTATAAAATGTACAAGATGGGAAGAAAGGAAAGGAAAGAAATATAGTGTCAGACAAACAGGAACTAAAACGAAGATGAGAAAATGAAGAACTGTCTGGACCTATAAAATAGAACCATATGGGAGCAGTAGATCAGATCCATTCTGTTCCCAGAAAGGCAAAAAATCACCTTCACACACAGAGTCACGTCAGGAATTCACTGGGGAGGTTAAGTTTCTTTGTTGTTCTTCATGCTGGATCAGGCTGTTCTTTTAATTTGACGTGATAATGCATGTGAAATGCTTAAAATAGTGCATAGCATATGCTAAACATTATGCAGATGCCATCTCTTATCAGGCACAAGAATGCTAAAAGCATGATGGGTAGTGTAATCTGGTTTGAAAAATCTAGGAAGGGAGATATATTCTACATAATACTGCCATACCATTTCCACATCAGAGTGTACTTACAAAATAATAAACATCACACACACACACACACACACACACTTCTGGAAAGACAAATATCTTTCTACAATTTGAACAAAATTAGAAAGAAGATTGTGTGCCTCATCTCTCATTCTTTCAAACTCTTATAAAAATCATTATTTAAAATTACTACACCGTCTGTTTCCCCAGTGGTGTTTTAATGTAAACAGTATTATCTTTGATGTGTTTTTCTGCTCAGCTAAATGTGACTAGTGAGACTGTCTGCGATTGTATTATTTCCCCCCCTTTAAAATGCCAAATTCTTTTTCCTTTATTAAAAAAACTAACATCATGATTTTTGACAACTGCACATAATGTATAATGTATTGAATGTAAGTTTCATAATTCCTTTGCCGCAATACATTTACAGAAGATTCAACGAGGATTGCCACATCTTAAAATGCAATATGTATGAAATATAAATATTGAACATGGAAATTAGAGTGAGACAATTTCAGGGAGAATAAGCACAATCTTTAATTTTTTGGAGAGTAAGAAATTTTGGCTTAATAAAAACATAAAATTCAGAGTATTCCAGTATGTTATAGTAAATGTCCATTGGTCAATATGTGTTGAAGATTCTGTGATTGAAGTTAGCTCATTTCTAGGTAAGATCAGTCATCTCAATTCTAATCATGTTATAGAAATCAGAGCAGCAGTAAATGCTTCCTTTAATTTTTTCTATGTATTTAGATCCCTGAAAGAACTACACAGGTCATATTTCTATTTAAAAAAATATTATTAACATTAATTATTAAATGTTAATAATTTAACAATATTAAAATATTATTAAGTTTAGTATTTCAGATGAGTCTGTGTTCCAAACAGATCACAAAATGTAGTATTAGACTAGTACAAAAGTAATCAATAGTTGTTGTAAGGTTGAAATTTGCCTTTTGGTATTAGAATACACTCTTAACAAGTGTGGTTACACCATACATCATTGTAATACATATTTCTCACTTTGTATTTATTGATAAAGGCTTATTGTTTGCTACTAATTTTATACTATGGGGATGATGGGATGATGTTACACAAAAGGCAATTTTAAGTGAAGTTTTTTTTTTACTAAAGTTTTATATGGGTCCTAAGGCAGAAGAAAAAGCTTGCAAAATCAACACATTTGGCACAGGAACTGTGAAGAATTACAATGTGCCATGGTGCTCAAGAAGTTTTGTAGCAGACCAGGGATCTGTGAAGAAAAGTAATGCAATAACCAACTAATGGAAGATTACAACTGCAGTTGTCAGAGGGTCCAAAAAAAAAAAAAAACGAGTTGGGGCCATCTAATGGTTCTTTACCACTATTAATAACTAGAATGGTGCAAAAGTTTGTTAAGTGGTTGTTCCTTCAACTAATCAAAATATTTTAAAAATAAATTCATAATTTGAAACTGACATCTCTCATATTATTCAACAATGAACCATTCACGTGCATGGAAAAGTGAATTCTGTGTGACAGCTAGTGCTGACCATCATAGAGGTTGGAGCAAAAAGTTCCAATGGACTTCTCAGGGCCAAGCTTGTTCCAAAAGAAGGTAACGTTCACTGTTTGCTGCCAGTCAATCTACTCCGGCTCCACATCCCAGGAAAATGATTCATCCGAGAAGCACATTCAACAAATTGATGAGATCCACCCCAAATGGCAATGTTTCAGCCAGCTCTGGTCAACAGAAATGGTTGAATTTCTTATAACAATGATGGATTGTATGTTACAAATCAACTTTCCAAAAACAGAACAAATTTGGTTATGAACTTTTTCTCGTCCACCACATTCACCTGATCTCTGAGACTCACTACCACTTCTTTACTCCTTCTGACTATTTTCTTTCCAACGTTCCATAACCAGAATAATGAAGGAAATGCTTTCCAAGAGTTAAGAGAATCCAGGAGCACAAATTTATAATACAGGAACTAATAAATTCACTTTTCATTAGTAACAATGTATTGATTGTAGTGATTCTGTTCTTACTAATAAATATTTATTTGGATATAAGTAAAATTATTTTAAAAATGCAGTCATATTTAAAAGTATAACATCTATTTTTATTATAAGGATATTTTATATTTTATGGATCTTAGCCTACAATCTAAGTAGAATTTTAAAACATTAATGTCCTGATTAAATAAAATTGTACATTGTTATTTTTGAAAATAAGGAATTTGGGGACATGCAATACTTGCTCTTGGGAGTTTAGATTAAGAACACTATGATTACAGCAGAAGTTGCCGTTGTAACATCTCCTTCCTTCAGTAATACTGCTCTTGAAGAATGCCTTCCCAGTTAAAGTTTGCATTACATGTTCAGGTCTATTTTCCCAAATAATAAGATTAGCAGATATAATTCAACCCATACATATGGCTGCCTAGTTTCTTTTTTATTTGTTCCTGTAAAATGGAGAACGTGGCATGGAGATACAACATTATACTTACTGCTTTATGCAGTGAGCATGGGAAAACTATTTGGGTTAGGGAGAAGGTTTGGCTTCACTGTTCCAAAAAGATAAGCTCAAATTATTAGAGTAGATAAGAGGACCTATCTAGAATGAATGTACAGACTGAGAAGCAATGGGGTCAAGACAGAATCCTACAAGGAAATTGGTGCATGAAAGATAACAGGATAAATACGACACTCTACTCCTTTTCAAATCTTTTAGTGTTTGGAATCACAAAGAACAATTTTGCACAGTTGGCATAAATAAAATCTTGTGGGTTCTTTGTAGTAAAAATTAGAAATGAAGAAAGTGAGTTTGACAGAGTGAATAGCTGCGCAGAAAGTTGAGGGGCGATTAGAAACTGGATCCCACATACAGAAAAGACGACTGAGTCAGAACAGAGAATGTGCCCTACTGCTGAAGATGACCGCACACTTTGAATCAAGGGCATGGAGGAATAGCATTGGTACTGAACTAGAAGCCTCCTTCCTGAGCACTAGCTCTAATAGGAGGAGTTATGAAAATTTCCAAAAGAGGGTAACAATCAAATTCTATACCCACATGTAAAGCCAATGAACTAAACAACGATCAGAATGACAAGATATTCTAAAAGTTACACTAGGGGCTCTTATATCCTAAGGGTACTTAATGTCTACTTAAGTGGATTTAAGACTTCATTCCTTGTATTGTAATTCGAGCCAAATACCCATGGCAGGCTAGTTCATGGACCTTAAAAGAAAATCCACTTCTGCCATTCTTTAAAACTGGTATAATTTCTAACTACATTTAAAATATTAATCCTCATAGCTATAGATATATGTAGCTCTCACTCCTCATTAAAGGAGTCTCTCTTTTTTTATCTTCCTTTTTTCAAGGCCTTGGGGAGTGCTAAGGAGTTAGGTAAGAATTTGCTCTTTTGGATAATACAATACCCAAATCTGGAAGATTCATGTTAGGAAAAATATATTGGTAGTTCAGTGATGATTGCTACAATCATATTTCAAAACACTGCAAAAATATGTTAATGATATGATTTAAGACTCTATCTAGTTTATTTTCTTCATTCAATATCTAATTTTGAAGAAGATAAATGACATATATATATATATATATATAGGAATTCAGTTGAAATGAAACTCTCAGCTGTCAATGTTTTCTGGATGCAGGAGAGATTTTACAAAGGTTGATGACATTTATAAAATATTTCTTACCTTACAAAGCACTGTTGTGTGGTAAATAATTTTGAATATTTGTAATTTGTAGACTTTACTTGTTAATCGCATAGCTACTTTTTAATGTGATATTTTGATAATGAAGTCTACTGGACCAAATTTGTAGCAAACAAATTCATCCATTTAATATTGAAAAGTAAACAAGTTTTTTAAAAGAACAGGTAACAGTTGGATGTTCTGAAGAAACTTTAATGGCAGAGTTATTGACAGAGCTTTGGGCCAAGATCCTTTTTTATTTCTCCTTAGAAACTAGTTACTAACATTCAAAGAATGGACACAGTGTGCCAAAAGTTTTCTTGATGCATAGATAGCATAAAATAATTTCAAAATGTTGACTATATGACATATGAAAAGAGATCAGAATGTCTTACATACAAATATGTTTTAAAATAATTGTTGATTTTTTTCTTGTTTGCTTCTTAAAAATAGCAACAAAAATTTTAAATTGTAAAGAATTTGAAGATTTTATTATAGTGTCCAGATATTGAGTGACTATAGTTAAATCTAAATTATATAATTATAGTAATTAAGAGTTGAACAGGCAGAACCTGTCCAATGTAGTACATGTTATATATATAAATTAGTAAAAATTTAAGAACTTGAAATGTCACTTGTTGAATTTTAACATATTTGAAACTGATGTCTACATTTATATTGGTAGAACTTATGAAAAAATCACTCAAGTATTTCTAGTTATAGCTCCATCAACTACAGTATAGTCGTTTCTTTTTCCAGTTTATAAGTGTTGTCTTGATTAGTGGTTGGAACTACATCCTAGTAAGAGACTATTATATATTAAAGTATGATCACTTAGGCTTTCAAGGTGCATCATCAAGTATGAGTGCTTGCCACATAGTTTGGATACCTGAGTTTTATCTCAAGAACCAAGACAGAAGGGGAGAACCAACTCCAGAAAGTTATCCTGTGATCTCGTGACCCTCTACACTCAAATAAAATGAAATAAAAGTAAATGACAAAACAAAACAATAACAACAAAAATATAACTTGAAAATGCATAATTCTGTTAACCTATTAAACACTGTAGCCTAGTCTTACGGTATATGACAGCACCTTGACAACCAACCCTGATCTCCTCATCCTTCTGATTCCTCTCATATTCTCCTTACCTCCATATATATATATATATATATATATATATATATATATATATATATATATAAAACTTCATGCTTTCTCTTTATTGCTCCGTCTCTTACAAAAAAGAAAAATTACAGCAAAAATAGAAAAAAAGAATGTTAAAATAATCTAGCAAACAAATAAAAACTCGCAATAAAATGAAAATAACAAAGAAAAACAGTAAGTGTCCGTGTCCACAGGTTCACACACGTCTGTAAAGAGAAAACCTTTTGTGTTTAACATTCCTGGTTTCCCTAGTAATTATCTGTGCATACAAGTATCTACATGCTTCCTACACAGCTCTAGGGTAGCTCAGAGCCTCTAGGACATTCCAGAAATGGATGAGGGTAGTTGTTTTAAAACGTCTCAAATTTGTTCACTATTTTTTCTCTTTAATTCCAAACTTTGAGTATTCAATCTAGTATATTCGTTGCTATATACAATTAGGTTGTCATTAAGTATAAATTACTAAGTTACATGTGTGCATGTTCTTTGTACTACCACTTGGAGAGGTGAGTGGTTGTGATACATATCATTTGACACAAGGGACAAAAATGTTGAGTGTTTGCACCTTTATGGAAAATGTTTGTTGAATCTTACACTTAAAGAGCATACATAGTTTAGTCTGACTCTTTGTTAGAGAACAATGCAGATATAAGTAACTGAATCAGAGGCATGCATCCGCCTTTATCCTTCACACCATGTGAAATACATCCTTGATCGAAGTTCAAGCGTAAGTGTGATATCCTCAGGTACGATGGTTGATGTCTTTGCTAATTTAATTACACTGAATTCAGGAATTTTCTGAAAACTTGGATCATTATTGTTTTTGAAATGACATAATATAACTACATAAGAGTTCTATGAATGAGAATAATTATTTAATGAACGCAAATGTTTCTATTTTGAATTTATTAGCGAATATAACTACATTTTTATTCTTGAAATGAAGATTAAAAATAAGACATCAAATTGTTAATTCCTTTCACTAAGTTCTAATATTTTATACACTAAAACTATCTACTCATAATAGTGTATATATGGGGTTGGTAGAACATTAAAATTTTATTTGTAAATTATTTGCTGTGAGGCCAGGACTCCAGCTCTGAAACAAACCAAGCTGTGAAAAAGAAAGGTGGGAAGGAAAGAAAGAAGGAAGTAGCTAGGAGGGGAGGGAGAAAGAGTAAGCACCACAGTAAATCCTTCAGGTAGATTAACTTCACAGCCCCTGAGTTCTGATGAGGTAATAGCCTACGGAGTGGTGTGGGCAGCTCTGGGCTTTCCATTTGTTCTAGTTTATCTCGTGCTGTGGTCAACTCACTCTCAAAAAGAGCAATAATTTTTCTTTGCTGCTAGCTCAGGTCTGAGACTTACGGGCATGAATATATTAGCAACATCTGCCTCTGTTGGAGTTAGGGTTAAGAAAATTACAAGAAATGTCATAAAAAGGATTATGCTATAAATTTTCTTATTCCCATTAATGTTATGCTTTCCAAGCATGCAGGGAGATGAGTCAGTAAACACTGAGCAGAAAGATGTTACTCTGTATTCCATGTTTTGAAGCAAGATTAACCAAGGGAAAAGAAACTATCACTTCCTAGACAAGAAGACAAGTTACAGCCCTGGTAGCCTTGTATAAACAGCATCATGTTTTATGACATTTAAGGGGTGCTGCAAGGAAGGAATTATTCCTGATAATATTTTAGTATGCTAATACTTTTAAACACTTAGAATAGATTTAGGGTATTATTATATTTTTAAAAACCCACAGCCCTTTCTCATTTTGGCATATTTAATACAAAAAGTCACTAAAAAAACCAAGGCCAGTAAGTACACATCTCTGGAGAACCTGCCCAAGATGCCATGTATTATGTAGGTACTTTAAAGATCTCAGATATTTGTGGATAATTACAAATAAAAGCAATTCTACTAACCAGAAACTCACATTTATTTCTCTATTAGCAGAAAATCTTTCTATGTTTATTTTGGGTATAGGATAAGGTAAATCAATCGTGCAAACGGTTTTACAAAATCTTAGAATATATGTGGAGAGAGCATATATAATCTTACATGATTATACAAGAGACAATGATTTAAAATGATGAGCACAAGGAAGCACGTTGCCCACTCAAGGCACTCAGCAATGCGAAGGAACTGCACCAGCACAGGCTCTGCAGGACCAAGACTCAGATTCCAGGCCTCTGTGTTCTGTGAGAAGTTTCCACTTCGAGATGCTAAGTGTCCTCCACCTGAGTAAGAAAGTTGATGACTGACAGGCCCAAGATACAATTAGCCAATTTTCTCTCACTCATTAAGGACTAGGCAAATACTTGTTGCTTCTTTAGTCTTTTCATTAATTACATATTAATATTAATAATATTAAACGGTAGTCTTACGTTAAACAAAATATTCTCTGACAGTCTTCACCTTACAATATGACTTAATATTAAAACATGTTGAGTCTGGAATGCAGCTCAGTGGCCTGCCCATGCATGGGTTCTTGAGTTCAATTCCCAGAACCATAAAATTAAAAAAATTCTAATAATTCATGTAAAAAAGCTATAAATTAATCATCCAAAAAGTAATTCACTGATGACATGGACATACTGGTGACCGTGCCAATGTGTACTAGAGAATATCTAACATTGGCTTACTGCTAAATTCGTGCTAATAGTTGAATAAAAGAAGTAGTGGGAAAGGCATTCTCATTAAATTCAACCAGCAAGTATCCAATATCCAATTTTTATGAGATATTACTTGTATTATTTAGGATTTAGATGCATCGGAGAAGAATGGAAGCTAATGTTGTTTTCAAATAACTGTACAATCTTCAATATTTGACTTGCACCAATACCTAGGGATATGTGATTAGGACCCAAGAGAACCAGTCATACAGCTAATGATTTCTTTCTGTGTTGTTTTTGTATCCAGTTCTTTTTATACTATTTTTGTTACTGTGGGAAAAACACCAATATTTAAAATTTGAGTTTCTATAATTTTAAAACATTTGTCTAAAATAATATGTGTAAATTAATAATTATATATCTAAAACATTTTCAAAGAGGTATATTAAAATATGTTGACTAATTTAGTGTGAATGAAAAGCTTTATGTGGAGGAGTTGGGATACAATGGTGATTGATGTCTTCTCCACGAGGGTCTTCTCTTTATTTTACTACTCAGTCATGCTGATCACTCTTTACTGCTTATTTGACTAGATTTGTAATCACATAGAGGAATTCTAGGCTCTCCTATGAGTATTTTTAATGACATTTAACTGAAGAGGGAAGATCCAGCTGATGAAGCAATGTGGGTGGCACCCTATCCTTATATAAATCCAAGACTAAAGAAAATGGGAAAAGATTAGAAAGTGAAAAAAAAATTAAGTACAAGACCGTGCTTTGGATCTGTGTTATGTTAATAACTTTCTGTTAATAGAACACCTGAATAAAATGATCTAGCAAGAAAAAAAATGATCGATAAAAATTGCAATTGGCTCATAGTCTAGAGGATCCCATGCGTGATTGGCTCTTTGTTTTGGGGACTATGGTGATGCAGAGAACCACTGCAGAAGGTCCTTATAGAAGAAACTGATGAACTCATGGGAACCAGGAAACGAAGAAAGATATGAGTATCTTGTGGTCGTGATATGCATTCAAGGGCTAGTTCCCATCCAACTTCTTCCTATTGGCTTCTATAATAATAACACCTAAAAGTCACAAGCTGGGGACCAAGATAACACCAGGGCCTTTGGGAAACTTGCATCAAATTACAGTCAGATCTCTTTTTTTTTCCCATCAACTACTCTGGGAGCTTTTCTTACTCAGAGGTTTGAAGATCGCCTGCCTCACAGTTCACTTTGGGTTCTTTCAGCGGTGTTCACATCAGTGTGACAGGGGAAGACACAACACAAATAAATAATAGTCATCCCTCTGGTCTTGTCACATCAAGGTCAATGCTAGGTCATGCCTATGGTGTTAAATCCTATGTCCCTAATTTCCTGTTGCCCACATTGCACTAATATTTGCTAACACAATCACTCAGCTATTTGCCAGTCAACAAGATGAATCAACAATGAACTGAACACATCTAATTACTTTTTTTTCTGTCATTGGAAAATTGATTTTCATCACAGAAATTAGACCTTCAAGAGTCATACAAAGGAAGAGAAGAAATAGTTTTTGCCAGTTTTTCCAAATAAACACAAGAACAATTCTCTTGGCTGTTACATGAATGCTGAATATTAAATGAGTACAGGTGAAATCACTGTATTTTAATAACAGAAATTGGTTATTGTGTACATTTGCCAGTTGGTATGTGGAATTGGTACTACCCATGTGTGGCTCTCTAACCCAGTAGGTGTGTAAAACATACAACCCATGTTTTAACAAGACATAATCCTACTTGTCATCTAATATGGACCCTAGGACTCTAGTTTTAGCATAAAGAACTCCCTTTTTTCTAGGCTAGGTATCTATCAAAATGTCACTGTGAACTATAGTTTACTTTCCATTTATTATATATCCCAACCAGTTCTTCAATCAGTTAGACATGAAGTTCTGCAGACAACTCTTGCATAGTTGTGTTATTAACAACAGGGAGATTCAGCAAACTAAGCAAACAATTAAACCAAACAGCTCTGTCAATCATTTTAGTAAAAAAAAAATTAAGGAGTAGCAAAAGAATGCCAAGTATATTTAAATGAGTCTTTTCCTAGTTGTGTACAGAGACATGGATGACCAGGAACAACTCAGCTGTCTCTCCATTTTTATAGGATGACAGGATATACTCTCATAATAATACATTGTGTTCCTGTCACTTGGTTAAATTAGTCACATCTTTTCAGAGGGTTATGCTCAAGAGATATTTGTAGCTAGATTCAACTTGCTTGTGTGTTTGCAGGTGGCCTGTTTAGAAAAACTGAATTTAAAATGGATTATTTTTTATGTAAGAGATAAAAGTTTTGGGTTTTAATCTACTTCCTTTCCCAAGATCTGTTTCTCTAAGAAAAAAGGAAAAGAAAAAAAAAAGAATATTATTGGGTGAGGGCTGACTAGCATGGTGGAATATTTGATTACATTATATGTATTGGACTCTTCATCATCTTATTTTTGCTATTTTCTTGAGGAGGAAGCATTACAAACACTCTTTGTTAAATGTTGCAAACAGTGACTTAGAAAAGGACCCTAGCGTAGATATACCTTTTTATTCTCTTTGCCTCGAAAGTGAAGTGTCCACCAAGAGCATACTTTCAGGTAGACCATCAGGAATGTCGACTGCCTGACTCTACTGTAATAGGTCTGCTTATATGGTCTCAGAACGTCCAGCTTCCTGTGAATGTAGGTTTTTCTCCTCAGCATGTACCTTTTCATTTATTAAAGTACTATTTTGTCTTCTACATAACTCTGCTTTTCTTGTATGTCTAAGTAGACTTAGAAGTTGGAGAGGAAATCAGAATGTACTTTAATTGTAGATGAAATGCAGACCAGGGAGATTTACCTAAACCTTGGCTTCTTTTCCTTAATAGAGTAGTTAATTTACACAGTACTATTCGGTAAGGTGGAAGATATGAGCAAAATATTTTCTTCAGGCAAAATATTTCTCCTATTATAGCTAAAATCTGGAAAAATGTAGGCAAACGATTTTCTGATTTCACCTGGGAACTCAGATTATCACAGTAAAGGGAAAGAGTTTGCAGCTCTACTTCCAGGTGGGCTTAGGAAGGGATTCACTAGACAAAGTCTGATTTTGTGAAATGACCAATGTTACTGTCATTTATAGCTGCCTGAATTTATACTGTTCTTAAAGCAGGCAATGTCAACCACTTATCTTCTGAAAGAAGAATCTGAACATACCAAAAAGCAGACAGTAGCTAAGAAAATATTTTGGAATGAATAAATAAATACATTTCTTAATGTGTTTAATCTAATCTACAGAAAATATTGAGCACACTCTTATACACAGATGTAACCTCAACTCTCTGTTAGTGCCTTCTTAGGATAATGCAGAAGGAATGCTAAAAAGAATGCAAATATAGTTATACTTACAATAAAAAATATCATAAAATTTTTATTTCCTTTTAGTTTAATTATTATTTTGTAATTTCATACATAAACACATTGTATTGAGAGCATATGTTTTCCTACTTCCTGTAATTTTTGCTGAAAATCCCTAACACGCACCTCTCCAGACACACATCATCTTCAATCTTATGTCTCCTTCTTATTATTTTGAAAGATCCACACATAGTACAATTAGTGCAGGATATATCCTGTTGAGTGCTATTGACTGAGCATGGATATCAGCCCCACTGCTGAAGAAAACTAAACTCTTCCTGTCCCAGTGACCATCAAGTGCCAGTAGCTTCTCAGCTAAGGGTGAGGCCACATGAACCCCTTCTGTTCACATTCTGGAATGTTAAATGGCTTGAAATTGTATAGGTGTTGTGCTGGCAACCACAGCTAATGTGAGTGTGCGAGTTCAAGGTCCTTGCATTGTCTGAAGACATTATTTTAGAATCTTTTCTGACTTTTGGTTCTTACAATCTTTCGGATCCTTTTTTTGTGATAGTACCTTGAGCTTTCAAGGGATTGTGAGACATAGATGTTTAATTATGGCTGAACACTCCATGATCATTTATTTTAATTATTTTTGAGTCTGTATTCATCCCCATCAGCTGCATAAAGAACCTGCTCTGATGAGAAGTGAGAGTTTCATTAATCGGTGGGGGCCTGGATAAGTAGTTACAAGGTAGTTTGAAATGTCTTATAATTTTGAATATATAATATTTGATCTTTCTACTCTGTTTTTGTGTGTGTGAGTGTGTTTTGCTTTCATGTATGTCTGTGCATTTCATGGCTATATGGAGGCCAAAAGAGGGCATCATATCTTCTAGGACCAGAATGATTGTGGGCTGCTGTGTGGGTACTGGCACTAAATCCAGGAACCTCTGGAAGAGCAGACAGTACTCTTGACCCCTGAACCATCTTTTCAGCCCCTTGTTCTACTGTAATTCATTTTATTTTTCTTGTTAATAATTTTCTGACTTTTCAGGACACAATTAGTCACATACTTTCTGAGTTCCAACATTACTGTGAACCATTTCCATCTTAATATTTTAAACGCAATTAAGCAATTATTATGTATCTCTATTTTGTCTACTAAAAATGCTTAAGGAGAGGGTCTGTTATTAATCACCTTCACAAACTAGCATAGTGCCTAAAACCTAGTGGATTTTTCAAGGAATACATGAAAAAAATCTAACAGTAGTAATTTCTCCTCATGTGTAAGGGTATTTAGATTGCCTGAACCCCTAGATCGCACCACAGCATAGTTGGTGCAAGCTTATTGGGTTTTAATACACACCAGAGTTGGCATATTGTCCCAGAATTAGTCTGACGGTTACGTATGTTATATACAGCACATTCTTTGTATCATTGCTGTTTTGTTTCGAGGCCCTTATTAAGTCAAATATGGCAATTTACACACTAGGCCTGTGCTGCTGTATCAATGAGTCCACTTGATAACCTAGCCAGCATCTGCTTGACCAGAGAGCAGAAAAGTGTGCAGTAAGGATGTATGTAACAAAGGGAACATTTACATGCCAGGCACTTGTACCGGGTGGTGTACATTACATTTCTCAGCACAGTACATCTAGAAATTCTAAATAGTAACCTCTAGAATATTCTGTTTTATCTTTTCAACCTGATTATGCTTTCAGTTGATTATATATAATACAAAATTGTGAAATACAAAAAGTGAAATACAAAATTGTGAAAATACAAAAAGTGAAATTGTGCATCACTGATGGTATATCTGTCAACAATACTATGATGGTTTGAATAAGAATGGCTCCCATAGACTAATTTTTGAGTGTTTAGGGGTGGCATCAGGAGATGTGACCTTACTAGAGTACATGTGAAGGAATTTCACTGGGAGTGGACTTTGGGATTTCAACAGTCCAAGCCAGGCCCAGTAGCTCCCTTCTGCTGCTTGCAGATCCAGATATAGAACTCTCGGCTATCTCTCCAGCATCATATCTTCCTCTACACCACCATGCTTTCTGCTATGATGATACTGGACTAAAGCTCTGAACTGTGAGCCAGCCCCAATTAAATGCCTTCTGTTATAAGAGTCACCATGGTCATAGTGTCTCTTCACAGCAGCCTAACTTTGACTAAAATAAATATCATCATTTCTTTTTCTAATAAATTCCACCCTTATGTAATTTTAATACAAACTATCTTCTCTTGGACACGCTTTGACCTTTTGTTATTATTTCCTTAATTACAGGATACCGTTTAATTCTTTAGTTCATTTTTCTATGTTAGTTTGTTTGTCTAGTCATTTTATGAGTGTGGTATTGTGCTAGGGTTACATATGTTGTCTTCCTTGATAACTCTCTACGTTTTTACTATTTATTTACTTATGTGTTGCTTTGTTTGCTTTTTGAGACAGGGTCTCTCACTGAGCTAAAACCTCACTGGATTCTGCATGACTCCCTACTACCCATGCTCTGTGATCCTGCCTCTGCTTCTCCAGTGCTAAGACTATAAGAATGTATCAGAATGCCTGACTGTTATATGGCTTCTGATTATCAGAGATCAGTTTCTCATGTGTGTACAAAAAGCACTTTATAGACTTAGCCATCTCCATATCCCCTGCCACCTCAGTGACACAGCCCTTTTTCCTAGCTCAGTGACATAGAGACAGGGAAAATAGCTCTTCAAAAACAATTTGTTCTTAAAATACACTAACATGAACTTGTCACCTGGTCCAGGGCTCTGTTTACCTTTATGCAAAGTGCTTGGATGCATTATGGATCATGCTTTTTCTAGCTCATCTATTAAAAGCCATTAAAACAAAAGGAAGAATAATGATCTGAAACTGCCTCTACTTCTAGGACCTTCCAGGGGGAGGTGGACCATGAGATGAGTTTCAGCTTTGCTAGTGCTGTAGTGAGCTGTCTGGTGTGGCTCTTAACAGAGGCTAATACCACCTTTCACACATGCTTAATTAGATTTGATGTTTTATTTGTCTTCATTAAGAGGCAAATTAATTTTTAATTGAAAAAGAAAAGATTACTGCTCCACTGGATTATTAAAAAGAAGCCATCTTTTTCTTGCATAATTGTATAATGAAGATGTCATTAGAAATGATTAATGCCAGGGGCAATAATCTAACACCTGAAAGAAATCTCTTCCCTGGGGAGATAGAAAATATCTAATAGTTACCATTGAGAATTGTTTTATAATTCTTATTATGATGCACTTAGGGTTAAAATGACTACTTACTTTTCTTAAATGTATAAAAACATATTTCATTGTAGAACCTTTTAAGACAACCAGATTAGGTCAAAAGGCACTTAGTAAGACACTGAACCTTTTGTGTTCATTTCTCCTTCCTTTAATTTTTACTTTGGCACACAGCAGAAATGTTTTCATCTACAGCATGATTGAAAATACGAAACCAAGGCAAGAAGCATAGTCTCAATTTAAGTGCTGTAGAGTCAGGTCTGCAGAGATGGCTCAGCAGTTAAACTTTATTGCAAGTTTTGTTCCCGTCACTCTCATTGAATGGTTCACAACCACCTCTCAGGGGATCTAATGCCTGCTTCTGATCTCCACACGCGTAGATACACATGAAGAAAAATAAATTTTAAAAAATAACATACAACCATTCACTAAAAGATAACCATGTAAAATAAGTTGTTTTATAAGTAACTTACAAAGCTTCATGTTGAAGATACACAATGCATGAAAATAAAATAAGCAAAGAAAATATTTATTTTTAATTCATTGATTGAAACATCACCCATTGTATAAAGATCTAGATGACCTTATAATCTTCTTTCCCCTGGCACCTGAGTATGCAAATAAAGCACCATTGATGCTCTTGTTCCAACCAATGATCACCACATGAATCCAACCAGTCACTCCTCCTAGGACATAAATATTTCTTGCCTCCTCCACATAAACAAGTTGTCTGCTGACACAGCCTCCCGGGTGTCTTTTCCCATTGTACTCATGGCCGCTAAGGATCTGCATTTGGTTTTACCAGTGTTAGATCCATTTCCCCTCCTGACCACTGTGAGATCAGGCAGGGCTTGAGCCTGACCAAAGGCATTTGAGTAAGGTATGAGGATGGCAACTGTTCATCAAAACTTCCACTCCAATGGAAGCATGCACCTAGGATAAAAGCTGTCAAATAGAAGCCTGTTGGAGTACTTACCTCCTTATTCATATTACATTATATTAGGTATAATAATTTCTTTGGTTTTAGAGAAATACATTAGACTGAAATGTGAATTCGGAGGCTGGAGAGATGGTTCAGTGGTAAAGGCCCCTGCCATTAAGCCTAAAGATCTGATTTTAATCTGTGGCTTCATTATGGTTGAAGAAGAGAACTAAATCCTATGAGTTGTCTTCTAACCTCCACCCATGCTCCTTGTACGCCTACACTACCATAAAAAATTAAATGAAATGTAACAAAAATGTGAGTATTTAAGAATTAGTAAAGGTGAGGTGGCTTAGAAATCAAATCACTTGCTGCTGAAGTCTGAAGAGGTGAGTTTGATCCCCGCACTCCATACAACTGTGGGACTAGAAACCACCCTTCTCTAAGCTGTTTGTCTACCTCATGTACTCCATGGCAAGCACATGGTTCCCAACAATATGCAGACAAAATGGTAAACAAACAAATAAAGTTTAACATGAGTAAGGAAGCCAGAAATTGTGTCTATCTTGATAAAAATTAATGACTGTATTATTTACCCATGCATAAGAATTGTCTTTATGAAGCCTACCATGTCATGGGCTCTATAGATAAAGTATGGAAAGAGCAATAACATTATCATTCATGGAACATACAAGAAAATATCAAAAATTTCTGCAAATAATATAATGGCAATTTAACATTTCTTTCTCAATCAAAAACAATAGAAAGTGAAGAAAATGGGAAACATACCCTTAAAGAATAACGGGTGTAAGAAAGGGAGATTGGGTCATGCTCTTCTCGTCTGCCATGTGGTGCCATAGGTGAGGGAGAGTTGCCCTCCTTCTCTCACGCAGGTGGGGCCCTGAACCACTGCTTCACCCAGCTACAGCACTCTGGAAACATGCCCTGTACCTTACTGGGGCGAAACATTAGAGCTGACCCTGTAGACAAGGAATCTGACCCTCCTTTTACCAGCTGTAGCGATTGGGAAAGCAGGCCCCTTGCCTCATCTGGGCACACAATGGAGCTGACCCAATCGATAGGGGACTTTAGTGATGCCAGAGAATGTGAGTTTGGGAGATCTGGCCCCATCCATTAACTGCCATATGGTGGCATGGGTGGGGGAGAGATGATTTCCTCCTCCTCTGGACACCTATGGCTGGTGGGAAAGTTTGTCTTGGGGTGATTAAAACGGGACAGTTGCTCCTGCCCCTCACAGCACTTGGCCCCACACCTTGTCTATGCAACATGGTAGAGCCCCGCCAACCCTGTTGGCAGGGTGCAGATGAGCTAGGCACAAAAATATCTTGTGGCAGAGTGGGTGAGGGAGAGATGCCCTCCTTCACTTCTTGTCCCATCCTACACAGCGTCAGGGGGAGATGGCCCTTTACTCGTCCCTCATGATCTGTAGTATTCAGGATAGTGGGCCCTGTTCCCCACCGGGATAGTACGGTAGCGCTCACACTGTTGGCAGAGGTACAGGTGAATTGGCCCTGAGTGTTTGAGAGTTCGGTAGCTGCCTTTTCTGCCACGTGGTGGTGAGGGCAAGGAAAAGATGCCCTTTCCAGTCATCTGCTGCCTGTGTCAGACTAGGAAGCTTACGCTCCCCCTTAGCAGCTTCATCACTTAAGAAAGATTGCCCTGCACCTCATCTGGGCATCACAGTAGAGCTGACCCTACTTACAGTGGCGCTGGTGAATTGGCATCAGGAACATGAGTTTGAGAGATCTTGCCCTAACCCTTCTCTGCCATATGGTGGTGAGACCAGAGGGAGAACTTCCCTGGAGGTCATAAGAGAAGGAGAGCTGTTCTTGCCCCTTGCCAGGTACAAGTCTCAGAAGGGTGCCACTGCATCTCATCTGGGCAATATGTGGGAGAGGCGACCCTGAGGGCATGAAAGAAGGAGAACTGGTCCCACCCATTGCTTACTGTTGCAAAGGGTGAACTAGCTAGGGAAATGCCTGGTTGTGAGAATGGAGAACTTGTGGGTTGACCAACCGGGCCCAGCCTAGGGTTACGTTTTGGCACAGCCCAGCATCTGTGTTCTGCTGGAGCCATGAGATGGGTCCTGCAAACCCAAAGCTGCAGAATCTCCACAGGGTAACAAGGGTATATCTTAAAGGAGTCCCAGTGAGGGCCCAGTATTGATAATGTAGCAGAAGCTAGACCAATGACTCTTTGCATGAACACTTGCAAGTAAAGATATATGGATACAAGGATAAGCTGTATGACTCACTGTGTCACATTACAGCTTCTATGACAGATTTTTTTTCATTTTCTCTTAAATTTTATTTTATTTTACATTGGTTACAGTTTGCAAGGACAGAGGGAACAGGAAGGGATGGGGAGATGAATGGGATTGAGATGCATGATGTGAAAAACACAAAGAATAAATGAAAATAAATAAAGATAAAAATAAATAAATAGAAAGAATAAGAATAAGAAAAGAATAAGTCTTTTTTTTCTCAGACCCCAAATTAAAATAACATTCCATGAACTTAATTTTCTGATTAGAGGCAGAGGTAGGTGATGAGAACACAAAGAAGAAAAGGATAATGTAGACAAGTATGTGAGTACGTGCCTCCTAATCCTCTTAAATTAGAATTCACAAGTCTTCAGACCCTTTAGATTGATTTGCCCACAGTCTGAGAACAGAGTGACTGCAGCAGCTCTGTCTGGAAAAAATCACCTGCATTTCCTTCCTTTGGCATCTAGCATTTAAGCCAACAGTTAAACCTTCTAGCTATTTTCACCATTTCTGTAAGGAAAATGGCATATTTTGCTCCAGAAGAGCATCTTGGGGTATATAATTTTAGGGTGTTCAGAATTTCTTGCCTTTGAAAGAGTCAGCTTATAGCAAGAGGCTGCCAAACCCTCATTTGCTGTTAATTGGGTGATAGAGCCTGTTTGTGACTTTCTTGGTCAGGTGAAGATGATAATGGCCAGGTTAAGGTGAGAGTTCGTTAGTGTAGATCTCTAGACTGGCTCTTAGAGGAAGTGATTTAAACAGAACCAATTGCAGTGAGAGACACTGTCTTTCTTTTCTGAAAATTCGGTTACCCAAGGGGCAGAAAGCAATAAGACAGCCAGCATTCAGAAGCTGTGGGTTCAAAAGATATTCCTCTAGATCTGTCTGGGTTCATGAATTTTGGCAGCTTTGAAACAAGCTTTTTTTTTTTTTTTTACTTCTCCAAGGCTTCTTCGATCCATATATGGAAAATGAGATATTAACTTCCATCATGAAAGCTATAACTTTTTCTATATGTGCACTCCTTTGACTCTTAGCTTAACTAGGAACTTACTTCCCACTTCTTCATAGTCTGAAACTTAATACACAGCTCACACATGGTGAGTATTGACTGCCGGAGACTGACTGTGGATGTCTTATTTAGCAGAAAGACCATATTGGCCCTATAGATCTGACAGCCAATGAACACTTGAAAGGGGGTTGTGGGAAACCAACATCTGGAGTAAGGACTCTATGATTTCCCACATTTGCTTCCCCATTTTGAGTAAATTTAAGGAGTTATCTAAGCAATAACACCCCTAGAATAATAGAAAACGACATAATGGCCTCAAACAACAGGAAATTTTAATAGTCTTATTCATATGAAGTTAAACGAGAGATATCATCAAGTCGCACCTAATTTACCAACTTGTTTTTATGACTGAAAGACACTTAAGGAAATGCTCATCAACCTTAGCTATCAGAAAAATGCAAATCAAAACAACTCTTAAAATCTATCTTATACTTGTCAGAATGGCCAAGATCAAATCCCTGATGACAGGCTATGTTGGAGAGGATATGGGATAAACGGAACACTCCTCCATTGCTGGTGTGAGTGCAAAACTGGTACCTTTGGTAATTAGTATGGTGATTTCTCAGAAGTTTAGAAAACCACCTACCTCAAGACCCAGCATTACCACTTTTGGGTATATAAAGGATGTTCAAACATACCACAAGAACATGTGTTGAGCTTTGTTTATACCAGCATTGTTTGTCATAGCCAGAATTTGGAAACAACCTAAATGCCCCTCAACCGAAGAATGGATAAATAAAATGTGGTACATTTATGCAATGGAATACTATATAGCAGAAAAATTAATGACATCTTGAAATTTGTAGGCAAGTGGATGAATCTAGAAAACAACCTATTGAGTGAGGTAACCCAGACTCAGAAAGACAAACATAGTATGTACTCACTCATAAGTAGCTTTTAGACATAAAGCAAAGAAAAATCAGTCTACAATTCCCAACCCCAGAGAATATTGACAACATATAGAATCCTAAGAGAGACATACATATATCTAATCTACATGGGAAGTAGAAAAAGACAAGATTTCCTGAGTAAATTGGAAGTGTGGGGATCATGGCAGAGGGTAGAGGAGGAGCTGATAGGAAAGCAGGGGAGTGGAGAATATACATAGCTGATATAACATTCTTAATTAAATTTATAAAATATATGAGATTAAAATTTAGAACTTGATGAAGCACAGGGTCATTTCTAAGGCTGTGGATGAACCATGGAATCGTTCAACATCTAATGAAACATCTCAGCAAGCTAGGACTATCAGTGAAAATTCCAATCTAGGAAGAATCTCTATAGGAATGCCTCCAGCAAATTCACATTTAATTTGTCAAAATGAAGTGCTGTTCTTTAAGTTCAGATTTCAGTTCTAATTAATTTTAATAAAGCCTGGATTACATATTACATGATGTCAAGTAAGAGCAAATTAATATAATCTAGATGATTACCTAGTAGACACTTATCTTTGATGAGTAGACAATAGAAGATGGATGGAAAATAGATCAATATAAAGACAATAGTTAGAAAATATATGACAGGGGGCTGGAGAGATGGCTCAGCGGTTAAGAGCACTGACTGCTCTTCCAAAGGTCCTGGGTTCAATTCCCAGCAACCACATGGTGGCTTACAACCATCTGTAATGAGGTCTGGTGCCCTCTTCTGGCCTGCAGGCATACACACAAACTGAATATTGTATACATAATAAGTAAATAAATAAATAATTAAAAAAATATGACAGATTTTATGTATATATACATATAAATGATAGGTAGGTAAAGAGATGATAGACAGAGACTATCTACTTCAGAAAGAAACTCACATTTATTTTCAGATAAGAAAAAGTGCTAATATTTCTTGTAGATAATGCTCTTTTTGTCTTACTATGTTTTCTGTCTGTATACTAATTATTTGTTTATAAGCAAAGGAGCGATGTTGTCTTAGGGACCCACCTACTCTATTATAATCAGTTTTAGTTAATTACTTTAATACACAATGACTCTAGTTCCCAAAACATTTACATTATGAAACACTGGCCATTGGAAATTAGGAAAATGTATTCAGGAGTTCAAATTAACACATAATGTACTTCAAAAACAGAAACATCTCAAGTATGCATTAACACTATAAACGTGTGATTCTGTTGTATATGAGATGTTACTGGGTAATAAAAACAGTGATAAAGTATTCTATAATTTTCTTAAAAATTATATATGGGGTTTTAGATACTATTAATAAGTAAAAAAAGCAAAAAATAAATAAAAAGAATTTGCTTTGGATGATCCCACAAATGCGCTAGAAAACGCCAACTAAACTGTGATGACAGAAATACCTATGTATTACAGTGGATACAGTAACTATGGGAATGTGTTGAGATCACAAAACATCCTTAGGAAATTGACTATTTAAGACATTTATTATCTTGATTGCTTCGGTGGCTTCGAGGTTTATATTTAGTTTATTTAGTACATTTAGTATACTCATTATATTATCTAAGTA
>JABTXL010006712.1:15682430-15713453 GCA_025134845.1 Neodon shergylaensis
TTCTCTGTAGCTTTGGAGCCTGTCCTGGCACTAGCTCTTGTAGACCAGGCTGGGCTCGAACTCACAGAGATCCACCTGCCTCTTCCTCCCGAGTGCTGGGATTAAAGGCGTGCTCCACCACCGCCCCGCCGCATATGGTCATTTTTAAAGCTGTGGATAAACCACTGAATATTCAGCATCTAATGAAACAGCACACTAGATAGAACATTTCGATCTATGAAGAATCTCAATATGAAACTTTATGTATCTAAATGTTTTAATAGCTCTCTATCCTCCCAATGAAAGTTTCAAATGCAGTTAGTAAAATGCTATGGTTTAATAAGCACTATTTTGGTTTATAGAAGGGAAATTTCATTGATTTCCAATGAGATGGCAAAATGTAGGAGATCAAAGCATCACAATTAGTTTGGAGCAATGTGCTTGTGCAAGCAAATAAAATTCTTGTAAAAGTCTCTTTCAGTTTTTAACTCATGATATAGAAATATGATTGCCAGTGTGACATACTTTCCAAGCTGTTTAACCAACCAAGTTTGATGGTACATGTCTGTGCACTGAGGAGGCTGAGAGAGACATCGTGTGTTCAAGTGCAGTTTGGGATACTACTGAGATTGTCTCAAAAAACAAACAAGCAAGCAAACAAACAAACAAACAAAATTCCCTGAACAGCACCTCCTCACAAAAAGTTTATCTGTTCAAGTTGTTAAAAAGTGCTTTAAGGTTTTTTTGTTGTTGTTGTTTTTTGTTTTTTACAACAACAACAACAACAACAACAAAACCACTCTGATTTCTAGGGGATAACAGTGCCTGTGTGAGCAATTGGTTAACTGTTAGAAAGAGCATGCAACACTGATAGAGCATTTCTTATCATTCACGTTTCATACACTCCCAATGTTTTTATCCACATATGTCTAAATTAGATGAGTTCTTTTGCTGCTATAACACATAATACAACTCAGGGAAGTTTTAAACATTTTTAAGTTTTTTATACCACAGTTTTGTAAGTGTTTATACTTACTGATGTAGCTTGATGGAGCTACAGCTCTGCTTTGAGTCTCAAAAGACAGACACCAGTTTTTCTTTCAGCCTACAAGTGTATCTTCTTTTTCTGGTGGTGATAGAATTCATTTGCATGGAGCAACCTTTTACAAGATTAACAACTTCGTGTTCCTTCTGTCCTTGCTCACTGTCTGCTCGGGTTCTTATATTCATTCCCTTCATCATCAAAGTCAGAACCAGTATGCTAATCTGTTCTCTGTCTATGCATCTGTGAGATCTATTCTCTATCTCAACTCTATGATTATTCTTTGTGCTGTATCCCTTTGACTCTAGCAAGATAAAGATCCTCTTATTGTAAGAAAGAATCTGATAAGATTCACATAGGTGAAAAAAATTCCTTTCTTAAATGTATATATTAAGATTCTTTTATATAGAACATGTCTATGGTCTCAAGTGTTGGACATCTTTATACCTTTACAGGGTGGCTTGTCTACTGGGAATGCTGGGGGTTAGTAGACTTTTCAAAATCTTTCTACTCCAGCTTTACCCATCAAGAAATTGTTATTGCTCAATAACCTTTTAAAAAACAGAAGTGCAGAAATCAATGTAACAATTTTTGCATATGATACATAAAGGTTTATAACTAGATTTTCCCTAATTATATCAGACTAGCTGTTGTCACTTTCTTATACTTCTTGTATACCTATTCTAATATACATTCATCAATCACTAAAGGTTTTCTAACTTCATATGATAAATATAAATCAATACAATCTGGATATAATGCCTTTCTCAGATCAGTTGTCCAATAAATACCATTTCATTTCTTTATTAGTGCTCATTAACTTATTTTTAATTCTTAAGTTATTTCTCTAATGTTTAAAAATTGTATGTGTATAAGCATTTTCCATGTATATCTGTACATGAATCACGTGCTGCTTGCCTTTGTCAATAGAGATCAGAAGAGGACATAGGATCTCCTGAACTGGTGTTATGGGTGGCCGAGATCATAGGAGAGTTCTGGGAGCAGAATCGGAGTCCTCTGTAAGAACAAAGAGTGATATCAACTACTGAGATATCTCTCCAGCCCCCTATATTTTTTACATGCGTATCTGCATTTTTAAATATCTGCATGTCGTGTGTGGTTGGAGCATGCACTCATAAATGCAGCTGTCTTTCAGGCTAGGAAAGGATTTATAAAATGACAATACTGGCATCGTTGTTGGGAATCAAACTCAAGTCTGCTATAAGAGCAGCGGATACCCAAATGCTGAACAGTTTCCTAGTCTCTCCCTTTACCTTATCTAAGGTTCTTCCTGCCTCTCTTTAAACATCATTGTTAAAAACCCATAGAAAACATTTTTTTCAGGTGTCCATTATGGGATAATTATAGTTCCCATTAACCAATTTCTTTCCTAAAGTAGTCCATCATTTATAGTTTCATCACATATTAAGCTAATACAATCCTGGTCTATTTCTTTGTGTGTTACTGTTGCCATGACAACATTGAATGTGGTAATTCTTCAGAATAAAATAGAAAGCTGTACTGCATCACATTCTCCTGAACCATCTCAGTATTATCCTAAACCTAAGTATCTGTTCAAAAAGACATGAGCTGAAGTCAGTTATTCCTTTCTGTAGATGTAAGGGTCATGAACTGTGAGAGGAAAGATGATTTTTACATTAGATATGGAATGTGTGATTATCTGACTTGCACTGACATCTCAGAAGGAAGGAAAATAGTAATGTAGCTTCCATTTCTATCAGTGGCCAACTATTTCAATATAAAACAAAACACACTGACACACAGACACAGATATACAAACACACACACACACAAAAAAATTAGGAGGAGTCACAGTTCCTCACCTGGAACTCCAAAGTTCTAACTGCTTTGAAATCAAGAATCTCCCAAGATTCATGTGACAGTAATAACTGATCCAAGTACATTTTAGCAAAAAAGACAATAATACAAATTGATTTGGAGTCTTTATTTATACCTCATTGGCATTGACACACTGTTCTGCAGGAAATTTGGCACTGTTTTTCAAATGCCGTCATAGAATCTGAACAAACTGTATTATGACTCCAGGATATCCTTTTAATATGTGGAAGGGAGAAAAGAGCTCCAAACTCCAAATCACATCTATCTATATGATGTGGGATTCCCTTCTGAATGCTGTGGTTACAAGTGATGTGTAATGAAACCACTTTGGACCTATTACAGGGCAGAATGAGGCTGGGGGGAAAAAGGCAGAGACAGAGAGAAACCATGTAGCCTAGCCAAAGTGAGATGGAGCTTTACCCTGTAATAAACAGTGTTCTTAGGGACACTTTGTGTTTTAGTAATTATGGCTTCATATTTCTCTACATAACCTCTTATCTAGCACGTTATTCTCTTCAGCCTGAACTATTACTTCTTGTATTTTCTTTAGTTTTGGTTTTTGGAATGTAAGTTTATATTTGGTTGATTTATCAAGAAATGCCTTTCTTCCTCCTTCAATTATGATAGATGGTTTAGTTGGATCTGGGTTGAACTTCTTGGTTTTTCAAGACTTGGAATGTGTTATTCCAGAACTTTCTGGATTTCAAAGTTTCCATTGAAAAATCAGCTGTTACTCTGATTTTCTGTTAATGTATGACTTGTGTACTTTCTCTTGCAGCTTTTAATACACTGTTTTTGTTCTATATACTTAGTGTTTTAATTGTGATATGGCGTGTCTGCTTTCTCTCCTGATCTTGTCTATTCGGTGTTTTGTATGCTTCTGTTATCACTTTGGGTGAGTCTTTTCTTAGTTTGGGACAATTTTCTTCTAAAAGCTTGTCAATGCCATTGAGTTTGGATTTTCCTCCCTAATATATGCCAATAATTCAAAGACTAGAGCTTTCATGGCATCTCATGCTTCTTGTATGTTTTTTCCCGTGTTTTCTTTAACACTTTTCTTATTCCTTCCTTATTTGGTCTTAATTCTCTACTTCATTTTGAGCCCAGTTATTTTATCTTGACTTATTCAGTCTACTTGTCAAGTTTTTCTTTGAGCTTTTCATACGGGTTATTGAGAGACAGATCTTTGAAATGACTTTACCATCCACAGCTTTAATACAAATTTCTCTTGTATGGTTCTAAAGAAGTTTGCATAATCACATTTATGTTTATTACTAAGGGACAAGGAGGTAAACAGACTTCTGGCAGACAGACTGATGAGGAGAGGGGTTACACAGAAATGACAAAGATGATAAACATCTGGCGCTTCTTCTTCTCCTGAGAAAAAAGCTTGAAGAACATTTGTTTCATACCCATTGCCAGAGACCCCTTCTGGATGTCTGGACAATATTGGTCAGATACGTTCAGGACTGGTCCTGAACATGTTTACCTAAAGCTATATAGTCCTATCAGCCTCCCTTCCTTTGTCTAAGTTGACAAAGTTGAAATGATAAGAACAAGCCCCATTCCAGGGTACCAAAAAATTTTCAGAATATTTAGGTTCCTGAGAGACAATCTATTCATTATTTTGATTTCTGGGTACCCTTCCCACTCTTGGGGAGTCATTTCTCTGTCCACTTTATGTTATTCTTCACTTCTTATAAAGTTGGTTACCTGTTGTTGTCTGCCATGACTGATATTTTTCATGCCTTTTAATTCTTTCGCTGGCATGAAAAAAAAAAAAGTAAAACTCCGGTCAAGACACATAGGCTTTAACACTACAGATATTGCAACATTGGTATCTACATTTCAGTGGGAGAGATTTTTGCAAGATTTCTGAAATGAAAATCACCTTCCGTGTCAAAGCATTTCTTCTGGTTAGATATTTAAATGTTCTGCCTAGAGCAGAAAAGGGCCAGGCATATATCATTTGGATATAGAGAAAAATGCTCAAACTAAGCTCTCAGGTCGCAAACCCCACCCCATGGAGTAGAAAGTTTATCCCTAGAAATGAAGCAAACAGGTTTTAGAAAAAAAGAAGTCCTTTTTATCTCACTACTGTGAGTAGATGATGATACTGGTTTGGTGAATCAACAAAGTTAATTCTCATGTCAGAAGAACATAGGCTCTTGCATATTTGTTGATTATGTGTTTCAAATTTCATCTCTCAGAAGCTGCTAAAATGATGGCATTTGCCTCTGATCTGTTTTAGATATTTCACCAGAGTACGTTTTAGAAACCAGAAAGACAGGAGTCAATTAGGGAACACAAGCTTTAAAGTCGAAGTAAAGGAAAATATTTAATGTAAGCTATGCAGTTTCACCACTCTTAAACCGTATTCCAGAGGGCTTCAGTTTCTTCTGTCATATATTGCAGCCGTCCAAGAAAGACGAAAAGAAATTCAAAAGATACATGCTATAGGCTAAAACAATTTGTGCTCCTATGTCAGCCTTTACAGCAATTTATTCAAGGTATCAGTGTGCATGATTCATTCAGTGAGCTTTTATTGCTCACCTACTTCCACAAGACTAGGGTGGGAGGTGGCAGTTGTGAAGCTTTGTGGTAGTAAACAGTAATTCAATAAACAAGAAAACAGATAAAGCAACTGAAAACCAAAGATCGGGGCCAAATGGAGAATGAATCAACTCATTGTCAGTGAACTAATGGCCATACAGTGCATCAGCGTGGGAAAATGCTGTGGGAAGTACATCAAGATTAAGGAAAATAGAAATGAGGGACTTGGGATACATGTTCTGACAGTGTTTAGTATTTTCAGAAGAAGTTCCTACTCCACAGCCATGTTTGGACAAATAATGAGGGAACTAATTAAGGACATTTCGGGAAGAATCACTGGAGCTGAATGTCTGGCAGTAGAAGAGGGCAAGTTATGGTTAAGAATCCTGAAGGGTTGGTCTTTAGAGCTGAAACACAAGACGAGAAAGACGATATTCAAGGAGATGTGGCCAGGGCCATGGATGGCTTGATTGTGGATGACTGAGACTTGTCATTGATCTTTTCCTCAAGGAAATGATTAGGTTCACCTGAGGCAGATTGTCTGCAGCTGCAATGTAGAAAAGATTAACACATGAGAAAATCAGAGAAAGGCTAGGCGAGTAAGTTATAATCATCTGAGCAAGACATTTTCAGTTGGAGTAAATGGCAGAAGAGGTAAATATTAAATCATAGTAACACTGGTCTTCTGAAAAGAGAGAGACTGTCCGTTTCAGTCTGAGCTTCAAAGGAAACACACATTTACAATTTTAAACTACGAGATTCAACTAGGTGGAAATGAAAGGGAGACAAGAAGCACAGAGGTGGGGCTGAAGAAAAGTCCTTAGAAGTCAAGGACACAGAAAGATACCAGAAGCAGCTGGAGGGGCTGTAGGTGATTTGCGGAAGCCAGGCAGAACATTGGCTAGAAGCCCATAGCAGAAAAAAAAAGGTAGGAAGTAACTGTCGCGCTGTTTCAAAGGCCCTTGAGAGATCCCATCTTCACTGAGAAGTGATTGGGATTTAACAAGAGACAGGTTGCAGTGGCCTTGAAAGCAATTGTTGGGACCTGATTAAATCATTATATGATTTCAAGACAGAATGAACAAAAAGGATTTGGATGGCTTTCAAGATTCACTGACAGTGGAAGCAGAAAAACAGGACAATACTGAAGGAGGTGATGGGGTTCAGATATTTTTTGTTTAAATAGTTACTCCCTCCCACGTGGAAAACTTGATATGTTTGAAAGTTAAGGAGAAAAACAAATTCAGAAGAGAGAGGAAGAATGCTCCCGTGTCCTTGAAGATACGATGTAAGACACTGTGTATCCTGAAGAGATGATTTTGATGGCCTTGGCAGCTGAGAAAGGCACAGAAGGCAAAGTGTGCAAGCTGAAGCAATGCTAGCTGGGTACATGTGGATGTTGCTCTGAGCCATTTCTAATGCATCGGGGGGGATGAAACCAGACCACTGAGAATGGCCGGGCAGCCTGTTGACATTTGAGGAGAAGAGAGATCTGTCTAGCTAAAGGTTCCTGATTCTTCTATTATCATCATAATAAACCCTTTATTCTCTGCTCTTAAGAACTAGGGTATATACATAGAATGCCTTTGGCTAGTCTGTTTTGTTAATGATTATGATCTATAAACTCTAATCTGTCAACTATATCTAGCTTTGCATCAGCATGAAAACACAGAAGTATCTTTTAGAGAAGTTTGGTTAATTCCTGTGCACAGAGCCAAATCCCAATTCCTTTATCTATGATCTTATACACATAATATGATCTTTCATAGTGAAAGATTCCTTCAACTTTACTTATGGCCATGTATGGATGGATTTATGGGGACAGCTAACCTTCTTTATTTCCCTGCTAACAGAAATACGAGATTGACAGTGTTCTTCGTTTCACAGAATATTAAAAGCTGGGAAACACATGAGATCCTTGCATGTTATAGTGCATTTAGTTCATAAATGATAAAACTAGAGTGGGAAAAGAAGAATTGATAACTTTAAATAAATCCCAGATTTGCTGATGGACTTAAATATAGATTGATATATATGTAGATAGGTTTGCCTTCCTATAATCATTATCTTTTTTCTTAAATGTCTTTCTTCTTCAGGTTTACAATGAAATATTCAATTGCATGATCACATGCTTTATGCAGTTACAAAATTGTTTGCAAGTTATATTAAACAACCAGTGCTTTTAGAGAAGACTGTGCTGCTCTGCAGATGGTACCACATGTGTGGGTTGAATGGTGAGTTTATGTGCAGAGTATATTCAATCCTGCTGGTCTTGTAAGCACATTAGAGTCTTTATAAACAACAGAGATACACAGATGTCCAGAGAAGCCATCTGAGGATGGAACATGAGAAGGGAAACTGAGTCACTGACTAAAAAGTGACAATGTTTGTCAGAGAGAAAGAGCAGGATTTTGGGACTCTTTAACGCACAGAGTTTCCAGGGTGAGCTAATTTTGCTGGCATCTTGATTACTCGAACCTCTTAAACTGTGAGTCAATAGCTTTCTGTTGTTTTGTTTGTTTGTTTGTAGCTTTCTGGTGTTTTAAGCCACTCTGTCTGTGGTGTAGATCATGTCATAGAGTCACAGCGGAGAGACACATATCCTTCAGATTTTACCCTACATTTCACACGAAGACTACAGGATATAGTCTACCATTATGTGTAGCTTGAGAAAGATGGCACATAACATGGGAAGGACTGTTATTTAAATAGTAGCTAATCTACACCAGCAGCTTTTGCCTTAAATGTTTTAGCTCATTCATTGCAAAGCATCAGCATAATGTCTGTACATGTTACATAATGTCTTCTGAATAAATTGCTGCAAGGCTTGGAGGAATTGCTCTCCCAATCAGTTGGTACAGCGCTTGCTGTGCAAATATGAGGACGTAAGTTTGAATAACCAGCACTCATAGAAAACAACAAGAACAAAACCCGAGGTTGGCAGTGTGTGCCTGTAATCTTAAATTTATGGGGGCTGAGACAGAAGAATATCAAGTGTTTTCCAGCCTGCTAGTTTTGCTGGGTGTGGATCTGGTGTGTCTCTAGCCACACAACACAATGATAATCAGGCTAGAATGCACATCTGCTTCCAGGTTTCTTGGCAGATAACAGGTTATACATCTCTTCCCCTGGAGGAACAGCCTGATAGGCTGACATTTCAGATTCTAAAGTGCTTATCTATGAGGACATGGACCTCCGTACGTCCTACAGTGGCTGGGGTGCTCTCAGGAGAAGTGGGACTGTGATACACATTCTTCCCTATGTGTGAGTCATAATGGGCATCTTTGCTTTCTTATAGCCACACAGTGCATTGTCTGTATCACTCTCACCTCAGTTCTCCAGCTTTCTCTCTGCCTGAAATTTTCAACCCACCTATTAGGTTGTGTATGTAAACATGTTTGCATGTATTTATGTATGAGTGTATCAAGGCAGTGTCTCACTATGTGGTAGCTCCAACTGTCCTGGAACCCATTATATAAACTTGACCTCAAACTCACAGAGATCCACATGTTTCTATCTTCTGGGTGCTGAAAATGAAGGCTGTACCATTACTTCAGGCTTGAATGAGAAAGCATAACATAAACACGGAAGGAAAATCCCTAAACGACAAGTTCTTCCCATATTAAAAGGAAGAAGAAAATGTAAGAAACAAGGAGATCAATTTAGAATTCAAAATACCATCACAGTGTTAACGGGTAAGCATTTATTCATTTCTAGATATACTTGCAGGATGGAAGAAATGTCTCAGCACTTACAATCACACACTGCAGAGGATCTGAGTTCTGCTCTCAAATACTATGTTGTGTAGCACACAGTGACTTCAATCTAACTACTGGGAATGTGCCTTTTTTTCTGGTATCATTTGGCACTGCACCCACATGCACAAACCCACACACTGCACACATGCATTTTTATCCTTAAATTGAAAGAAGACATAGAGATGCTTACATGTCTTTTGATGTTGCAATATTCTTCTAAGGGGAGATTTCAGAGTTTCTTTGGCTACTGTTTTTTTTTTTCTTTCTAATCCTGTGCACTTCCTTCTTCTTATAGACTTTCTCCTTGTTTTTATTATGACAGATTCATACATGTGTGCAATTAATCTTACTCCCTCTTACCCTTTGCTATCCTTTATTTAGCTTCTCTTTCTGTCATTGAATGCCTTCTTCTCCCCTATAAGGTGTATATACTACTTTCTTGTCTTTTTATATCTGTAACCCTGTGAGACTAAATATGTTTGTCTGCCTAGGATGGGTGTGAGGTTGCTTACTGGAGTATAGACAACTAGTGCCTGTACCACCTAGAAAAGACTGGACACCTCAACTTTTCATTATAGGCAGGGTAAGGGTTCGTAAAGCCCCACCCCTTCCTAGGGACGATGGTGACTGGGGGAAGTGGTATCACTTAATTTTTTCAGTACGAAACCGGTAACATGTTTGCTTTCCACTTATTTGCAACCCCAAGAGGTGGCTCTTCCTCCTATAGGATTCAAATAAGAGTGAACTCACTAGAGTAAAATGTGAGATCTCTATTCTGATAACATCAAGTGGTCTGAGTTTGAGTCTGTGCTTTAGAGTTTAAGGAACATATGTCTCTTCATCTTTTATTTACAGAATTGTTTGCCTAGCAGCTCCAAGTATGTTTTCCCTCATGTACTTACTGAACTAGCCACGTTTACAGAACAGAATGCTGGAAATTAAGAATACTGGGAATTCGAGTTAGCAAGGAATTCCGTTATCTGCAGTCCTGATGGATGTATTGTGCTGCAGGTTGGGAAATTCATGGCATCCATGATTATTTTTGAAATGATGCATAGCATGAGTGTGGCCACCCACAAGTGTAAATATTTACAAAGTTGGCACATTCATTTCTTACTGCTTGGTGTTAGTGCTTCGGCTTCAGTTTAACAATGTGTTCTTTAAGGATTAAAAACTAAGCAAGTATTTCCTCTGTCACCTAGAATTGCACCATATTGACATCATTCTCATTTTGTCACGTTATAAATACAAAGCAAAAGAACAGTATTCGGTAAGAAAGTGCACTAGGAGAAGATGAGAGAGGAGTGTGCACAGGTCTCATGATGGGAATAGTCAACCAAAATAAATCCGTATCAAGTGTTATATGTATTAGCATGAGTTGATGTCTGTTAGAAAACAAAGCCAAAGGATGTAGAAGGTGAAATGGTCGCAGGCTAAAATCACATCCGAGTGTGGCAGCAGCATGTGTGTGTTAGAATTATACTGAGCTTCTACTGTGAAGAGCAACAAATCAGAACTCAATCACTCAGAAAGCAGGGTCAAGGGCAATTCTCATCCTTACATTTTAGCAAATAGTAGGAAGAAAATGATTTTCTGTCATCTAAACACCGGTTTCCAGGAAAGTAAATCAACAACCAGCTTATGAAATGCATTCCAGGAAAAAAATATTTGTCCTTGGGATAGTTTTTTAAAGATTCAGAAAGCTGCAAGCTTGGAAAAATTATAGGAAAATAGCTAACAGATGTCAAAAATAAAATCAATCAACAAACCAAAGATTTGGGTAATTGCATTGTAGAAGACTGACACAAGGTTAATATTTATTGCTTATATATTTTTTTTTTTTACAAAATAGCGGGCATAAGATAAATAAAGAATGAAGATAAGAGCCACTGTCAGACGAATAAATCATAATATTGAACATAAACAAATCCATCCAGGACTAATGCTGCAGTTCTATTATCTTAGATATTTGGACAGTGGAAGCATTGTACATTCAAAGCCAACCTGTGAGTACAAAGCTAGCTGTCTCCATAGAATAGGACTGGGGATATAGCTCAGTGGCACAGGGCGTGCCTAGTGTGTGATTAGCTCTGTATTTGATCACTCATACTCCAGAAAGAGAAATACAAATCCAGTCAACAAGGTAACAATGGTAAATATACGGGAATGCCAAATAGTGAATAAAGACAACACTGTTAGACATGTGGCATAAAAAAGGGGGAAGGTGTAATTCTTTTGTCATATGGAAATGAAAAATTCAAACAGGTACTTAGGCTATCACAATTATAAAGCAAAACCAAATATTGTAAACTTACAGATAAATGAGTTGCTATGTATTACATAGTATTAGACTTATATCTGGTTATTTGTTCACATAGAGAAACAAATAAGGATAATGATTTCTGTACAATTTATATTGGATAGTATTAGAATTAAAACAAATGTGAGGGATGATTCGCTTAAACAGCGAAATAAACAAAGAAAAGCAGCACAAAATAGACAGGAATGGCATACTCACACTCTATTTTTTAAATGCCTAACTTTTTGTCCAAAAATAAATATACTCATCTGTTGAGTACATTAAAAAAATCAATAGAGAAAGCAGCATAGTATTCCAAAACTGTAGAAATTTTTTTCCCTTTGGGGATGACATTCAGAATTAATATTTCTTCTTTTAATTACATATTTTATTTCTGTAGTCTCTAATTTTTCATAATAATATATTATTATTATGAAATGTCTCATAACTAGTCCAATCAGTTTTAAATATTTTCTATTACCAAATTACATAAATTAAATCTGAAAATAGTTTTTATTTTGAGGAGGTGAAATGAACTTTATTCTGAAATAATATCAATGACCAATAGGCGAGTTCAGCATATAAGATAATTATCCCAAGCTTGTAGATCTCTAGGAACAACTTGACTAAGGGACTCACAAGTTATACTCTGACCTACCCACTCATACTGCAATAAACAGACACACACACACACACACACGATGTGGGATTCCCCTCTGCATACTGTGAATATGTTTTATTGTCATTGGTTAATAAAGAAGCTGTTTCGGCCAGTAGCTTAGCAGAATAGAGCAAGGAAGGAATTCCAAGCAGATAGAGGAGGAAAGAAGGTGGAGTCAGAGAGATGCCATGTAGCTGCTAAAGGAAACAGATACCTTCCCCACCCCCAAAACTGTGCCAGTAAACCACGAGTCTCATGGTAAAATACAAAATAATAAAAATGGGTTAATTTAAGATGAAAGAGTTAGCTAGAAATATGCTTAAACATTGGCATTACAATTAATTAATATAGTTTGTTTGATTATTTCAGGTCTGGGTGGCCAAGAATGAACAGGCAGTCTCTGCCAACAAATTGGCAACAATGTGGGCAACTACATCCACATAAAAACCTGAGAGAGCTTGAAAAGGAATTCTAGACACACACACACACACACACACAAAAAAAAACAGAGTTTAGTGCAACTTCTTGGTAGTGACTTTTATTTTTAATCCCAGTACTTGGGAGGCAGAGACAGGCAGATCTTTGTTAGTTCAAGGCCCAGCCTGGTCCAAGAACTAGTTCCAGGACAGGCTCCAAAGCTACAGAGAAACCCTGTCTCTAAAAAAAAAAAAAACAAGAAAAAAATTGGCTCCCTGGTTCAGACTGGCAAAATGACCTCTGGCTCTTTCGGGAGGTCCGGAATTAAAGACACGTGCCACCACTGCCCTGCCCAGCTCCAAAGCTCCAGGAAGCCATTTTTTTTGGAAGCTGCACAGCCTTTACAGCCAATGCTAAGTCAGGAAGACCTCTTTAAAAGGAGATGCGGTACCCTTGCTTGCTGCCAGCAAACAGAGCCCATCAGAAAAAAAAGAGTCACTGTGATTTTTCCTTCTCTATCTGATTCAAAATACCTAATTTTGACATAATCTTTATTTAGTATATGGGTAAATGTCTTTACTTACAGGCACAACATATTAGTATTTAAGACACACAGAGTTTTTGCACTATTTAGATCTGTTCTTAGTTGGAATCCAAGGTGCACCTTACTCTTATAAATATAAAGAAATAAAAGCATTCAAATTGATTACTTAATAATGCATGTTGAGAAAAAATAAATTAGATACCATATTCTCAAACCATTGATGTGCTCTTATATTCAAATTAAGAAATAATTTTAGCATTCGAGATATAAAAGAACTTATTGTGAAAATGCATTGCAATAGGTTTACAAGGGTACGTTTAAAGCATTGTGAAGAAGTTTTGAGTAGAGGAAGGACTAACAGCAGAGCAAAGGTTTCAAATTAAGTGTCTTAAAGGTTTTTTGATTTCGGTAGAATGTAAGAGTATTCTAAAGTATTAGAAAGGACAAATAGGAATACTGATGACAGAAGAAAGTGTGAAGGACACTTTACGCTAGTGTTGAGTTTTTAACACTTGCTGTATATGGGTACAGCTGTCGTGCTCTTGCTGTATATGGGTACAGCTGTCGTGCTGGGAATGAGCTGCTCCTGTCATCATTCCTGTGCATGTATGAGGAGCATAGACTGCCAAAAAGCAACTCTCATCAAAACTGACTGCAACCTGCAGCCAGTCCAATGTCTCCTCTGTTCTCTCCCTCCCTCCCTCCCCCCCTCCCCCCCCCCTCCCCCTCCCTCTCCCCCTCTTTCCCTCCCTCCCTCTCTCATCTCCTGGCAATCTGTCTGTCTAGTTTAGCGGTCCTCAACCTTTATAATGCAGTTCCCCTTTAATGCCATTTCACATGTTGTTGTGACCCCCAATTAAATTTATTTCATTGCTATTTCCTAATTGTTATTGTTGTGAATCGTAATGCACATATCCATGTTTTCTGGTGGTCTTAGGTTAACCTGTGAAAGGATCTTTCAACCCACAAAGGGATCGTGATTTACACAAACACTGGCCTAGTTGCTCATGGAGGTAAAATTTGTCCTGAGAGTCTCCAGTTTACTACTATCGCTGTACTTAACCTAACATTCTACTTTTGCTAGGAAAAAAATTCTTGGGTTTTGGTAGAAAAAAATTCTTGGGTTTTTGTTGCTGTTTTTTGTTTATTTGATATTTGTTTCTTAGTTTGTTGTTCTGGGTGGTTTTGCTTTCTTACTTTTTTTTAACATTTAAAAATGAAAATGAAGTAAAAAAATGTCTATTGCTATGTCTGAAAGAAATTTCCAGAAAAATAAAATTTGATGATTAAAGCATGTCTATTACTTGGTAGCAAACAGTAGGATTTTCCTCATGAAGCAGGAGATGTAACACCTGTAGATTATAACATCTATAATGGAAATGGGGACTCAATAACTGGAGTTAGAAAGTCGGGTGGAAAAGGGGAAATCAGAGGTCAAATGTTTATGCTAGGATAAAAAAAATCAGGATGGCATTTTAGGGGTGGGCGATAGGAATACAGCCGAGATAAAGGAGCTCATGATAAGCTCAGTTTTGGTTTCTTGTTTTTGAGTTTCTAATATTTGACTTTTAAAATTGACAATGAGCTAACTCTAATTCATTCGTGAAGATTTTTTGAGGAAACAGTATTACATTGTGTTGCATCTCTAGCCCTAGATCCTAGAGTATATATACCATCCCTCTCCCCATGTGTCTTCCCCCATGCCCCAGGATCTGAAACATACACTGTCATTCCTCACCTACACTTTAGAGGAGCTCCATTTCAGCTCTCTGTCTTTTGCCATGTACAGCCAAATATTTCATTACAGAATTGATTTTACTTTCTCCTCCCTGGACACATCCCATACATACTACCCACCCAGCTGGACAACTGTTAAGTAGTTCTATAAATCTTTGTCCCACTCACTTGCCTCGCCACCATTCAAGGGAGGCATGGATAATTGATGCTGATGTAGTGTTGCCAAAAGATCTATTTCACCCACCACAAGGAACTTTTCAAGTGTGCTGTTGAGTCCCCCCAACAGTTTCCAAATGATACATGGGAACTTGTGCTTTTTAAAGAAGAAAGATTTCTGACAGTTTTAACTTGAGAACAGATCTATGACGAGCAGGTACGGAGTCTTCTTGTCATTGCCTCTCTGCAGCCCTGCAGCAGCTCAGCACCAGACTGCAGTGTGAGATCTCTGAAAAAAATTTTGTGTTCTCTTCGCTTATTACAATTGAACCACTGATATCACACAGACCTTTATTAGGACACTGGCTGATTTCCATTCGATCTGGCTCTCTGAGTCTTGTCACGAGGACAGGAACTTCATTTCATGGTTGTCTTAATAATAATGTTAGGCATGTCATCTCTTTTACTTTTTAAATTTGGAAGCTAAACTGATACAATTGACTTAGTGCCTCCTTCTTGGATTTCTTAATGTATTCTTAAATAGGATGACAACCAGATTTATGACTTGGGGCATGATCCAGCACTCAGATAGAGAGTTGGGATGTGTGTTAAACTCTGTTTCTGCTTCATCTTCTGCAATCCATGTGTGGTATGAAAGATCACAATGCACTTGAGGTCTCAGAATCTCAGAAAAGGCAAATCATGCTAATTCAGGAAGCGCCAGCCTCACAAAAACAGTTATCTACCAAGGTCGCTTTTTGTCTCACGTGTTTATTTTATATTGCTTATTTGCATGTAAACCTGATATTGTTAAACATTTACAGAAACAACTCTAGCAGAATGCTATATAATTTAATCATAGCCAGTTTCTGGAACTAAGAAAAAGCACTTAAAGCCTTGTTAAGCATCTCTAATTATGTCACTGACATCATTCACGCTTTAAAAATAATCAGAGTAAATTAAGGATAATGGATCACAAACGTGAATATTATATTTCTGTTACCTGAAATAAATCTTAGTAACAAAGGATTGAGTTGGAAGAAAGTCAAAAGAGAGTACAACAAATTTTATAATAATCTAACATAAGCTATATCTTGGTTTTAAATCTAAAAGAAAATTTGTATAATTTTAAGACTACAATAGAATTTGTATGTCTTTCCTTTGGAGACACAATCTTCTGGTCCCTCACTATGAGACTCTCTTTAAAGTGCACTTGAAGTTAAGAATCTTGATGAGCAAGGCAACTTTCACTACTCTACTGAGACAAGTGTTTTACCTGTCTCCAGCTTTAAGAGAATATTCTTCAGTAAACATTTTGTACACAGAGCTATTTGTATTTCCTTTCTTTGTATACTTCACAAGGTACTAAGAGCAACTTTGACTTGGATGCAGTATATTTTTTTGTTCTCATGTTTACATTGCCATTATCAATAATGTTCAAGTTCTGTTATATTTTTGATAAATGCTGTGAAATTATGATTTAATATAAAAGCACCATCTTCATTTTCTGAATTGATGCCTGATACCAGTCCAATATAAGGGAAATGTATGAGGAAGAAGTTTCATTATTGTACAGATAAATAGCATATTATCTCTGTAATGTGGGAGGAAACCTTCCTGGTACATTTACAATTAAAAATAAGAGGAACCAACCTTCATCAGGCGATGAAAGGAGACAGAGACCCACAATGGAGCACCGGACAGAAATCTCAGGTCCAAATCAGGAGCAGAAGGAGAGAGAGCACGAGCAAGGAACTCAGGACCGCGAGGGGTGCACCCACACACTGAGATAATAGGGATGTTCTATTGGGAACTCACCAAGGCCAGCTGGCCTGGATCTGAAAAAGCCTGGGATAAAACCCGTCTTGCTGAACATAGCGGACAATGAGGACTACTGAGAACTCAAGATCATTGGCAATGGGTTTTTGATCCTACTGCACGTACTGGCTTTGTGGGAGCCTAGGCAGTTTGGATGCTCACCTTACTAGACCTGGATGGAGGTGGGTGGTCCTTGGACTTCCCACAGGGCAGGGAACCCTGATTGCTCTTTGGGCTGACGAGGGAGGGGGACTTGATTGGGAGAGGGGGAGGGATATGGGAGGCGGTGGCGGGGAAGAGACAGAAATCTTTAATAAATAAATAAATTTAAAAAAAAATAAGAGGATCCGTTGTCTCCAGGAACAAAGATAATTTTAGACCAATTTTTGGCCTTTGGGCCCAAACTGACCGACACTATTCGTATGACAATAAGAATTTTCTAATATATCAATGTTTGTATTTGATATCAAGAAACACATTTTATGCCCCTAGTAGGTGAAGATTTTATTATCCATGAACAAATTATATTATGTTCAAAACTGGACTAATATTATCTCCTGAAACATGATTGGCCTATTTTCTGTCTATTTTATTGTTCCATCTTTTGTTAAAACAGCATGCTCATTTTTGTTTGAGAGCCAAATGAGAGCCTAGTTTTTCTCATGCTTAAAAATTCCAACCTTATATAAAAAAAATAGGGCTAACATTGAATCCAAACACTGTCATTTATGAATTGTATGTGTGGATAGGTCACTTGAAATCACTAGATTATGAACATGAATAATTGTGGAGATTTTAATGAGCTTTGCAATAATGCTATCAACAAACACTAAACTGTCAACTACTGTATCTTGCACATATAGTCTCAACATTCATCTGAGAGAAGCTGGAGGCTCATGAGTTTATAAACAGCTGGGTAGGGATTTCCAGGCCACTGTGGGCTATTTATCTTGAACCTATTAACAAAGATACAAGCAAGGACAATCAAATAATACATTGCCAGGATCATAATAAAGAACTATATTTATATGGTCAATCTGATTTCATAACAATTCTTGCCAAGCCCCAAAGACTTTTAGAATCACATAAACATCATAATGAAAGCTAATATCTTACCCGAAACTCTTAAAAACAAGTTTAAAGAATGACCCTTTCCTTTTCAGTGTGTTTTTGATATGACTTGTTTTATTTATTTGCTTGGTTTTCCTTTGATATTGATTAGGGCTTAGGTTTAATAGTCCATCATGATAAATTCTATGCTGGGATAAGTTTCAAAACTGAGCAAGAAAATAAGTATGAAGCAATAAGCTTGATATAAAATACCTCCATTATCTCCCAGAGCTCTGGGAAAAATTCAGTGCACATTTTATGGACTTTTGCCTTCTTTACCTTTTTAAGCCAAGAGAGTACTAAAACAGCTTCCCCACCAAAAGAGGATCTTAGATCCAGTTGCCCAACCATGATGGGACACAGTTGTTGCTAAAAACCAATTAGCATTCACATAAATGACCAAGAATCCCCCCTTTCATCTCTGTCCCTTGATGGCAATGTGGCTTTATCTCTTATAAACCAAAGAGTCCAAGGAAAAGTCTAAATGAAAGAGAGAAACCATTCTGTCTCATTGCTTCACAGAAATTTGTCTAACAGAAGTGGTATCAGACCTGCTTTTATTCCCTAATTCAGAAACAATTTATGAACCTTTCCAAGGTACCACAATATACTTCAATAGCCAAGCTGTTTAGAAAATTGCTAAGGAAGAAATGCTGATCCTTGATATGAAGTGATTTCCACTGAGTAATTATGACTTCTGGGGCAAGGAATATTTTCTGTCTCTTTTAAAATGCCAAAGAGAAGGATGAACAAATGGTTCTCTATATTGCCCAGTGTAACACAGGGCTTGGAGACAGGTTCATTTGGTCACAGAGTAAAGGCATCATAATATAGCTAACAACACCAGTCTTTAAAGTCACAAGTATCTAAACCTTATGATTTTCAGCACCTACTAAGTGTCTCCTAGGAGTCACACTTACACCAGAAAATTCTGTTTACTACTGAGCAACTTCTGTACCATAAAAAAAGCAAAATGGTCGAGTCGTAAATTGCTCTAACCATTTCTCATCGGCATTCCTAACATCACTATATCATCTTAAATGCAAGGAAGATTGAAAATGTGGTCAATGTGCTTTATGGTTGGCTATATTTTTCCTGGATAAATAACTTGCTTTTTATGAATATTTCTAAGTAAATGAGAACAGCAGGAATAATTCATTAATGATCCTCTTTCATCAAGATGTGCTTTTAATTTTATAAATCCATAAACATGTCTTTTCCTCATGGGAAAGAAAAATAATATATTGTGCGTCAGAATTCAAACTCAAATACCGGTTTTTGAAGAGCAGAAGTTGTGAAAAGAGCCTCACTGTTTGAAATAATTTACTGTAAATTGACATACCTAAACTTATTAATGGCATAGTGAAGTCTTGTATGGCTAGCCTTGGCTCATGAACTTCCATGAGAGGTGTAGTTCTTTCCTTCTTTGTGATTAATACTTTATAATTTTTTAAATCTAAAACTAATAGGATGTGATTTTGAGGAATAATGTTTCTAGACATTTGATGAAATAACTTTTTAATGAATATTACAATGCTTCTTTGGGAAATGTTTTCTGTTTCTATGGTTAGTTTTTAAATGTATTACAGTTAAAAAAATCAAACCAAATTTGTGTGTGAAGTGAAATCTTACTTTTACAAATTCAGAAGAAAGATGGACACTTGACTATATAAGCAACTTAAGATGAAGTATGATGTTAATTTAAAAATATTGCTAGAATGAACTGCATTGAGGTACTTATATGTTGACTCTTTTTCTTTAGTCACTCATTCATTAATTCAAACTATAGCTATTAGATTATTGTATGCATAGTAAGTTCTACAATGAATCAAAACTTTCAAAACAAAAAGTCATAATTTATCTTTCATACACTCAGTGAGGTAACTTCAATAACAAAAGAAGGATAATTCAATGCAGTAACAAACATATCCACAACAGAGTAGCACAGCATGCAAGAAGGACTTCAGATATTAGACAGGGAGGCTTTACCTCGGCTGCATGTGAACTGAGACGTCGCCCAATGAGAGTTAACTAAATGAGGAGAGGGGATAAATTTCTTGTGCATCTTGTGTAAAAACACAGATAGCTGGTTAAACGTTATAGTTTCATACACTGAGTAGTGAGCAAGAGCACTGAAGGCACTGGTGAGAAAATAGGGAATCCTCATTTGTCCTGGAGTTTGGAATTTTGACATTTAGCAAGGGGATTAGGTAAAGGTTAATGCATAGCTAACTATGACTAATTATAAAGAGGTTGACTTCATTTTCATGCCTTTAATATTTTAAAAAAGCGTGAACACAGTCTTTTGATTCAACATGCACAAAAGCTTCGTATCCTTATTTTTTATAGACAAAGGTACTTGGCACAAGAAGTTCCTTGACCAGGTATTAGAGTAACAGTGATATGATTTATCATCATCAGAAGACAGGATTCTTCATTTTCTCAGGTAAGTTATCAGGGATATGACACATGTATTTTTGTACAATTTTTAGTAATTCTATGAGAGTATTGTAAAACATGTTTTGATTATATATACCCCTGCCCTCTCTCTTCCTAGATCCACCCATCATTCCTGATGCCCACCCACTTTGTGACTTCTTATTCTCTCTCTCTCTCTCTCTCTCTCTCTCTCTCTCTCTCTCTCTCTCATCTCTTTCACTCTCTATATGTTTTTTTCTTTCTCTTGCCCATTCATCAAGTACAGTTTGTGCTACATATTCCCTTGGATAAATAGCCTTCTTCTGGAGTGAGATCAACCTTCTAGGCACTACATGCTTAGAAAAAAAATCCATTTCCTAACAGCTATCAATTGCTAATAGCTATTTATTTAGGTGTGAGACTTTATGACCACTTCCCATCTCCATTCTAAGATTTTGTCTGACTTAAATGGCACAGGTCTTGGGCACATTGTCTCAACCACCATGAATTCAAGTGCATCTACTCTGATGTTTCTGGAAAATGTTTTCTGGTCATCCACCACCTCTGGCTCATCTCTCCACTCCCTCTTCTGTCATGATTCTTGAGCCTTGGGAAGGGGTTTGTGATGCCGATGTCTTATTTAGGACTGATTATTTCCTTCTCTGTTATTTTCTGAGCTTTCACCACTTGGTCCCCGAGTTAATTGCCATCTACTTCAAAAAGAATCTTCCTTGGTGAGGGTTGAAAACTACAACACTCTATTGAGATAGCAATACACCATTAGGAGTGAGTTTAATAGTATATCCATTTAGCAGAGTAAAGTTGTTTTATTTCCTAATGCTTATGACCTATCTAACCACAGGTTATTGGCCCTGATAATCATTCCAGGTATAGAACCTGCAAAGTGGAGCTGTAAAACCAGTCAGAATATGGTTTGATACTCCCATGACATTTTTGCCACTTTTGCTCCAATATACGTATCTTGTGAGTCCTGTCATTATTAACGCTTACAAGTTTCACAGCTGGTAAGACTGACTGTTACTTTTCTCCTCCAGTAGTGTGTGTACTACATTTCATGACTATGTAAGTTAGTCAGTAGGGATTAAGATTCTTGACTGAAACAAGCACTTCGCGTTCTATGTTTCAAGCAAATAGTGCCTTCAACAACAGGGTCCTACCATCAAATTTGTACACATTTATTGTCTCGACTATCTTTCTACTTCCAATATGATGTTGAATGATTAATAAGGAATATATATATATATATATATATATATATATTGCAGCTGTACATGTGTATGTTTACATATTTTTGTATAACTATAATGGCTAAAGATTTGCAAACACATAGTCTATGCCCAGAATATACTATGCTTAGTTGTTCAGAAGAAGTCATTTGCCTTGTTCTCTCATTAGACAGAAAGTACTTCTATTCCAAGTGGCAGCTGTTCCTGTCTGCTATGTAGGAAATCAAGCATGGAAATGCCCTGTAGACTAGCCATTTCATCTGCTTTGCTTATAGAAGACACCTGTGAATTACTTTGCTAGTTTCTAACTTTTAAATCCTTCTTGGCTGCTACAACTTTTTAATCATTATGCATGCAATAGAGATTTTATATCAAAGAAACAAATATTGAAGAAATGGGTGCCCTTTCAATTCAGTTAATCCTGGTACACAAAAATACTTAGATCTATATTCATTCATAGTATGTAAAGTAGAATATTAAGTTGAAATTCTCCTCAAGATATTAAAAGAATAACTTGGAGTAAACTGAATTTAATGGTTTGAGCAAAGACTGACTCCTGATTCAGTCATTCCTAAAACCAGGAGGAGCTCATAGAATTTTAACTCAGATAAAGCTCTTTATTAGCGATTTATCACAAAATCATGCAAGGCCATAGGAGAATCCACTCAGTTAATCTTTCCTTTTCTGACTTTTTTCTGTCATTCCATTTTATCATCTTCTTTTAGTTTCCTTTAATGTAGCTCTTACTTATTTGTATGTCAGTGTGTATAAAATGCGTCTATTAGGGAAAACTGAACTTAATGATTTTCACTTACTAATAGCTCTAACGGTCTTTCTTGTTATTAACTATAGTCAAAATGGTTTTGCTATACATTCCCTTATCACTACACATGGCGGTTTCCATTGGAGAGGTATAATTTTGTGGAAGCTCATATCATTAGTGTGCATGTTTCATTATTCATATCAAAGGAAAAGTGGGGTTCCTTCCCTCAGTCATTGACTAAGCTTATAAAATCATGAGATAATCTGATGATTCTGGTAGATCTTGGAACTCTACTCGTGGTGTCATTGGAAATGAATATATACTTCACTGTGTACTGACAAACTTCTCTCCAGCATGCTTGTATGCCTTATGTCTTCTTAGAAGGACTCAACAGATCACATTATCCAATGTTCAGTTGATGACTGTGGAAAGACATATTACTATTGGTAATACACAAATAACTTCAATACACAGTGCTATTATAAGAATGTCCACGCATATGTGAAGAACTTAGCTTTTGATGAGAATTCATTTTCCCCCACAGAAGAGCTTAAATTTCAAAATATTTTAATCAAGTTTTTAGAATAAAATTTATATAAAGGTTTATCATGTGCTGGCTGGAAAATGCACCCTTTATGGGCATTATAGGTACCAAAAATTGACCATGTTAGAATCAAAAGTATGTTTTCATGCTTCATTCAAAGTTTACCAAACAGATACAGGTTTTTTTGTTTTGTTTTTTTTTTTTTTTTTTTGCTTGTTTTTTTTTTTTTTTTTTTTGTTTTTTTTTTTTGTTTTTCAAGACAGGGTTTCTCTGTAGCTTTGGAGCCTGTCCCAGAATTAGCTCTTGTAGACCAGGCTGGCCTTGAACTCACAGAGATCCTCCTGCCTCTGCCTCCTGAGTGCTGGGATTAAAGGCATGCACGACCACCGACTGGCTCAGACACAGGTTTTATAGCAATGAAAGTGTGTAAGGGAATCATTTTTGATTCTAAGAAATTATAGAAATTGTGATAAAATGTCTAGCAAGCTACTTGTAAAAATTATGTCAGGGGCAAAGATAAGGGCAAACTTGTCAGAGATTTATGTGTGAATTTTCACCATAAATAAGATTCTAGAAGAAAATATTGTAGATGTTTCATTATATTTAGGGTTCAGATATTTTATGAAGTATTTTAGGTAATACGGTGATCAAATATAAATTATGACTTGATATGAACTGGTAAGGAATTAATTAGAAAGAAGTGAAGACAAACAAAACTAAGATAGGAAACTTTCCTGAAGTTACTATGCCATTCAAGGCACTAATATCTTCTTTACCCAGGATGTTCATAAACCAAACAAATGTGATCAGATAGCAATGCAAATATAAATAGTGGATATAACTTTTATAGTACAACTTACATCATATGGCAAATATATATGCTGATAATACTACTTCATAGCATGGACAAAATTATCCCTTCAATTTACTAATAACTAAATCAGAATAATCAATGTTTCCAAAATATATTTTCTGTACAATGTGTTCATAAACTGATGTGCATAATTAAATGTGGTGAGGAGTTTTATCAAATCCAGTTTTCTTCTGTCCCCAAACTGGAAGAATGTAGTTAGATGAATAGATTTTGTCTCAATTGACTTTTATATTTTAAGCAGTGGTATATAATGAGACATTAGAAATTCTATATGTTTAAGATGTATTTAACACCTTGTGTGCATGTGTGTTCTTGTCAGTGTGGTTGCACACTTATAGCACATATATGTAGTGAGAGGACAAACTTGGGTGTCAGTCCTCATCTTGTGAAGGTGAGATCAAAGCAATAGACAGCCACCCACAGGTGTTGTGACCACAGGTAAGAAACATACTATCCAGCTATGTCCAATAAAGTTGGTATGAGAGAAAATAATATGTTTAATAGGTTGTATATTCTGTTCTCCATCTTGCATACTCCATTGCTTCTGTAAATGGGTGAACATAATCGGAAACAGGTTCAGGAACTCAAATACTTCTTTCTTATTGGCACATGCTTTCTCCTATTAACTGTTGGTTAAGCTGTCTTTGCGAGCCTGTGGCGATTCTTCTGCTTCTTTGTCCATTCTTTGAAAAGGGCTATCCAGGGCTCTGGTTACCTGTCTACCTCTAACATTTAGACAGATTCTGTGGCTCTAGACTCGGGTCATCAGGTTCATTAAGGAAGTGCTCTATGCACCCCCATCTCACCAGCCCTCTTGATTGTTTTTTGAGTAGGAAATACTTCTTATAAAAATGTGGGTAATATACAATTAAAAAGACAATTTATTATATTGATTTTATGTTGATTTATCAGTTTAATTTAACTTCCTAGATTGATGCAAGACTAATGTGGATTGTTAAGTATATCATTTAAAATGTGTTTTGGTAAGATTATATGTAACTGCATATATATATATGTAAAAGACTGCTTTGTTTTTCCCAGAGCAGTGCTCCAATCACATTTAATCAGCTCTTCCATGACTTTGGCTGATGTTTCTGACAGATCCCATATGTATGAGTCTGGGTCACATCAGACAACAGATGGTACATTCAGCATTGAAATGCAAAAGAGTTTAATAAGTTGGTCTGTGCAGAGATACAGGTAAGCTTAAGAAGCCAAGGAGAAATACTGAAGCGTCCAGGGCTTCTCACCAGTGGACAATATTAAGCTGCTGGCCTTCATATGTCACAACTGAGAAATGTGATCAGGGTCCTGGAAGCACAAAATTATAAACAGGTACCCACAGGTGTTGGTAGCACAGGTAAGAAGCAAACTATCCAGCTATACCCAACAAAGTTGGTATAAGAGGAAGCGCTATGTTTAACAGGTAGGATATTCTTTCCTCCATCTCCCAGACCCTATTGCTTCCCGAAATAGATGAACTTAATCAGCAGAGGGTACAGGAACTCAGGCACTGAGGTGAGAAGGAGACAGCCTCGTGGTCATGAACAAGACCAGAAGGGGAAAAATGTGCCAGAAAATGTAAACATGAAATAAGCATCATAATGCAGCTTTTATCTTTATGAGGTTTATGCAATATTTTCTCTTGAACAAATCAGAGCATCTAATCTCAAACATACAAACATGAATATCCCATTTATCCCGTTCAGCTGAGAGCCAGAATTCTCTTTCACTCTGTTAGTATTGTCCCCAATGGCTTCATTATGTATAATCTTTTCTTGTCAGCCAGGAATCTTAGATCATGGAAAAACTGTTCCTGACATTCTTAGAGTGAACCTTCTGCAAGCCTGGCAAACTGCCTAAAACTTTCGTGGTATAGAGAGGTTGGGATGTTGCAATCCAGATCCAGATTACAATGAATCTGTCGCTATCTTTACCCCCTTCCTAGCCATTACTTGCCCACCTCTGTTTCCAGTCTACCATCCTTGAGACTATCAAGTGAAACATTTTGTAATCTATTAACAGACCAACAGCTTCCTTTGTTTTGTTACTATGAAAGTTGATGACACTGTTAACCCATTAGAACATGGAATTTGGGGTTTTCACAAGCTGTGATCCTCTTATATTTGTCTCCAGAATAAACTCATTTCTACATCCTTTGAGGTGAGAACTGTGCTTTTTGCATCGACATCCGCATTGTTTTGTCTTCAGTTTTTTTTCCAGAAAGGGTCATGTCTAAGGAATAGAGAGAAGTTAGAAAGACAGAGACCTTTTGCTCATTTAATTCTTATTCTTGACCTTGTTCAACCAATAAATAGCTCCCCTGATGACAGAAGCAAAAGTGATAGACTACTCAGTGGGAGGAAAGGGAATTGGATGTGCTGAGCTATGCCCTTGACACAGACCATTGCTCTCCACCGGAAGTTCTGAGAAGTTTCTCTGTTTCTGCTTTTGGTTGCTATGAGGATGTTGGTGGGTGTCTCTGTGGATTATCTGCTTGAGCTAACTCTCCCTCTTCCAAAACTCTGTAATGGTAGAAAACAAAACAATGCGAGTGATTGGTGCTCATGGAAATACAAAGTGTGATACATTGAATGGAATTGCTTGTCACCCTGGGGATTTTTCTTTTTCTTTTTTTGCCTGCATTGAACTGGCATTCTTCTAGTTCTTAAAGTTATTTTGTTTATCAGCTTCTCCTTTAAATCATTTGTGTCCGTTCACCGAATTTCCTGTTAGTCGGTGAGATAAATTCTTTGAGTTTATTCTAAATGTTTTCCATTATCTTTCTATTTGTGGTACTCTGAATACAGGTCTCCTCGAAAATTTATGTTGATGTATAATTTTCACTGTAATAGTGTTAAGAGATTGTACATGTAATTTTAGATGTGGAGGTTAGAAAAAAGAAGTGAAGAATCACCAATTGCCATGAAAAGCCCAGAAGCTGGGAATACATTTAGCACTGTCCCAGCTGAACTCAATGATGAATCTTTTGTATCCTTTATGAAGTGGGATTTCTCCTAGTTTGCATTTTGTTTCTTCAATAAAACACTAAGCAAACCCAATTTGGGGAGAAAAAGGTTTATTTCAGATGTAGTGCACAATGGATGTTAGTACCTTAAAGTCTGACCCTTGCAACAGGAACCAAATCAAAGACTACAGTGAAACATGATTTTCCAGCTTGCTCAGCTGCCTTTCTTATATACCTGCTCTGAGCCCTCTCATGTCAATTACAAATCCAGAAAACATCCCTCAGTTATGAGTCTAGGTCAGTCTGATAGAGGCAAACCCTCAACTGAGGTTCCCTCTTCTTAACTATGTCAAATCGGCAAATAAAGCTAACAATGACAGGTGGGCAGTATGTTAGTGCAGCCAGCCTGCCTTAGCAGCAGTAGTGACGTCATCACCTGCTGCCAGGTGCGGTGCATTTTTACCATCAGATAAGAACTATGTACTTCGGTACAAGACTCTTGTGCCCCAAAGGTGTCCATCTGTCACTTTTCCATATAGCCCCTGCTTGCTCCTTTCTTGCTCTCTTGCCTGATCTCCCTGTCTCTCTGCCTGTCTACCTCTCTCATTTACCCACTCTGAGATGGCCTTTTATTCTTCTCCTCTGCCCCAACAATCCTCTTACACTAGATGTGTTGCATGTGGCATGTTCTTGTAGCATCATACCTAGGCAAGGCCTGACATAAGTACCCAGTTTGCTGTTTTATCATGGTTCCCCTAAGGAAGGGTGTAATCTGGAAATGATAATACTCTTTAGTCATAAGAAAGTTTTGAGTAGACTATTGCTAAAAAGAATCTGTTAAATGGTTTATAAAATGGCAGAGATATGTATTGAAGCTGGCACAAGGTAACGTATCTCAGGGTTGGAGTCCAAACAATCAATCCCCGAGAGGCCATTGAGTAATTTTCTGAAGGTGAATCCTTCCACTTCCAATGAAGACTCCAGGATATTGGAGATGCCAGGGACATTGTTGCAGGCATGGAATGAAGCTGATTCAAGAGAGAACCCATGTGCATGATAGGCAGCTGAGCTGGAAGGCTGTGCCAGCCTATGCCATTTAAAGCCAATTTCATCAATGAATGAGAAAAAAAAGAAAGAAACAAACAAGAAAAGGAAAGGACATGTCCTTCTCCTAGGTATGTCGGAGGAGAAAGGTCACTGTAGATTAAGGGGAGAGTCTAGGTCTGGGAGATCTGGGAGAGTCCAGAGTAGACATGACCAGACTGAGATGGACCATGTAGGAGAGAGGGACGGGGAGAGAGAAAAGAGAGAGGAATGAGGTGGTGCACTCAGCAGGACACTGGTGCAAAAAAGGATAGGCAGCTAAAATGGCTAGATTATAAAGGCCAGAGCTTCTGAGGGAAAGAGGCTCAGCCTCTGGACTGCAGAGTTCAGGGTAAAGGGTGGGGTGTGCCATCATACCCAATCCCATTTTTTTTTAATAGTAATAAGTATCCAAAAATTCAGTTGCTAGTTTACAACCTGTACATTGTTGAGGGGTGGTTCATTTTTAATGATTTTATTAAAGTCTGTTAGTATCTAATAACACATATGACAGAAATGTCAGTCGAAATAAAAAATAAAATAGAAATGCCCCAAATCAATGAAATCAGGTATTGATTCTTTGACACATAGTGAACTAAATGGAAGATTGTGGTAGGAAGACAAGGCTAACTTACTAAAATTAGAAATAAATTTGGGACACTAATAATGATTCCATACAAAAAAGTTATTACAGGAGAGTACTGTGGATATATATTGGGGCATCAAAAATTGAGATAGCTGGTAAAAATTACTACTTCCTAGAAACACAAATCCTCCACATTCCGGAAGAAGGCTACCGTACCTGCAGCCCACAGGAAGTACACTGTTAGTTCCTGCATCTTACTTATGTTGGTTTTATATGCAAATTTATTCTTATTTCAGCTCTCACATCAGTATAAAATATTGGGCAAAGGTCTGCAAATACCTCATTGTGTGACCACCTTCCTGGTCACACAAAGCCTCTCTTATTTCTTCTAAGCAGAACTCTTCATCTTCAGAACAAAAGCTCTATTAAATTTTCTAAGTCCCACTGTCCTGCACACAAGATTGGCTCAGATTTCTCCTTCAGCATCCTGGACAGAGCCCAGTGGTATTTCTGACACGCACAGGAATTCGAATCTCATGATGTGTCTCGCTCCAAGCTTCTGACCCAATTACCTGCTACTGTTAAACTCGGTGGGTGTTAGATTTTTCTTTCTGACATTTCTCCCAATATGGAGACTTGGACTGTGAGTGTATAAAATACAATACAAACAAAATAAACAAAAGTGATTTTCGTCTAAGGGCTTTACTATTAGGCTCTCTTAGAAAACAGAAAGGGTTTATTTGAAAATCAATATAAAATGTAACATGTTTGGAGACATCCTTATGTTACTCCATTATGCGTACAAGCCTTTGTGTTTATCATAGTTTCTCGGGAGGAATACAATGCAAAGCAAAACCAACACATTCACAACCATTTAAATAATTTACCATAGGGGAGTTCTCTGTGTTTTATCTTAAACCTTACAGTACTTTGTCCTGAGACCATCCTATTCCTCCCTAGTCCCTATGGATTTTCTCTGATTGTGTGAAGTCTAAGGATTTCTGGTGGTTCTGGATTGCTGCATGTTACCTGGGAGCTACTCCCAGAAGTGTGCTCTGAGATTTCATCATGGATCCAGAGAGCAACCAGCTCCTGAGACAAAATCTATTGGTTGCAGGACTTATAGAATTTTGGGAGCTGTGAACCCCCCAGATCCTGAATTTCTTGTAAACACCTTGTTTTCCCCTGATCTGAGTGCCTACAGCTGTTCTGAGCACAAGACCTTCAGGAGTTCCTGATGGCAGAAGAATGGTTTCTGGTGCATTTGGCTGGGGCTTGGCTATCAGTTAAGGATCCCTATATAAGCTGCCCCTGGATACAAAAAAGGGGGCATTCTTGGGGGGCATTTCTGGCATCAAGAACGACCTGCGTCTCTGACTCTGTCTCTTTGTGTGTTTCAATCTCCAGCCTCTTGCCCAGTTCACGAAGTGTATGGTGGCACACAGAGCGCAGCCCGGCGTGGTGCACCACAATAGAACTCCTGAAAAATGCATTGCCCACATGTAGTCCAGCCCCGTTTCCCAAGTGCTTGAACTGCACCTCCATTGATGGACCTGACTCCCAACATTTTCTATACAATGCTCTACTGCCGAATGCTGCTTACAAATAACTATGGTTAACTTGGAGAAAATTGAGCACTTTCTTGCTCTAAGATAACACTTCTGTTCATAATTCAAACACACACACACACACCATTTTGCAGTAATGTACCTACTCTTATGATGAATTTATTGCAAATGTGATGGTGATCATATAGTTTGCTCTCAATTCATTTATTTTCCTAAAGTATGCTTATTTGAACTGTGATAGTGAAAATAATCTTTAAAAGTTAGCCTGTATAATGATTTCTCTCTCTCTCTCTCCGTGTGTGTGTGTGTGTGTGTATGTTTGTGTCTTTAAATACAAGTGAATAAGAAAGATGAAGGATAAAGTTGTATACCAAACATTTCAGCCTCAGGATTGATACTGACAGTTCTTTGACAAACAATAAAGTACTGATATTTTGCCAGCACATTTGTCTTTAAAATATAAATGTGGGGCTCAGAGGCTAAGAACTCTTAGAGAGGAACTGTGTTCTACTCCCAGGTCCCAAACTATTGAGTTCCCATGAATCTGAAATCCTCTTCTGGTCTCTGCAGGCACTTATAGGCATGCGGTACACACATGCAGGCATACAGCCATACACAGTGCCAAATAAATAAATAAATATTTAAAATACCAAATTTTGTTCACTTATGATCCCATGTATTATGGTTAATTTGGCATTGTAACTTGACTGCCTTAGACTCACTAGCAGACAAACTTTTGACTATGCCCCTGAAGGTGTTTCCAGAAAGATTGACTCGAGATAAGACCTACTTAAAATATGATTGGTAACATGCCATGGAGTGAGTTCCTGGAGTAAAGAGAAAAAGGACATGGCCCAGTGGTGGTGGCTCACACCTTTAATCCCAGTACTCAGAGGCAATGACAAGTGGAGCTCTGTGAGTTCAAGGCCAGCCTGGTCTACAGAGTGAGTTCCAGGATAGGTTCCAAAGCTACAGAGAAAACTTGGCTCAAAAAGAAAGAAAGAAAGAAAGAAAGAAAGAAAGAAAGAAAGAAAGAAA
>JABTXL010006712.1:15713463-15743118 GCA_025134845.1 Neodon shergylaensis
AAAGAAAGAAAGAAAGAAAGAAAGAAAGAAAGAAAGAAAGAAAGAAAGAAAGAAAGAAAGGGAAAAAAAGAAAAGAGAGAGAGAGAGAGAGAGAGAGAGAGAAAGCATGAAACACCAATATCAATATTAGCGTCCTCTGTATCATGATCCTCACTCAGGCATGGTCCACTCTTCCTTCCCTTTGAGATAGATGCGACCTTCAAACCGAGAGCTTGGAAATCACTTCCATCTTTGAGTTGCTTTTGCCTGATGTTCCATCACAGTAAGGAGACGTGTAACTAATACACATGAACATTTCCCCCCTTGGTGGCAGGTGATGATGGTCGTAGTCATTATAAGGCCAAAACTAACTCACATCAGTTGGTGGTTGCTGGTAAACCTGAAACTGACGAATGCCACACTTGACTCATGTGGTGGAGGCTATAGTATGCCCTGTTAGTGGAGCAATGACAGCTTCATTAACAAACCTTTGGCGTTAATAAGTGTTATGTCTTATCATAACCCATCACAGTTTCAAGATAGAGTTCCTTGAGAAGCAGTGTGGAGAAAAGCAGCCCCAAGGTCAGCAGCAGGAGAGAACGTAGGAAATGTATGGAAATTCCATGATGAAAGATGCAATCGCTTTGTATGATAATAAAGAAATAAACATGTACAACAAACTGTACTATTCTCATGGAAAAACAAACAAACAAACAAAACAAACCCCAAGCCAGTTCTGCTCGATGTGCAAAATTTTCCATGTGAAATATTAACTGTTACTGTTGGTGAAATACCAAAGTAACTTGCACTGCTTTGTCAAATCTATAAAAGCTAAACCTATTTAAAAATGAAACTGAAAATAAGAACTTGTAAAAACTATAGGTTGGAATGACACACAATGCAATATGATTGCTGCTGTACAATGGGCCCTTTGCTACAATAGCTGTCACTCAAATCTACCTCATTCTGCCAATGACGGTCCATGGCTTTTTATTTAGAGTTATGTTGATTTTGTTTCATTATCTGTTGTTGCTCAGAGTTTTTTTTTTTTTTTGTTATTGCTATTGTTGCCAAGACCATCTTCTGAGAATTCCCTCCAGGAGGTACTTTGTAGAACTAATGTTCAAGGAAGCAAAACCTTTTCAGTACAGCCTCGGTCAGGTCTGAACTTCTTTCTCACTCTGACTGGTGATGGAGACTATGATAGCCCGAATGCTGGCTGTTTTAGATAAACGGAAGGTAGAAGTAGATATTTCTATGATGTCTTCAGTATTGAATATCAAATGTGCAGTATCATAATGAGAATAAGATGAAAAGAGCTGATTCTCTTCTGTCTTTTTTCCCCACACAGGGTTTCTCTGTAGTTTTTGGTGCCTGTCCTGGAACTAGCTCTTGTAGACCAGGCTGACCTCGCAATCCAGAGATCCGCCTGTTCCTGTCCCCCAAGTGCTGGGATTAAAGGCCTACCCCACCACTTGTCTTCTTTCTAATTATTTAAGTCCAGAATTCATTTGGTCATATAAATGCTTAATATTGAAAGAGCATTAACTTTCTTTTTAATATGAAAGCTATTATATGAAATTGTAATTTTTGCTAAAATATGTATATTTGCCTCAGTCTCTATATGCTGTTCATTAGGATTAAAATAAATATTATGCTTATATATTTAATAATCCAATATACATATTTTAAAATATATAATACATTATGTAGAAATTGTTTGTTAAAGAAATAATTTAGCTAAAGTGATTTTTAAAAATTAACTGTGCAATTACTATTGATAGGCAATTTGATAGATTTTTTTCTGCCTCCATAAGTAGTTTTATATTGTAAAATGTATTTATTTCCTTATTATCCTAAAAATGGAACTATTAAATTTTTGTTTTACATAATAATTTCAATTTCTTAAAAAGTCTAAAATGTACTCCAATAGACAAGTGTGGTTTTACTTATTTTATTTTTAATTATATGCATGAGGGGGCCGTGTGCATATAAATGCACCTGTGCTCTGATGAATTAAACCCCACTGGAGCTTGAGTTACAGGGAGTTTGATCTATCAGACATGGATGCTGGGAACTGAACTCAGGTACTGTGCAAGAGCACTATGAGCTCATAACAGCAGAACCATCTTCTCTGGTCCCTGAAAAAAAAGGTTTCTGAATACTCAATACAATTTTTTAATAACACAAGGATTTTGAAACAAGGTTATGAAAGACAAATAAAAAATATATTAAATGCCTAGACCATTCTTACCTCACACATTGGGTTTGTTTTTGTTTGCCTTCTTGTTGCTAAAAAGTAGAATTGTGATTAAGAAAAAAAATTCCACAAAGATAATATCAGATTACTCCTCGTTTTCCAAGTCTAATTTTGGGTATTATGCAAAAAGGCAATACGGGAATCCTCCACACTTCAAGTAAGCAGAAGCTCACTTTAATGAATGGCTTTCTATCTATCTTTATTTATTTGAAAGGTTAAATTTTAGATAAGTGTAGGACAGATGTGCATTTTTGTATGATGACAAGAGGATTTAACTATTTGAAGTTTCTGTAAGTAAGCTATTACAGAGATGTACTAAAAGTTGACCCCAATACCTATTTTGTGCTAGAGAAATCCAAACTTTCAGAAAGGGGCTTTTATTCTTGTAATTGCTATTGCTTTGCAAATAGAACATTCAGGTGAATTAACTGATAACCATGTGCTCAGATTGCCTCAGAAGAGGAAGGTTATCTTATTTTGTATAATAAATATTTTGGAGAAATGTGCAGAGAAAATAATGAAGACACCTATGTATCCCATTATTTTTATCTTATATAAAAATTTTAAGCGGGCGGTGTTGGCGCTCACCTTTAATCCCAGCACTCGGGAGACAGAGGCAGGCGGATCTGTGTGAGTTCGAGGCCAGCTTGGTCTACAAGAGCTAGTTCCAGGACAGGAACCAAAAGCTACGAAGAAACCCTGTCTCGAAAATCAAAAAAAAAAAAATAATGTCTTAAAAAAGTCTAAAACATACTAAAATATATAAATGTAGTCCTATTTTGTTTCATTTTAATTATATGTATGTGTATGGGGGCTACACACATATAAATGCAGGTGTCTGGTGATGCCTCAGACCTCAGTGAAGGGTGAGTTACAGCCAGTTTTATTTCCAGATCACCTGGGGCTTTGTCTTCAGAATACAAGCAAGGCTTAGGAAAATTACAAATTACCCCCGCCCATTCAATAGTTTGAAACATACATATATATGAAAGAAATGGCCTGTTTATATGTATTATTTCAGACCTATTACACTTGACCTATTACACTTGAGATTATTTTCTTTTTCCGGCATCATAATAGAAGAATAATCATCCCAACTGCGTGGCCTGGCCTGTAGAATTACAGAATTTAAAAGACCCATCTCCTTTGTGTATTATATTTTGGAAAATATTTAATTGACTGAAATGATCATGAATGTATTCCTATATACAAATATCAACGTTTCTTCTAAAAACCATTTATGAATTTTAATTGAGAGCAAAGACTTCAGCTCGTGACTAATTTTTAATAATCCATTTTTATTTAGTTTACAAGCCACAGCTACTTTTGCCAGGCATTCACATGTTTAAACACAGACACTGTTTTCTGAACAATGAGGGATCACTGGCCTGTGGCCAGGAACTGTTCAGAGCTCTCTGATCGCCTATCTACATAGCAATGTACAACTTAGGGACCACAGCACACAAATCACCTCCCCACCATCTAGATAAACAATTTCCATCATACATAGTGACCTAATGCATACTCCATTGTACCAAGTAAGCGTGTTGAAGATAAAATGCCTTTCTTTGGAAGATTTAAATTACAACTTTAATTTAAAAATATGTAAATGAAAAAAAATCACTAAACTTTAAAAATAGCTTCTAGGTTCAATCACTATTCTTACTTTGCCTTCACATAATCTTTAAAATGAACATTGTCTTAACTTTATTATAATCACATTAATCCCATGAGATTAACCTTACTTCAACCATTGCTCCATTTACATTTACCACAATAACATCTAGGTCATTGTTCCTGTTTATTCATTTGAACTGCTCTGTATCAGGAGGAAAACGTTTTTTTTAAGTTAAAGAAAAAGACATCTTTTAAAATGACATGAGTCACACATGACGCTCCCAGGAATTTTCTGAAGGCAAAAATTCAGGGTAACTATGGCTTTCTGGTACAATGTCATCACACTATGAAATGAGAGTTCTTTTTTTTCTGATCACAATGCTCATACTTCTCATTAGAATACAGTTCTTTTTCTTGATAGAAGCATTCTTTATTGAAATAGAATTCTTATAAGTGCTAGTCATGTTCCTAAAATTATGCTCTAATTAAAGTACAGTTTCCTACATGTGACCAGAAGACATCAACAGCAGTCTTGGTGTGGGTTTAAAGAGAGCTACTGGCTCTGTAGAAGACAGACAGTCAGGATGGAAATGTTGGCATCAGTTTGTGGCTTGGAAGTTAGCCATTGATTAGAAATTGAAGTGCACATTTTATTTTTTATTTCTCCTTCAAAGGCATGTTTGACGCCCTCCAAATTCAAGAAGTACATTGCAGCAGAATACCATGAATATGTGACATAAGGTCTTTGTAGCTTGGAATTTTAAGACTCTTTTTACTCTCACTGTGTTCATAATTATTAGAAGGCTTCCTATATCACCATCTCTTCTATATTTTTTCATTCAACTTACAATATTATCACACATCATGATGTGTTTATTCATTTTTACACTATTTATGATCTGGCTTTGCTCACCGTCATAGAAATATCAATTTAATTTTCAGTCATGTCTATTATTTGATAAACGTATATATTTTTAATAGTCCACACAATTGTTTCTGATGTTCAGGTAGTCAATGTGACATATTAAATCAATGAACAGGAATATACATTAGAAATTAAAAACAGCACTAGAAATTGATTGCTTAATTTCTTTAAGCATTGCATATTTTTGTGTGTATAAAGTAATTAGGAAATTAAGTGTGATCCAAACTTCAGGATTTTTTAAATTAATATATGTAATATATCTAAATGCATGTCTTTTGTTCAATGCCTTGAAAATTACTTTATCAAGTGAAATCATTCTGGAGAGATTAGACAGCTTTCACAACTGATACAACTTCACTTTGCATTTTGAATTACATGATAGAACATAATTTATCAAGTGTGCGGCAACTTGTCACCTCTATTTCTCATTCCCTCAATTTCTGTACTTTGCTTAGATGCCATGCTTCCTCATTAGGGTAAAAGGAAATTGTGTGTAACATTAAATGTGCAACTATAAGCTTATTAAAGTACCATCAACATGTCTGGAATTATTTATCGTATAACCCCCTTCATTTGTAATTCAAGTAATTTAGTCCCACTGTCCACTGGAATGAATTTAAAATCATCATTGAGCGTCTCAAACACATCTGATGCATCCAGTGGATCTGAAATCATCGCTGCTCACCTAGAACACCTCTGACACAACCAATGGATCCCTCCAGATCATTTAACGTTAGTCCTCAAGTCCCTCTTTCCTGAAGAGTTCTTGGAATCATCCTCCACAGGGTGCTCCGTTTTGATGTCAGGCTGCTGTCATGAAAGCTCGCAAACTGCATCAGAGGTTCTCCTGCTCCTCCTGTTAAGAGTCCCACAAAAGCACCAAGCTAACAACGTAACATAAATGCAGAGAACCTGGTGTAGCCCCGTGCAGGCCCTTGTTTGTTGCTACAGTTTCTGAGCCCATGTGTGTGAACCTTGCTTAGTTGATATGGTGTCCTCCATCTCCTCTAACTCCTAAAATCTTTTCTCCTTCTCTTCTACAGGGTTTCAATCTTTGAGGGAGAGACCTGATGGAGACCTCCCATTTAGAGTATCTTTTCACCTAATGTCTGAGTGGGGGTCTTTGCACCCACTACCATCTGGAGACTGAGGAAGCCTCTCTGATGATGACTGAACAAGGCACCTGTCTATGAGTATAGAAAGATATCAGGAATACTTTCTTTGATTTTTATTTCAACTTATGTTTGTTTGAAGATAGATTTTTTTCAAACAATATATTTTGATTATATGTTCCCCCATCCCCAACTCTTCCAAGTTCTTCCTTACCTACTGGATCCACACCTTTCTGTCTCTCAATAGAAAATAAATAGGCATCTAAGGAATAATTATCAAATAAAATATAAAACAAATACTGTTTCTACTAAATTTATTTTTCAGGTTTTTTAAACTACTTTCTTCTTCATGTATATGCAGTGACTGTGTGTGTGTGTGTGTGTGTGTGGTGTGCTTCATGCACGCTTACTGTGTTTCAGAGCATGTGTATAGATTAAGTATAAATGTGTGTGCAGTGTATGGAGCCAAGGGACTGATGTTCTCTATCATCCTCGCTTACTGAAAGCATCTCTCACTGCACCCAGAATTCACTTATTCAACTAGTTTAGCTCACTAGCTTACTCTAGGAAGCCCCAAACTCCACCTACCAAGTCCTGGGAATGGATGCTATGGTTGTCAATCATATCCATGATGTTAGTGTCAAATTCATGACCTCATGTTGTGGAAAGTGCTTTTACTGTTGGTACATCTTCCTGGATCCATGGGTCACTTTCAAATATTCACATTATATTATGTTAAATAAATCTGTTCATTTAAGACATATTGGAATATTTTAGGTAGGCTATGAATTTAAGTTTATCTATACAGTCTAATAAAATCTATTTGATAATAGAGTGACTCAAAAAGACAAGTAGAATATCTTTCTAGAATTTTGGTAGTGTTTTCTTTGGTGATCATTTTTCCATAATTACTTTTGAAAGAAATAGGCAACTTTTGCCATAACATCTGAATCCTCTTAATTGTGGTGGTTTATTTATTCTAAATCTTAACATAGTTATGCATCAGGGAATAATTACATTTGTAATTTTATCAGAATTTTAATGGTATATTTTCACAAAAGGATTTACATTATAAGAATTCGTGCAGATATATACTTTTACTATGTTCTAAAAGCATCACTAGGAACTTACAGTTACCAAGCTCCCATAAAAAAATCGCATAAGAAAAGCTGTGTATGCTTGCAAGGATAATTTATGATACAAGTGCTTTGTATTCATTCAGTTAAGGCTTCATGTTTCTACATCTTGTCCAATGTACTCATATATAAATGTATTATAAAAATAAATTGGTATTCTCATGTTTTTAATTCTCACACTTTTATTTATGTAATCTCCTAACATCCTGTCTTCTCCATTTATGAAAAATCAAAAATGGGAGAACGTTTAATAAAATTTGTTAACTTTAATAAAATTAAAGTTAAATATTAAACTAAATCTATGAAATAAAATAACTTTTTCACTTTAGAATAAGTATTTAGGAAATAACAAATCTTTGAACTTAACATGAAAAAATATATATGGAGGAGTGTCCTTACTTCACTTAAGTATAATGCTGTGGTGCTATTTCTTTTTATCTTCTCTTTGGAGGTTATTAATTTTTGGTACAAGGGGTTGAACTCAAAAGCTAGAAAATGTTAGATAAGTGAATTCCCATTGATATATATGCCAAAACTTTTCAAGTGTGTATGTGTGTGTGTGTGTGTGCGTAGTCATGGTTTCACCATACTTTCCAGACTGAATGAGGAATCTCTGAAGCACTGGCTAGCCTTGAACTCACAATCCTCCATCTCATCCTCCTGAACTACGCTCATGTGTCTCACCTGTTAAGGGTATTTCTTTAACAGTTCAATTAAGACGTGATGTTATCTTGTACTTTCAATTTCAAGTGATTCCAGTCGTGCTGAAATAATTTTCTTACTTGAGTATACTTAAATGTTAAAATTATCAACACTGATTGTTTTAGCAGCAAGACCTGTTTATGACCATGAAACCTATTTTCATGGCAACTAACAGGCCTCATTGGGAGGAAAAGAATAATGTCAAAACATAACTTTTTTTAAAAAAAATTTGTCTAATGGAGTGAAAAGGCTGTTACTTTTGACTGACCGTGGGAGAACACTTGCTAGACTTCTAAGGTTCACATACAGGTAATGCTTTCTGTCGCGCCTTTATAGCAGGATGCCATTGATCTGAAACATTACAGTAAAACAATCTGACTAAATATCCTTACCCAACTTTCCTTTTCCAATATCCCCAAGTGAAATTATATGTATGGCTACTATGTTTTTGTATATATCTATGTATAATTTTCTTTGTCTCCAATTATTAATAAAGAGCTTTTAAGATCTTATGGAAAGAGGTATTGGAAACACTTATGAGTGATAATATTTAGTTTTGACCTGGCTCCTGGCAAAGGAATTCTATGGCATTTGTCATTTCCTAAGCTACTGGGGCATCTTTAAACTAATGAATTCAACTTAGGTGACTATCCATGTGAGCTTGCCACTGTAAAAACACACCCATGAGGAGAAACTTGGAATTTTCTTGTCTTCTGAAGAGACAAAAAGGAAATGAAGTAAAAAATGATTGCGCCTATATTGGAGTACCCTGCATTTAAGGTCGCAGTCCACCATTGGTGTGGGAAGTCCTTCTGTATGTGTGTTGCTTTTATTGGCTAAAGAATAAAGAATCTATGGTGATATGCATGATATTCATCAACACGGCTATGGGAGAAGACAAGTTCAGGCACCCTCTCCTCTGCTGCCCACGGACCTAGCTGGGGAAATTCCCTTGGACACCTGGGAACCCCTCTAGAGCCAAGAATCTTTCCAACCCTAAAATGGCTCCCTTAGTTAAGATATTTCCTTCCCTGCTCCCATATCGACCCTTCCTCCATCTCAATCATTCCATTCCCCCAAGCTCCCCCAATCCTTCCCTTCTCTCTTCTCTCTCCCCATCTCCCCTTCCCCCCAACCCACCCTCACCCCCCTGCTCCCAACTTTTGCCAGGCAATCTTGTCTACTTCCAATATCCAGAAAAATAATTATATGTTTTTCTTTGGGTTCACCTTCTTATTTTGCTTCTCTAGAATCACGAACTATAGGCTCAATGTCCTTTGTTTATGGCTAGACCCACATTGGAGTACTGGACTGAGCTCCCAAGGTCCAGATGAAGAGCAGAAGGAAGGAGAACATGAGCAAGGAAGTCAGGACCGTGAGGTGTGCATCCACCCACGTAGACGGTGGGACTGATCTAATGGGAGCTCACCAAAGCCAGCTGGACTGGGTCTGAACGAGCATGTGATCAAACCGGATTCTCTGAATGTGGCTGGCAATAAGGACAGACTGAGGAGCCAATGATAATGACACTGGATTTTGATTCTACTGCATGTACTGGCTTTTTGGGAATCTAGTCTGTTTGGATGCACACCTTCCTAGACCTGGATGGGGGTGGGGAGGGGGCTTGGACTTCCCACAAGGCAGGGCACCCTGACTTCTCTTATGTCTGGAGAACGAGGGGGAGGGGGAGTGGGGGAAAGGAGAGGGAAATGGGAGGATGGGAGGAGGTGGAAACTTTAAATAAATAAATATAATTTTGACAAAACCAAAAAAAAAAAGAAAAAAAAGAATAAAGAATGTGTTTCAGCCAGTGGCTTAGCAGAGTAGTGTTAGGCAGGAAAACTAAACTGAAAAGAAGGCAGAGTCAGCGAGACACCATAGAGCTGTCAGAGAAGGAAGAGTCTCTAGGCTCAGGTCTGGTCTTATCTGGAAGATGTCTCCAGGCCTGGATGTGTGATCTACTCTAGTGAGACCTTTGACACAGATTCCCTGCAGACCTGTCCCCTGCTGTTCATATAATAATTCGGTTTTGTGCTCCCAGCTGTTATAGAGCAAATTAGGTGATGTCCCAGCTACTGTTCTGATCCTATATATTTCCCTTCACATTGGAATAAAATACTGAGGCAGTCTTATGAAACCTGTTTCCATCATACCGGCAAGCCATCTGAATCCTCTTCCCACGTTCTGCTCCCCCTTCCTGTCTCTTGGACTAGCAGCCAACAATCCCTAGGAAGAGGGAATCCTACATGCCTCCTGGATGCAACTTCTTAAAATCTCCCGAAGTCTGAGGTTTAGCCATTTGTCACTTAGTGGAGATAAATAGAGAAGCCGGTCAACTACAACTCTATGCTCTGGATTGATTCAGAAGTTGCCCTCCTTGCCTCTCTGTTGAGGTGGTGATTTTGCAACCTTACAATATCCTTTGCAATAAATAAGCCACAGTTTTAGTGGGATGCTTTCCTGAACCACTTTAGCAAATTACTGAACCTAAAGAAGGGGAAAGGAACTTCTGAACTGTAGCCCTGTTCTGGCAGAAGTGCTGGGTAACCTGAGTTCTGCTTTTGGAGGAAGTCCTTACAGGACTCAGCTCTTGTCCTATGTGGCCTGAGCTCGTAACAGTGCCACAGCAGAATTGAATTACAAGATAAACCAGCTGGTGCAAGATGATTGCTTGCTACAGGAAAGAGAGAGAAAAAGAAACACACACACACACACAGAGAGAGAGAGAGAGAGAGATCATACACACATCTGGTCTCATAAGCAATAGTGTGAATATAGAGATAACTGCTCATTTTGCTCTTGCTTCCTCTCCCTTCCTCCGTCTTTCTCTCCCTTCCCCCCAAATCTCCTTTTCAATAATGAACGTGTAAACCAAACCAGACATTATATTACAATGGTTTGCTGGCAAATAGCCTGAGGATCTGAAATAAAAGGATGAAAACAAACATTTGGAACCAGTTTTTGAAGGTTAAGTACAGCCCAGGAGTATACATTATCCTGGAACTGAAAGCCTTCCTTTGTGTTCTACTTAGGAGTAACATTTGAGAGATGTGCCAGGGTATAGACATTCTATTTTTGCTTTAAATATCTGGAGCGGTTTAGAAGAATAAAGAAGAAAAAAAGAAATAATCACTGTTTTCCAAAAAGACTCTTCTAATGGATACTGATTTGTTTTTTGAATCAATAAAGAACAATATCACTCTCAGAACATTGTAGGAATGAACTGTCCATATGGATACATAGTAACAACATTAAAGGCTTATTTTTCTCAACTGGACCAGTTCTTTGCTGAATATAACAAAAGATAGAAGAAATAAAACTTAAAATAGGGATACATCAGCAGAATTTCAGAATATATGAATTATTTGCTAATCTCTTGATAAGCAAATTAATCTATTGTTAAATCATTTTTAGGTTCTTAGTTTCACTGAGTGTGAGTTGGAGAGGAAAAATCGAGTGAAGAATTTTTATCAGGTGTACATATGAAACTTAGTTTTATCAGCACATATATTCATGGACATAATATTTATCAGACAACATGTTATTAGAAAGGTCTCCATAAAAGGCTAGTATTCCCACAAACTTTTTTTTTCCAGGAAGATAAATGAAATGATAGCACCTGAGTTCAGGTCCTCTTTGTTTGACTATCACATTTAATCATGGTTACACAGTAGCACCGAAATCAGGACAAAGTACAAGAATTACAAGAGAGATCTTAAATGATATGGGCTCACTGCATGCTTTGTAAGAACTCAGTTCTGAGAAAAGAATTCCAATTGCCAAAATTTTGCCGTGTTTCCACCCAAAAGGAATAGACCCCACCCAAACTAAACAAAAGATACAATAGACTGATTTTTTTAATAGATATGTTATCTGCAGTTCATATGAAGGAGTTCCTTTAAATAGAAAAATGTTGATTTTTTTTTACATAAAGCAGGATAGAGTACAAAAGCACAGCTTTTGTAATTTTGGTAATTTTGCAATTGTACAAACATATTGCATAGTATGTGTAAGAAAATAGTTCCATTTATCATATATCTATATATACAAGAAAACATTTACATGAAAGTTACAAAACAAAATAAATGAATCGTGGACCTGATTTAAAGAATTGTATAAATAAAGAAACAAACTCCAAACTGTGTATCTCCATTGTTTGTAAATGTCCTTGCACACCAATAACCCTGTTTGGCATTTATTTATAAATATTCAAACAAAAGAAATATTAAGACTGGAGACCCAGAAAGAATCACAGTTCTTTGTACCTCACATTCTTCAATGTTTGTTATCACTATCCCAAAGTCTGACCCATATCAACTAACACTTTAAAAATAGCCCTCTAGTTGTAGATGTACTTCAAATTAATTATATTTTCCAGAGATATTTTTTGGCAAGCAATGAAATTTTAAACCCAACTAAGTTAATCCATCCTGAGGCCATTTGGGGTGTAGTCTTTATATCCTGGTTTTAAGAACATTGAGGCATTCGTTACATAGGTATAAAAATAGGCAGAGCACACTACTGAAGTGTTCTTTCTAAAACTAAAGCAGTAACTAATGGCTGTAGCTCAGATTCCTGCAAGAAGCATGTTTCCTCCCTTTTGTCATAACCATAACCCTTTTTTTTTTCTTTCAAGAAATGAGTAGAAGTAATAGTGGTCCAGAGTTAGATACAATAGAAATTCTGCTCTTTGGTCTTTGACATTTCAGTGACTACTAGGCTGCAGTTTAAAGCAATAGCTACAAACGTGTCCAATGAGATCATTCATTAATTTATAATTGGAGATAAATGTGATATGATTTTACTTTTTTGATAATGACATTCTGCAGTAATCAGTATCATAATGTATGCTAATGTATGTAGCAAATGATTTAATAAATGTCTAAGAAGGGTCACATGAGGAATTCTAATTAGACCAAAGCTATAAGCAGATAAGGTAACCATACCTCAGATGTACAAAACTCAAAAATGAGTTTGGTGATGACAGTTGTATATAGAAAATCGGGCCATTAAATACCTTCAAATATAATCTAATGAGATATTGATGTTTTATGCTGTAAACTATAACGCTAACAGCATTATATATATATACTCCTGGCTAATACTACCTTACAAAGATCTACTATGTTTGCAATGAAGAAATTCATTAGAGATATTACTGTACCAATGGTGTGTTTGGAAAATGAAGCACTATTGAATTGAGAGATTATAATGGTAGACTATGAAAGGATTTTATAGGTATAAAAATTTAGTACTTGGTTATATTGATAAAAAAACATTTTTCAAATACCTATGAATTTTAGTTTTATGAAGGTCAATACTAACAGTAATCAGGGTACATATATTTGGCAGGTGTTATTTTTAAAGTCCTAAAGCAGTATTTAAAATGAGAGCCAAAAACATTCTTCTTCTTAATATTATCCATATCACTGAACACATCGATCAAACATGATTTCCCCAAAGGGAACTGCTGTTCAATTGGTAAGAGCACAACCAGGAATATGGAGAAAAATAATGGGAAGCTGGGAAGATTTGCTTTTAGACATGAATGAACATCTATTTAAGAAATTGATCATCACAAATTTGAGCATGGCAGAGTCGGATGAACTCAGAAAAGATCATTAAACGTCTTAACAGAATCAGTAGAATTAAAAGATGAACATGGCCACAGAGAACACCTAGCTTAATATAGCCTTTTCACAGGGAACTATACTGCAGCTAAAATGATTGAGTCTTTCTAAAGAAAATTTAAATCATTACATGTAACCAGAACCCAATTCAGAATTCCTACCCATATTTTCAAAGATTTGGGGCACCATAGACTAAGATTTGAAAATTGTAGCATAATTGGACATTGTCAGTGTGTAAACCTAGAGAAATGATTATCTCCCATATTGGAAAAATGATGATTCACAATAAAAATCAAGACGAATAAGTACAGTGCTGAATATTAGAGATACTGGTCAAACAGGACATGACATCATGAAAGTATATTTTGTTTGGTTTTTAGTGTGTTTGGATAGTTTTGTAATAGTTTTTAAATTTCACTACTGAAGTATTATGAACTCAAAGAAACAATGCATGTTTTTATATCTCCTTGAGCCCGAGAGAAACTGAACTTTAAAATGCACCTGAGTTTATCCACTTCTAGATCTAATTGAAATGCCAGCAATTTTCCTACTCCAGTTACTCTTTTTCTTTTCTTGCCTGCAGGATCTCAACTAGGAGTCACATCATGGCTTTATATGATCTATGTGGCACACCTAAAAGTAAAAATATTTTTCAGGTAATGTAGAAAAGAAAGACTTTGCATTGTTTTAATAAGCTACAGTGATTGTGTGGTGTGTGTGTGTGTGTGTGTGTGTGTGTTCATTCTGATCTCTAAAACTGCATTTGGAAAGCAGTGGATAAATTTGTTCTTTAATTACTGGACCTTTCTATCATTACATAAGCAAGGATTCTCTATTAGGGATTTAAAGACTTTAGAGTTTGTCTTCTAAGTGTCTAATAAAAGCTTATGCATTGAGACTCTTGTACCTGAAGAATCTACAACAGTCAAGCAATCATTTCAAGCCATTCATTTAGTACTGTAGAAGGAAGGCATCTACAGCATTCTTTATTTAACAGGTATTTGAACGCTACTTGCACATTCTAAATATCCCAACTTTATGTCTGTACTTCCCAGAATATCTTTGAATTGAAATTTTTGCCAGCCTTTTGTCTTTCTTTGTTTGTTTTTTGTTGTTGTTTGTTTTCATTTTCTTTTTTATTTTTGAGACTCTCTATATAGCCCTGACTGTCCTCGACTTCCCTATGCAGACCATGTTGACCTTAAACTTAGAAATCCTTCTGTTCTGCCTCCCAAGTGCTGGAACTAAAGGTGTGAGCCACCACTTCCAACCTTTCTTCTGTTCTTCACCTCTTTTTTTTTTCCCTCACCATCGTTCCCTCTTGGCATCTCATGCTATGCAGATAAATCCTTACTGCACCCCTTACCATGCAAAATGGATGTCCTTACAACCTGTTAGTGATAGAAGAAGCCTTCAGGGGATGTTTGATTCAATAATTTTGTTGTTTGTAAAGTGGTTGTGTAAACTGAAGCTTCGAGATATTCTCAGATTGTCCATTCCAGCCTAATAAATGAATTAGTAAAAGACTTTAGAAACAAGAGAGGAATATGAATTACAAGCCTTTACACCCTTTGATTATGAAATTCCCTAATTGTTTTAACGTAGCATGGCTAAATCCCTGGCATGGCTCAAATTAATGCCTACTGTCTTTTTCACATAACAATGATCAGAACCCACGACTATCAAATTTCTTGTCTTATACACTGTGACTCTTTTGCAAAGATTAGTGTGCAAACTTCATATATGAAATTTTGTTAAAAATGAATTAAGCTCTCTGCTATGACTTTTCAAGCAATTATATATCTCAATTTTTATTTTGATATTAATTTACAGATCTTTATAATAACCCCAAAGCACAAGTCCAACACTACCTTAAAAATGATCAAAGTGAAATACCTTACAGAGGATTCTGCAGGGTGTGGAATTTGCTCAGTGTTAGGGAGCTTTGTTTGGTACTAGAAATGCTGGGAATCCGAATGAAATAACTTTGGACAAATAGGTCACGTTGCCAGTTACATTATCCAATTTTCTCATTTTTGCTACCAAAATTATTTTAACATATTTCCATCATTTGCTTCACTCTGAGCTATAGAGAACAGAATTTCAAAGATTCTGCAGTCACATAGTCCTGAAGGGTAACTTCCACTCACCTGCAAAGGATGTGCACAGGTGCAAGAAGGGAATGATGGGGAAATTAAGGACTTACCTTTTCGTCATCCAGTCACCATCGCAAACTAGGAACTCTAAAATGCCAGTTTATACCCTTGTATTCTGTCGGTTTCAAGAATCTGAGTTTAGGAGTACTGTGATGAACGAGTCTATAATCTTCTGTGGTTGTTTATTAGGAACTCGTTAACAAAAACGCACAGTGGGGAATGGAAAGCGCTAGGGTTCATGATGGCACAGGAACTTAACAGTCTAAGAAGAGGGACCAAATGCAAACAACCAAAAAGAAGCATGGCTACTTTCCTCAACAGAGAAAGCATATATCCGAAGCTCTTCTGAAGGTCTGACTGTCTACCATTTTCTTTTCTGGAATTGATAACTTAATCACTAACTTTCTTAACTATGAACCTGAAATTAAAAGAAGGACACTTAATGTGAAGATGGTGTCTCCGTGGAAAGTGAACCTGTTCTCAGCATTATGCGTAACATCAGTATTTAATTAGAGGCTGATTTAACTTTAGCAGTTAAAACTCAAGTTTAATGTAACTGGAGAAAACAAGAGAGTATCATTAAAACCTAAGGGTCAAGGACACCGTGTAAATTTTTAGAGATTTCTGATGGGTCCCACACTGTGAGTTTATCCCTCCTATCTTATATTGCAATTGTCCAGATGTTTTGTTAAAAGCAGTGTGTCACATGCAATAGCAACATAAATATAAGGCCATCCAGATTTGACAAATGACAGCATAATGGCGTTTTTGTTAATTTTGTGAAGATTATATTGCTGAGAGCTTTCAAAATTATCTAATGTACAAAATTCCAGACTTAGTAGACAAAGAGTACCAACACATTGAGTTTAAAGAAACAAAAACAACTCAGGGAATTCTTGTCTTGTTTCATTTAGTTAAAAACCATATATTGAATTTAATTTTTTTTTTTTAGTAAAGCAAGCATTACATAATGCTTCAGAATTTTAAAATTCGGGGATAAAAGTTTACGTCCAAAAAAAGTGAATGGAAAATTGTGCTTCTGGACTGCAGAATTAGTCCTCTGACCCGGGTGGGGGTGGGGTAAGCGTTTCATGTCACCATTGGATTGGGGAATTTCATCTGGGTTATGTGTTCGTGCACAGTTCGTAGCCAGGTTCTGCAAAAATCTTAAAACTGTGTGCTTCACTCCCCGTAGCAAAGGCACCTAAGTTATTCTCCCTTTCGAGCAAATGTCTTGATCCAGGTTTCCTGCTGACGATGTTTTTCCCACTGCCCAGTGTTGAGTCGGTTGAGTCAGGAGAAGGTGGGCGCCAATCCCTGCTGATTCAGGACCAGTTTTGCTCTGTGGTCCATCTGAAGAAGCTCCGCACTGATCACAGGGGAAAACCGAGTAAAACCGTGAAGCAGACGGACGGGAACAAAAGGCTATTCTGGTGTGAGGAGGAGAAATCAGTTGCTTCAGCTCCACAAGCAAATGCTGCTGCTGGACTGACAGGTGGAGCCTACCCCAGCGGGAGAAAGGTAGAGTTTGCCATTGGGGCAGACGCACAGTTCATACACTGTCTGTCGAGAATTTGGGGAGGTGGGTGAAGAGGAGAAGGAACCGGTAGGTAGATTTCCCAGCCGGATTGTATCTGCATTTAGAAAAATCTAGGAAGAAAAAGGAAGAAAAAAATTATCTCAATTCATTTCAGCATGGTACCTCTCTCAGAGCATTGCAGCATGGCTTGGCAAGCCTATTGCTCACGGAGTCAACAAAACCACAATAACAACAGCGCACGCGCGCGCGCACACACACACACACACACACACACAGTGGGGGGGGGAGAGACTGAATGGCTGCAGTAAAGGCTTTCCATTTAGGTTCTTCATGTCTGAGAATTATATAGAGAAAGAAGGACACCACTTAGGCTGACTTTAATGAGGAGGGAGGAAATGAATTAAAAACATACTCCTTTACCTGTCTTTAAAATACTGGTGAGAAAGTGGTAAAAATCCTTTCTAAAACACCAAGAAAAGTCTCACAGTCCAAAGATCAGGTAACCTAGGAAGTCCTGAGAACTAACAGGTAATTCCACATATTATTATGCTTGAATTCTCTATTAAATGTTACCTGGCTTCAGCAACTAAGCAACTAATTTTTCAATTTGGGGAGGTATTTCACCTATTTAAAGATTCCTTACCCTGATTCTTTATTTTGTAACTGTGTGTGTGTGTGTGTGTGTGTGCGTGTCAGATGACACTTACCAAAGTTGGGTGTTGCCTTCCGCCTCTGATCCTGAGGATTGAAATCAGGTCATTAGACTTGACAGAATGTGCCTTTGCCCATTAGGTTATCTCATTGGCCCCTAACTTAATCTTAGTCAAAGACTCCCAAAGCAGACAGGAGGATGACAGAATAATCGATTAACAGTCCAACGTCATCTGCTGCAACTGATCTTGTGCCTAATTTGTATTTTCCATGATTTAAACAAAGCACATGTCTCACTGACATTTTATATTTTGTTCTTTCATTCTGGGGTATTGGTTTAGCATACTTACACATTTATATATATAAATTTATAAAATTTCTCTCCATATATATTTTAACTATATACTTTGGGAATGTTTTAACTCATGTAAATAGGAAATTTTCATTAATAAATCCATTCACAGGGCGACTGCCATTTTGTCCCATCAGGCAGGAAACATCAGGTAGGAAGACTGAGATATTCGTGACAGCACCACACTTCTGGATCTCTCCAGGTGGCAGCATGGACTTGCCCACCTCTTCCTCTTTTGCCAAGGCAGTTACTCTGATGCTGTTCACTTTCCAGCTTCCGAAATTGATATGTCTGCTCTGTATTGCCCATAAAGTCCATCTTCCATCTGCTCTAAAACTGAACCCTGTGGCTAGAATCATACCCCAGAGCTTTGAATTTAGTGCCCCCATCTTCTCTTGAACAAGAATCATCTCATTCATTAATTCCTGTCGAAAGCAGTGCTACTCGTCTCCTTGAAAATGTTAATCATTTTTTTTGGAATAAAAAGTCTCCCGCACTAATATTCCAGCATGTATGGTTGTTTTGTGTTATTGTACTGTGGATGCAGTTATATCTCTATAACCCTTCATTTACAGTTATGACTCTTGTTTCTTTCCATGTCAAATCTGAAGTTCCTTGCAGCATTGAATCTAAAATGACATTGATTGTCCAGCTTATACCCTTGAATTTTCAGTACCATTCTTTCTCTTCATTTCAACTATTATGTTTAATGTCTGAATACAGGACCAGATGATATGAAGTAGTTTAGAATCTGTCTGAGTGTCGGAGATAACATATTAAATAGCGATCAATTTCTCTTTTTGTAGTGCAGTTATTGTAGAACTCAGAAATAAAAACACACCAACATTAAAGTAATTATCCTTTCTTTTGAATTAATTTTTAATCAGATATATGAAAGTATAAAAATGTAGGTTAGTGGATGCTATGTAATTTTCCACATATGCATGTGCTGTGTAATATTTGGCTTAGGTTAACTGTATTTAGAAACTCAGAGAATATTTTTATGGTGAATACCTTCCAAATTTTGTCTTCAAGCCTTCTGAAATGTCTACACCATATTGTTATATGTAGTGACCCATTCGGACAACAGAAATGCATTCAAAATTCTTCTTCCTCTCTGGCTCTAACTTACCACAAACTAATCTATGGAAGAACCATTCTGAGAATTCAAATAGAAAAGGGAAAAGGGATGGTTTTCATTTTAGAGTTTAAAGCTAATGTTGAAGCAAAAGAATTTGGAGGCATATTTCCAATTGTCCTCGGAATGAATACTTCTTCAGTAGAAAGTAAAAGGACCTTTCTAAATCCATTATTTAAGAGTATTCAAGATTTCCAAAACTTGCAATTTCTCATGAAGGGGCTCCTCGTGTCTCATGCCTGAGACATTAAAGCAGCACCTTCAGCAGCCAAAGGTCATTCCTGCTTGGTCACTCACCTCCCCTTCTGTGGACTGCAAGTGCAGTTCCTTCCTGCAGGCAGCCTTGAAGTCACCTGCAGCTGCGCTCACCTGGACCCCACGGGGAGCTTCCATTATCAACGACCTGGTTGGTGATTCAAGCCTACAGGAAGGCAACATATCAGTTACAAAAGAAAGACAACTCATAATGAACAGTAAAAAGGAGTAAGGATTTAACTAATCTTTACACCTAGCCAGCAGGAATCCAAATCCTCATGATGTATTCCAAGGATTACAAGTCCAGTTAAGTTTTAGGATATTTTTCATTACTTTATCTATTTGTTGACTCATTATAAAATCTTCATTTGTACTTATCAATTATTTACTCTCATGTATAATAATTTAATAACATTTTCTTATGTTAGTTCTCTTTATCATGCTCCAAAGTAGGTCATCATGAGTTTGCATGTTTAAATTTTTAATATAATATCAATTTTAATGATGAGGTTCTAATAAATAAATTGGCATAATTTAGCGTGTACATATTTTTCAATAAAGGGTTCCAAGTTTGTGAAGATAAAAACCTTAATGAAAATCATAAATATTACAATCCTTCCAGAGTCCACCCCCAAAATTTTGAGAACTTGAAAATTTTCAAAACGTGCATTAAAAATGTCAGAAATTCACATAACAAAGATTGCCATTTAACTTGGTGATTGACTTTCACTGGTTCATTGCAATGACTTCAAATTAAAGGAGTCAGTCTGTGGGAGAAAATCAAGGGACGGGGGATAATAATCAGCAGACAGCAGCATAGAGTTACAAAACCCCAAGCAGGCAAAGTGGTGGGCACCAGCTGGTTGGTCTCTTTGAGGTTTTCTCTTCTGCTGCTGATGCAGGTGCCACGTTTCTTTCATCTCAGGTATCAGGAAAAGGCATCCCGCAGTCTTTCTTTCATTAGGATCCAGAGTCGCCATTTACCTGAGCCAAGACCCAGAGCTGTTTTGCAGGGAGAACTCCATGAGATGAGTCTCCGAAGTGCAAGCGCTCCACAGAGGAACCAAACTTAGAACCTTGAAGGTGGCATTCAAGAGGAGACTCATAATTTAGAAGTGATTTCAACAATTTTAAATATTGGCCTTTTTCCGCCTTCATTAATGAAAACGACTTTGAAACTTTAACTTCTATAGAGATCACTTAAATATCCTCATACTCTCCCTGCAGCTGGAAGGCTTTAAAAATCCCGTGTTTTAGCTATACCTCCATATTGTTGTTATGAATTAAAACAGACCAGAAAATTTGAAAAAAATTGAGTCTCATTATCTTAGCAAAATATATTACTAACCTTTTCCATACAGTATCAGAAATTTAAAATCTTAATTTTCAAATTGTCTTTTATGGCCCTTATACAATACACAATAACACTTTGAGTAGCATATCTGTATAGCCAGTGCCATCTTAGTGTTTTGTTGGATAACAATAACATTATTGAAATCACTCATGGTTGATATGACTGAATCATTTGAATAACAGTCGGATAAGAACATACTTAAAATAACTTAATACCTTAAGACAGATTATATATTTTTTTATTCATTTATTTATTTTATAACCCAGCCATAGCCTTCCCTCATCTTACTTTCTAGTCCCTTCCCACTCTCATCCTCCACCTCCTCCCATCCCCTAATCTCTTCTTCTTCCATCTCTGTCCTGGAGAAGGCAGGTCTCCCATGAGTATCAATAAAACATGGCATACAAAGTCGCAGTAAGACTGAGCACATCCCTTGTATTAATGCTGCACAAGGTGACCCAGTATGAAAAATAGGGTTCCAAAAGCCAATATATAACTCCAATGTTCAATAAAAAAACTTAGTACATATATAAGTGAAAAGAAAAACAAATTTTGTCCAGTAATCAACATGATTCAACATATTTATGAAGAGAAGAGTCAAACTTATTTCTCATATAATCAATTTATATGTAAGATTTTCAGGGAGGGGGAGAGGAGCGGGGGGGGAGGGGGAGAAGGGTGGGACGAGGGGGAGGGAAATGGGAGGCCGGCCGGGAGGAGGCGGAAACTTTTTTTTTCTTTTCTTTTTCTCAATAAAAAAAAAATTTGAAAAAAAAATAAATAAATAAAAAAAAACAAAAAAAAACAAAAAAAAAGATTTTCAAAGGCTTATTTATGCTGTATTTGATGTTTAATAATATAACATTAAATATATTATGTATTCTGAAGGTTTGAGAATTTCTCCTTTGATCTTTACTAAGTGATTAATCAGACAATGCTTGTTATATTCACATTTATTTTATGCACCAGATACTCATGTTCAAACTACCTAGAGTACTCTTTATTTAAAGGTTCAGTGTCCAAAATGTGCAAAGATTGGGAGCTCAGGGATATCAGCCAGTGGCAATGCCTCAGTTTCATCTGCTCTGAATTGACAATTAGCATTTACTTTGCAAATTGAACAAAGTCACACCTGCGTTAAAGTTTCTGTGAACCTGACTGACTTGTTCGAATTTCCATGAGGGTAGAAAGTAGGAATGCTACTGATCCAGAGTTAAATGACCTTGGGTTTTCTTTCATTTGTTCAGTAGCTACTTACTACCCATTTCTGTGTATGGCCTAACATCATTATGACTATCAGGAAAATCATTTTGGAATTGCCTAGTTTTCCAGCAATACCCAAACTAAGAATGCCATCAGACAGCATCTCTAACAAATGACAGAAATGTCCCCTGGCTGCTGTACCCAGCAGACTGAGCCTTTCACTGATGTATTTGAAAAGTGGTTCAAATTTCTTTTATTTATTAACTCTACCATCAACAAAATCTCACAAAAGCATTTCCAACATTCAAATACAGCCTCTGGAGGAAGTCTGATTCCATAGTCCCAGGCATGGACACTCATATTTGGTTCAGAAATGTATTTTCCTTCAGATGAAAGATGAGTTTTGTGTTATTGCTAAAAGGTTTCAGTAACACGGCATATGCCAATGTGTGGTGGTAGCAAGTGGAAGGACAATATTTTGTGTTCTCTTTCCCTCTCTCTCTCTCACACACACACATACACACACAACTTCCTCAAATCCCTCCCCATGACCTTCTATTTGTTGTTTATCTACTTATGACCAGAACATCTCCACGTGTGACAGAAACTGATAGAAATCATTTGGATTTCCTAAGCTTAAAAACATTTTGAAACACTAGAACCATTTTGCCTCAGTGAAATTGATTTTGAACATCCATATAAACACCAACTGGAGGAAGGAAATGGACAATCATTGTTTACTTCTATCTGTTACAGAACTACTTCCTTGATTTGTAGACAGGTAGATACAAAGGGAACCTACTAGAATGGTGAAAAGGGTTCTCAGTGTTCTTCCTAAGATCTATCATAAATAATCGAATGCCTATTCTTTAGATACCAATGGTCTGTAGAAAAAAAGGTAGATGTCTCAGAATAATTGTGTGTACAAGCTTCAACATACAAAAACCCCAGGAGCAATTCATGGGAAATGAAGTCTGAGGGAAGATTGGCAACCTGTTAAGAGATGACAGCTTGGGTCTATAAGGCATTCATTGACAAAATACCAACATAAATGCTTTAGTGCTGAGCAAGCTCTTTGGTACCGTGACTAAAAACGAGGGGAAAATGAATCAGATTTACTGGTCTTAGCTTTTGATACTCAGGACATGAAGTTCAAACTTGTAAATTACATTTTCGGGGAATATTTTTATCTGAAGCAAGACTTTTTTTCTGAAAAGATTCAATTACTAAATATTTGTATTTATGCATTGCCTGGTATGTTTAAACATTATCAAAATGGTAGAAATTTCACACTACTGCGAAATTCCTTAAGTGCTGAAGTAATTAAGACTTTGAATTAAATAAGTCTCAATTGTATACTTTGCTAGTATTGATATAATTAAATGTGAAAACTGTAAAAAATGCAACTGTTATTAAAATAGCACATTATGTTTTGAAAAACAAGCAGTATTTAGACAAGTAATATACACAAATAATTTAAAAAGAGAATTTAAAGAGTATGTGTAATGAAATTTACCAGACTAGTTGGAGGATTTCTTGCATTTTTAATTTAATGTCGAACATAATAAGTGGTGGTCATCAAATATTTCTTAAGCACATGAAAACTGAATCAATCTTAAGCATTTTGATGAGCTTCCCTGAATATGAAGTATAAATTTTTCTAGGAAAATATCATGTAATACCATATTAACCTGATGGTCCAGACACAAAACATCTCAAATTACCACTGGCCCATTTGTAAATGGGACATTCACTTTTGTGAAAGAACATTTAGAGATGCAGATTATCTTAGGTATCTGCCTTCAGCATTTGTAATTGGATGCTTGACTAATTGGTTGCATGAAACTGTCTGGAGTGGGACATTGTCTATTGTATCATGTGTTGAATAGGTAAGAAGCCACTTCTTCATAGACTTTATATCAACAGGGTAATGTCCCTCAAGTATACCACAAGAGGATTAAAAGTTTTCCTATATTGATAATAATAAAACAAACTTTACACTTACTCAAAAGTTTTATCACACTTTCCAAAGACATTAGAATGCTTACAATGAGTCATCAAAGTACATTGTTGAACAGATAGATTTAGACAAAGTTTTCAGGATTTGAAGTAATAGCATTAAAACTAGTCATGTCAGCTTATCAAAATAGAATGGGCATTGTGTAATTATGCATTTCATTCATATTAATATCTCCCAGGAACTTTTAGAAGCTAGTGCTTCTAAGGGCTAAATTATAAATTCACAGTAGAAATTCACATAGAAAGACATTCCTTACATTGAACATGTAGATGCAAATTATATCATCAAGCCAATTATTCCAAAAGAGAAACAAAGGAGGAAATTGAAGTATAAACTACTGAAACCAAATTATTGTGTGTAAAAGGAAACCAATCTAATGTGTGAATTTCACACAGGTATTAGATTAAGAAACTATGAATGCTTCAAAGGTCAGTTGCTGCTGAACTTTCTGGTGATCAGTCAATGTACTCATAGTTTAAAGCATTTTTAAAAACTGAATGATACAGTTCTCACAATATGTAGTTAGATTTTCCCTTCTCTAATAATGGGCTAGCCATATAATTATAGTAGTGTATTATAAACTAACTTCTAATACTGGAATATTGCTGTATAGTTAAACCATAATTATTACACTCATACTAAAAACTAGATGTTCTAATTATCTGTGTGTTAACTAAAACCTACTTAGATATTATGCTGGTTGCTTTATCTCTGGGTTATGCTGCAGGTGCAAGGATCCCTAAGTACCCAAAGTGATCTTGACCAAGCACAATATTAGAGACCTGAACAACTTCCGACAAAGCTGCAGTAAGCAGGACAGAACTGACAGCACACCACAATTGATACAGTGAAAGAAAACGTAGTTCATAAACAGATAGTTTTACTTGCACAATGATCTCACCATGACAAGGGCAATGAAGTTATTCAGAGAATTATTACAACAGATAATACTGGGATAACTGGATATCTATACAGAAAAGTTAGCTTTAGTCTCTACCATATACTACCCTATAGAAATTGAAATCATAAGGTTTTTTGATTTTTGTGGATGGAGAGAGTGAAAGTGTCACAGGCCAAAGTGTATGCTAAGTAGTGAATATTTAAAAATATATTTGGTACTATTAAATTAAAATGTACTTTCAAAATTGGCACCAGTGATGAATATATAATGGACTGTGAAATAATATCTACAACATGATGCATCAGAAATAGCTGGTACCAGGGCATTTGAAAAAAAATCTCCCAGTACTTACAGAATATGTGAACATGTTAGGAATTATACACAGTTGTTGGATAATTGCATGAAAGCATCTCATATTGTGACCTCTTGGATAAGAGGAAACAGAACAGAAAAGCAACATCAGCATGCTCCCTCTGCAATGACTTGAATCAGTATGATTGCTAACACCAAGTATTGGTGAGACTAGACAGCCACAGACAATAATCATTTTGGTGGAAAACCGTTAAGAATTTTGGAAAATTTTTTGGCAATTTGACATAAAGCCTAGCAACCCGAAACATCATACATAAATGTGCACATGTGTGTGTATGTTTTTGAGTATATATAGCATGATAATATTAAATAAAAGTGCACATATACATATATAATATTGCTTTTATAGTTTTGCATATATACTTTCATCAGAACTTTGCTTACTTAATAGTATTTTTGGCTATAGAAGACCCTAATGTGCAGAAATACCATCTTCAAAGTAACACAAATAAGCACTGCAAATACATTTAAAATTTCCATGAAACCTAGTACAGAATTCAGAAGATATTAAATACTCATACAAATCTGTTGAATAAACCGTACAAATTTACGTTTCCAAAAACAGTTATTTATTCTCTATTGTATCTTATAAAGACTTATTCTTGAGAACAGACTCATGACTCTGTACTGCTTTATTTACTCAGCCCAAAAGATTTCACTTGCCTGATAAACATTGCATCAGTTAAAAGCACTTCCTGTTGAAAATTGTCAGGAATGTATGTCAAGATCTCAGACACTCTGTTTCAGATTTGAGTACACAGATGAATAATTAAATAGCCCAATTATCACTGTACTTTGTTTCTACTTCAGTTTTGCAATTTAAATTAGAAACACTCATCTTGGGAGTAGTCAGACTATTTTAGCATTAGATGATAAGTCATGCCTATTCAGTGTTAAAGTAATGAATGGTCAAAATAGAAAAAAAATCAGAAACACCATATACTAGCTATGATTTATTTCGCACTTACACTTGCAAACGTTGAGACATCTGGGGGCACCTAAAGTCATATGTAGTGCTATTCCTATAGTGATAGACTATAATTAGATGATACAACATACACATAATTACAAAAATTATAGAGCCATAATGATTATCTTAGGAGTCAGAAATCAATATGAATGAATTAGTCTCTTATAATATATGCAGTTTATATTTAGGTATATCTTAATTTTGCACATACTGTTGAATGCTGAAGTTAAATTAATTCAACATTTAAATGTAAAGAAAACATGTATCTTCCCAGAATCCTGAAAATATGGATAGCATACTTTGTGCATTGCTGAGATCACATTGAATGCAACTATCTCACAAAGCCTCCACAGCTCCTGCCTGGTGGAAATTGCAAGTCATTTCCTCTAGCTCTCACATATCATTAATTGTGAGCCACCTGTTTTGAAAAGGGACACCTGAGTATCTCAAGTATAGCTTAACATATATTGGCCAACATCTTCTCAATCCCACCTTCTCCCTCATATTCATCCTTTGAAAGCATTCTGCTCCAAACTTCTAGAGGTCAGCTGGGTTTATATGTAACATGAGTGATAATGTGGACTTACTGTATTTGGAAGTTACATTTAGACCAGTCTACAACAATTGGCATTAATGTCATCCATATGTATCCCAAGGAGACTCTATTTTTTAGATAACATTAATTTAGTCACTGCCACATTATTTAAAGGCATTTTGTTACAATAATTAAAATTGACAACTACCTATTACACCACTACACATGAGATACATTGTTTTCTGTTATGATATTAAGAATATGAAGAGAGCATGTGGGTCCTGCAAGCCAGGAGTGTAGAGAAGGATCACAGTTATGCCAAGCATCCTAAATTCCTCACAGCTATGGATGTGTTTGTGTATGTGTGAGAGACTATGCATATGTATGAATATGTGTGTTACTTATGTGTTGTAGCATATATAGCATGCATTTGCAAGTATATATGTGTGTGTTCACACATACAGATTTGTGCACACACATGTGAAAGCCAGAGAAGAACACAGTCTACTTTATCACTTATTATTTTATTTCTTGAGTAAATAAAGACCCTCGAGACTAAAAGTACATTAAAATTTGGTTTAGGCACTACCATTAGCATTTCTCAAACCCTCTAGTTTTGCATATAATATGGAGTTATTAGTTTGGTTAAAATTAAAAATTAAAAACCACATAAAAAACCACCCTCTGGTAATAATCGATAGATTGTTGAAACTGTGTTTCTCAATCAGTCAGAACAAAAGTCACAGAAAATAGCATAAGACTATGAGATTCTGAATATATGTTGCTGTAAACATTACTGTTTCTGTACTCAAAGTTTCATCTCATTTTTCAAGTGGGTGACAAGGTACTTTACAGACTATGTAAAAAGACACCTAGACACCAACCCAGCCACCACCCTTCACTTACAATGTGTCCTACCTGAAATATATACTGGAGCAATGGTGGTTCAGAGCTTGTGGAAGTGACCAACCAGTGTTTGGTTTTACTTAAGGTTCATGCCTTAAGGGAGAATCCATTGTCTACAATGCCTAAGTGTCCATGAATCAGAGACTGGATAGCACAGCTACTTTGGGTAGAACCAAACACAATTCGTCAAACAGAAACAAGCAAACAAGAAAGGAGGAAAGAAGAAAGAAAAATGAAAGAGAAGATAGAAAACAAAGAAATGATTCCTAATGATATTCTGCTATACTCGTAGATATTCGTGCCTTATCTAGGTATCATCAGAGAGGGGTCCCCTCCAAGAGTAGATGGGAGCCTCGGAGCCAATGCAGAGACGCATAGCCAGTCATGGAGGAACAGAGAGAGAGAGAGAGAGAGAGAGAGAGAGAGAGAGAGAGAGAAAGAGAGAGAGAAGAAACAGAGAGACAGAGGACAGAGAGAGACAGAGAGACTAAATTGAATAAATTGAGGTCTCCATTGGGTCTCTCCCCTCTGAGATCTGGGAACCATATAAAAAACTGGGAGGAAAGACTGTAGGGTTCAAGGAGGTGGAGAATACCATGAGAACATGACCACTGAATCAACTAAACGGGGCTCACAGAGACTGAAGTGGCAAGCAAGAGGCCTGTATGGATCTGCATCAGGTTCTTTGCATGATATGTTGCGGCTGTTAGCTTGGTGTTTTTGTGAGGCCCCTAACAGTGGGAGCAGGTGCATCTCTGACTCTTTCACCTGCTCTTAAGTCTCTTTTCCTCCTATTGGATTGCTTTGTAAAGTCTCAATATAGGCCTTTCCCCTTGTCTTACTGTATCTTGTTTCATTCTGTTTGGTTGACATCTCTTAGATGCCTGCTCTTTCTTGGAGAGAAAATAGGGTTTGTGTGAATCTAGGTAAGAGGGGTGGCTGGGGACGGTGGGAGGCTGTGGTTGAGATGTATTATATGAGAGAAAAATATATTTTCAGTTTTAAAAAATGTCACCTCTATTTTCCATTTCAACCATTTCTTTGCTTATCAAATGCCAAAAAGAGAACAATGATTTTTATGAGATAAAATGTGTGTATCTGTGTCTTTGTGTATGAATGTGTATTTGGTTTTTGTGTTGGTAGTGTATATACTGTTCATCTGCATGTGCACATGTGTGTGCTGACACATACACATTTGTCTACACATGTGTGCGGAAGCCAGAGAAGCACACTGAGTGTTTTGCTTTGTCCCTTATTGGTTTATTCCTCTGAGACAAACTCTCTTTTTGAATCTATACTAGGCCGATGGTTAGGAAGTCATAGGATCTTCCTAGTTTTCCACCCCACCCCCTCTCCCACAACACTGTGGATTCAGTCATATGCAAGTCATGATTAGCCTCTTTACAGATGCTGTTCGGTGCACTCACACCGTCTTGTGAGTATTTCAAGGACTCTTCTTGTATAGGATATCTTTCTAAAGTAGGAATCACATGCCTTTTTATTTAAAAACCTTACTCAGTTTTCTCAAGAAACCCTATCTCTGGTGCAGCTAACAATAATTATTTTAATATGTAATTATTGTTGCCTTTTATAAACCCACTGTAGCAGATGCATTTCGGAGTGTAATTTTTCTAATAGAAATTAAGTACGCTATCTTGTTCCATTAAATGTTAATTTATTTGTTGAATTAAGAATATCTGTGCAGTAGTTATGAATATTCTTTCCTTAGACATAGTGCAGTACTGGGAATATTATACCAAGGTACCATGTCAGGACAAATCACTTCTAGATGTTTCTTGCAGTATTACTTTGTCTCTGTGTACCACCTACTTCACATGACTTGGTCCATTGATATTCTCTCATGGTCCTTCTTCCTTTATTCCTGTTTATCTATCTATCTATCTATCTATCTATCTATCTATCTATCTATCTATCTATCTA
>JABTXL010006712.1:15743128-15809843 GCA_025134845.1 Neodon shergylaensis
CTATCTATCTATCTATCTATCTATCTATCTATCTATCTATCTATCTACCTACCTACCTACCTATCTATCATCTATATCTGATTTCCCAGGATACCTAATGTAACCAGTACTCCTCTATACTTTCTTGATAACTGTCTTTTTCATTTTCTCAGCTCTTTCTCATTAGTACATGTATTTTTGTGTTTATATCATTTGTTTGGGGAAATGGAAAAGTTAGAATAACTCATTATCTTGTCTTCAAATACCTGACTACTATACAGTCATGGAATGTTGATTTACTTTTTCATGTGTAAAAGGTGGTAATTAGTAAGGGGAGGTTTTTTTTTGTACAAGTTCATAGCACTAGCACCATGTTGCTTGTTCAAGTGTCAATGGTGTTCAATAGTGAGGGGAACTATGACATGGTAGAAGAAGTACTTACCTGAGGTCTTGGGATGGCTCTGCTCTGATGTGAGGTGTTTCCACAGAGTGCCCAAATACTGCTCCTTCAGTTCCTGGAGACAGCAGGGACAAGCAGTCAGGATAAGCAAATACACACATACACAGTGGCATTCATCTGATTCCATGTAATATTCTTCCCTCAACTGAAAACACGTTCAAGTGAATGGAAAATGTAACTTTGGAAAAGGACTACAAGACAGAGCAAGATGAGCCAAAGAAGGTGGATGTGAATACTCTATGTTAACTCATTTTAAGATTATTATTGCTGCTTTAGATATAGACAAGTCACCTTCTGCTCTAATCAAAGAACAAAGGCCCATCTCTTTCGTTGCTTCATTTCACAGCTAAGTGGATTTAGTAAACAGGATAGGCTGAAACACTTAGGTCAGATTTCACCTATCTCCGAGGGCATGATGGAACTGCTGATGCTGAACTCAGGGCAGATAATGCTCGACATTTACAGACAGGTTTCAAACAGCACTTAGCTACTCTCTACCAGAGAGCTGTGCAGAACTCCACGGTACTTGGACTGCTGTGGCGTTAAGGCTCTGTCTAAAACTGAGAGTCACTTTAATTTGTTTCATTATAGTTGAGTTCATCTGAGGTCATTGTTGTCTGAAGAGGTCAGGGATACTCTTGTTCAGACAGTCGAGTGACACCTGATCTAACACACTTACTAACTGTTTGATTTTCCAGACTTCTAGAGCTTTGCTGCAATTTGAGTGAGAGAAAAAGTGTTCTTTGCTTTACAAATGAAGCATTTTTTTCTTTTAAAGTTATAATGATTAAAATCATTTTGCAAAATAAATTAATGCAAATGTTAACATTTTTCAGATTATACCTTATTTGCTTTTGATCTGTCTCCCTCATATATTTTGATATAACAATATCATGCTTATTTTATATTAATAATATAAATATTATATTAATAATATTAATAAATTAAAAATAAAATAATAAATATATTAATAATACAATGCAGTTCAAAATTTTTCATTGAAATGTGAACAAATATGACTACATACTGTGGAGGGATATATAAAATATGTCAATTCTGTGAGCAGGAATGGCATTGTAGGGTAAATTAGAGCAAGGGCTTAAAATATAAAATAACAGATGACATAGGGAATGGATGAGATTTAATTACTGATCTTTTAAAATAAATAGTAAGGCACACCTGGAAGTAGAGTCATGGAGGAAGACAATTTTCAAGGATTAAAATATTATTTTCCCAACATTATGATTCAGAGGCAAAATTATTTGTGCTTTGCCATGGTAAGTAAGCTCCTGGATCACAGATTTTACTTCCTGAACTAAAAGCTATTGGTATCCATCTATCTCTGAGCTTCAATAGATAGTTCTCCATGTAAGCAAAACTCTGTAGGAAACATACTGGTTGGTTTTTTTCATGATTTTTAGTAATTCAGAATATTCATTTCTTTAAAGGATTTATTCTTTTAATACTTTGATTCTGAAAATAGAAAATTCCTTAATATGGGTCCTAAAAGATAATATAATGATTTCAATTAAGGTAACTAATAATTCTGTGATTTGACTGAGGGTGGCATTTGAAAGGATATCCCCAGATGCAGATTTACATATCTCAGGGAGAGGGACTGACATTTCAGTACAGACTGTAACATCCTGATAGGATAGTTATCCTTGAGCAAAGTTCAAATGCTAATCTCTACTACTGTGTGATTATGAAAATTTCCAAGACAAGGTGACAGAAATATGATTAGAGAAGAATGACAATATTTATTTTCCAACACTGTTTCACACCACTATTATCAGTACAGAATCTGCATGCATGGCAGCAAAAGTAGAAAGCAACCAAAACCATTTGTTAGTAAGGATTAAATTCCAAATTAGTGCAATGAGAGATGGGGGTGGGAAACATAAGAACAAGCACTAAGAAAATCCAGAGAAACATAACGTCAATCTTAAAAAAACTCATATTCCACCAAATTGGAAAAATCTAAAAGAGATGGCTAATTTTCTCTTTACATATTACCTACCAAAGTTAAATCAAGAACAGATCAACAATTTAAACTGACCTATAACGCCTAATGAAATAGAAGCAGTAATTTAAAAAAATCTACCAATCAAATAATAATATAAATAAAGCCCAGGTGTAGATGGTTTCAGTGCCAAATTCTCTAAGGCCCCAAGAGAAGGGTTAAAACCAATACTCCTCAAGGTATTTTACAAAAGAGAAACAGAAGGAACATTCCTCAATTTGTTTCATGTGAATAGTTATCCTGATACCGAAACCACATAAGGAACCAACACAAAGAATGAATTATAGACTAATGTCCCTTATGAACCATTGTGCAAAATTTCTCAGAAAAGAAATACTTGAATGCATCAAACAAAATCTACCCTGATCAAGTAGGCTCCATCCAAGAGATGAGGGGATGGTTCAACATAGAAAAACCTGTCAAGGTAATCCACTATATAAACTGAAAGACAAAAACCACATGATCATATTTTTAGATGCCCAAAAGGCCTTTGCCAAAATCCAACACCTCTTCATGAAAAAGATCAGCAATATAAGGGATACACCTTAACATAATAAAGTGAGTTTACAACAAACCCATTGTCAACATCAACCTAAGCGGAAAAAAATCAAATCCACACAAATCAGGAACAAGGGAAGATTGTATACTTTATCCGTATCTATTTAATATAGTACTTAAAGTCTTAGCTAGAGCAATACTAAACTGAAGATCAATGTGATATAATCTGAAAAGGAAGAAGTCAAAATACATGACTGAAACTAAAAATTCTACCAGGAATCTCTTACAGCTGATAAAAACTTTTTATAATGTAGCAGGATAGAAAGTTAACTCATAATACACAAGCCTTTCAATATACAAAGGGACAAACTGACTGAAAAAGAAATCAGGGAAAAATCACCTTTTACAATGGTCTCAAATAATATAAAATAAACTAAATTGCATTGTCAAGCAAGAGAAAGACATACATGATAAAACTTTAAGATATAAAGAAAGAAATTAAAGAAAATATAAGAGGATAGAAAGACCACCCATGTTTATGGATGGGTTTTATTAATATAGAAAAATAGGTATCCAACCAAAAGAAATCTATATATTCAGTGTAATTCCCATCAAAATTCTAACATAAATCTTGAAATGATAATTTTCAGCTTCAAACAGAAACATAAAAAACTAAGTATAACTAAAACAATCCTGATTAATAAAAAACTGCTGGAGGCATCACCATCTCCAACCTCAAGTGGTCCTGATACATATAGAAAGAAAATCACAACATTGGCCCAGAAGCAGAGACACTGATCAATGGAATCAAACTGAAGACTCAGACTTAGGCAATAGTTAATAATCACTAAAATCATCTTTAGACGTGTCAGATCAAAACTGTTCAAGTCAGGTACTCACTATAACCTTGGGAAATCAAATGCCGAATATTAATTTTCCTTCAATTAGGAATTCTCTCAAGTGTTAGACTGCTATATTTGTCAAATTTCACAGGCAACTGTTCTGTGTTTGAAATAAATAAGAAATCATTTTAATTTAAATTTTATTACTTTCATGTGTTAGACACTAAATCAATTTGAACATTCAAATAAATTTAAGTTGTATTCACATGAATCAAAAACTAAATAAGGCATTGTAAATTTTTTAGAAATGTTATTTATAATAATTCATCATTATTTATTGGGGCACAGTAAAGTTCTATTTGCCTCACTTCAAATATAACATGAACTTACATGACAAACTACAGAAAAATAGTATTATGCTAATTCATATGCATATGAATGTATAAGATGTGTGATAGGATATTATTTTTTTTTTGTTTTTTTTTTTTGTTTTTTTTTGTTTTTGTTTTTCGAGACAGGGTTTCTCTGTGGCTTTGGAGCCTGTCCTGGAACTCATCTCTAAAGTCACATTCAATGAAAAAGAAATAACATTAAAATTAAATGTATCTATTTTTCATCCTCCCTCTCTTCCTCTTCTTGATAGATGAATAGCTGAAAATAAATGTTATTCTAAAAGTTATTTGTAATGAAACCTTATGTTTTAGTTTTTTAAAAAAATCTATTAGTATGCTTTTTGAATAGTTTCACAAACATTTTAAATTGGTCACTTTCAAAACAAACAATGCAAGACAAGCATTGGGAACAACATTCTCATCTTCCCTGAGATTATAAAATCACAAATGACCATGTCATCCATACCCCACACAGGCCACATGCTCAGGCAAAGTTGAATGATATGAACTCTAATTCTGTGTTTGTATTTTTTAGTTTGGTTTGAAATTTTTCTCTTAATGTTTACTGTTTGATTTTCTTTTCTTGTGTTTTGTTGTTTCTTCACACACACACACACACACACACACACACACACACACAGAGAGAAGAGACAGAGAGAGAACTTGAGGTAGGGTGGATATGAAGGTGGGGAAGTGGGAAGGGCATAATAAAATATATTGTATAAAAAAATTCATAAAAATGTAAAGGAAAAGAAAATAAAAACACAAATGCGAGAAAACATGGAGTAGGAATTTAGAAGCTGGAAAAGAAAAAGTATGATTTTTTTCAGAAAGCCAGTACCATTCAGCCAACACATGATTTGATGATAATGAAAAATGTTCCAAGCTTCTATCTTCTAAAATTAGAAATAAAGAACAGTTACATAAAAAAGGAATTGAAATATTAGCAACAGGAAACTAAGACAACCAATTAGTAATTGCAAAACATACACACAATTCACTCCAAGTCCTATATTTTCCTTTTCTCTTTTTTCCCTCCTCCTCTCTGCCTCCCTTCCATCTTTTGTAGGAAATGAAACACTGCACTGCTTATCAGTGACAAAATCACGATCCTGGAGAGCTTTTCAAAACACACAAAGTGCATTCATGCAGATGTGTTCAGCTGAAGTTAGGGTGAACATTCATTTTCACACGCCGTAGCGAGTTCGTTCTAGGACAGTGGTCAGCAGGATTATGGGGGTTCAGCTGATCCAAGGCTAAAATGAAGTCTTTTTCAATAGGCAACAGACCTTAGAAATCGCAAACTAAAGTCTTCCCTTCTGTTGTTATTCATTAACTATTGCCAAGATTTCAACGTTCATGGCCACTTCAAGGCATGGAAGTTCTGATGAGGGCTAGCTGTGATTTAGTAGTATAGTTCAGCTCACAGCATGCTCATGTTTCTTCACCTCTAATATTACCAGAAGATCTGGCCAATAAGTCATTCAGATCTTAAAGGTCTCAATCCTGTTGCAGAAATGCTTATTCTTGGTGTGGATGTATTGTATAAACAGATGGATACTGACATAGATAAAATGCATTAGAAACGTGAGTGGGCAAAAATAAAGGAGACACAGGTCTAGTTCCCTCTGTCTGCCACTTAGCACAATATTAAATTCCTGGAAGCAGCTTAACCTGAGATATGATGAGAAGCAATGCTTAATAAAACACTCTCTGTACTGAGGAATCAATGAATTACTGCAAATGTTTATTCTCATCAACTGCAAAACTGATACTCATGTTCTAAATTAGATCATATGACATTAATTGAATTGTGATAAAGTTCTAACTTTTAAATAATTTTCTGTGTAATATGTTTTCAAAATTTTTCTTTCTTGTTCTACTTTTTTTATTTAAGTACTTTGAAATACCTGACAAACGACTTTCATTACATTGAATTTAATGTGATACATATTAAATGATCAAAATTATTTGATATAGTGACATGCATTTTAGAGAAAGAAAAGGGAGGATAAAATGATAAAGAAGTGTAAAATGTCTTCACAGGAAATTCTTTAAGAGCAAAAGTCATTTCGCTAACGCATAACATCATGATGTTTATTCACTCACTCGAATATCCATAGTAACCTTCATCATATGCTGCTCCATTACCATGTGCCAGGCATCATGAGAACGTGGACCAGCTCACGTTACTTCAAAGTAATTACTTCAAACTCAGAATATCCAGAAAGGTGTTATCATTTTCTTTTAAATCTTTAAAAAATATTAATTAGTGTTTTCCAGTAATGTAAGAAAACTGAGATAGATTTTCAAGTTGCATGTAAGCTCTTTCACTACCAGTGAGTACTGACATTTAATTAGTGTGTTGGTTAGACCCACATTTTGTGCCTTTTTCTATGGAAAGGTTATTGTTAAATAGTTGTGGCCAATAACATTTGTTATTTCACAGTTACCAACTCTTATCATAGTGTCTGATTAGTAAAACTATTAGTATCAGTTTCAAATAAAATTAGTGCTTCATGGCACCTGGTTATTTAAATTCCTCTTTAGTATAAATTTCTTAAGTGATAGAAAACATTAATAATTTTGAAGGTACTGCATTACAGTGAAATTTTAACTGACATAGAAACATAAATATATGCATATTATGTAATATTAATGACATTTGATACAAGGAGACATTATAATATAATTTTTAAATAAGAGGAACCTATCTCTTCAAACTTCATTTCGTTATGTTAAAAAACCTTTCTCGAAGATTTTTTAAAAATATGTAATATATAAAGGATTTTGGATAACCTTATAATGAAAGGAAAACACAAATATTTTACTTCTATTTAACTATAATATAAAGGTTTTCTGTGGCTGTGTATGGGAGTTTGATAGCTTTGATAAGACCTGAAGGAGAGACCTCATTTAAGGACCAACCAAAAGTTGTTATTGTCTAATAGGGAATATTGAATAGCAACCCATTAATTTTATTTTTGTTTTAGGATTTAAAAGTTATTTTTTGAAAATATTATTAAGTCACTTAAAATATCCCAAATTTACTCCTTTTTACATGTATGATTATGTCTGTACTTCAATGGTTGAGCAGTTGCCCAAGGAGGACAGAAAAGGCCAGAAGATGGCGATAAATCCTTTGAGACTGTAGTTTCAGACAGTTGTGAGTCACTATGTTAATGTTGGAAGTAAAACTCATGTTCTATGGTAGAGCAGCATTAACCACTAAGTCATCTCTTTAGCCTCTACTAGGTCTCTTTTTATTTTGAATGGTAGATTTTTTAAAATATTTTGCCCTTTGTTAATGTTTTACCAAAATGCTTAGGATCCAGTAGAGTTTAGATGCAATTGTTTACGTTACATGTGCACCACAAACTCAGTTTTAAAATTACATGAATGGGATATGTAAATGACAAAGCTATTTCTATGTAGTAATGTTACAAAATATATTTTTCCATAAATCCTCTTTGCATAGACTTCACCCCTGCTGGAGCACATGGTGTCTTGGTTAGATTTACTATTACTATAATGAAACACCATGACCATCACAACTTGGTGGAGAAAAGGGTTTATTGAACTTATACTTTCATATCACTATTCATTACTGAAGGAAGTCAGACAGGAACTCAGACAAAGCAGAAACCTGGAGGCAGGAGCTAATATAGAGGCCACGAAGGGTTTAGGCTTACTGGCTTGTTCCCCATGGCATCCTCAGCCTTTTTCTTATAAGACCCAGGGCCACTCATCCAGGGATCGCCCCACTCATAATTGGCTGGACACTCTCTCATTGATCAGTAAGAAATTGTCCTAAGGCTTTGTTTACAGATGCTCTTTTAGAGGTATTTTCTTAACTGAGGCTCATTCCTCTCATATGATTTTACCTTGTGACAAGTTGACAAAAAACTAGCCAGTATACATGGTATGTGACAGCTTCAAGTCTATAACACAACACCCAACCCTGAGATTCCTGAGGTGTAAATCTCCTAACTCTTCAGTGGCCTGTAACATCCTTGACTTTTAGAGTCTAGTCACATGTAATGCTATGTAAGAGAAAAATAAAACATATCTTGTTTAAGTTACTATTTGGTTGATATAAATAAAATTTCTTTCCAAAAATTAATAATATTTTATTCATTCTTTGACAATTTTATTCATATAAACAATGTATCTCCAACACATCCACCATACTTCAAATTTCTGCCTCCCTTCTTTTGTCTTGAACCACTACCCAAAGAATCCACCTCCTACATTCATAACATCTATTTTTATAATCTACAGTGTTTAATTTATGCTGCCCATACACATAGGGGTGTGAGTCTATCCACAGAAACGTGGCAAAAGAGCAGCACCATGACCTTGAATAAAAACAGTTCCTCCCACAGAAGCCAGAAACTGTCATTCAGTCACGTTATGCCTTCTCCCATTCCTTTCACTTTTAGTCATGGAGCTTTTTAATACCGCCAATTATGTAAAAAGAAGTATAAATTTGCATTTGCTATCCATATAGCATTTTCTACTTGTTTATTGTCATTTTCATATTTGGACCTCTGCATTTTATTTTTATAAGTACTTAACAAATTTAAAACACATGAGAATAGCAATGACATTCCAAATTATAATTTTAGTAGAAATTGCATCTGCAAGATACAAATTTGTTCCAGAATTTGTCTTAATTTATTTTATGTCTTTTTTTTATCCAAACCATACATATTAAACATTAATAAAAATACTACTTAAAAGAAGAAAACTGGGGCTGAAAAAAAAATCAAGCTTTCCCCATTGTCTCAGGCAGAGTAACAGTAACTATGCACCAGGAAGTTTAAGAAACAACTGGAAAGCTGAGTTGAGTGATCATGTCAAGTGCATAAACCTCTAATGTGTCACTAGAGGAAATTAAGTGACCACACATCACTTTTCTTCGCCCCTGATGTAGTCAGTACTCCCGCAGCTTTTCAGACAAACTGCTTTTTTCCTGGGGTCTGAGTGGTACCACGTTCTCAGCATTTGAACAGCTCCGCGGAACAAAAGTCCTACTTTAGAAAGGCCTGGCAGTGAAGCTGTCCTTATCACAGTGGGCTAATGCAATAGACAAGAACAGGGACGTAGAAGCCAGGTAATGAAAGCAAACCAGGAAATATTGATTCCAGCCCAGCACACTGTTTAATTTTAAAGACAGTTCCTCAGAAAATTCTTTCTTGTGTTGTCAAACAAGCACGGGGACCTGTCTATCTTTCCAATCATTTCATTAGAAACACACGGGGGTGAGACGCTCTTGACTTTCCAGCAAACAGGAGGGCATCGGGAACATGCGGCTGCATTTCTCTCTTCTTCCAGACCGCCACGTTGAATCGCTGCCATTTGGAGAACAGAGAGAGCGAGAGATACTTTGTCTTCACTCCTCTCCTGTCTGCTTTCTGCCAACACAAAACAGATGCCTGCATCCAATTAATTGTTTTCCTCCGACTTGAGGACTTTCACCTTCCGGAGTCGGATTCATCGTTTTACCTTCCTTTGTTTTCTAGGCTGCTATTGTGTGTGGGCTACAAATGAAAGCGCTGATTGCAGTTGATGGACGCAGCCTGAAGGGCCCGGATTTGAGTCTGCTGTGTTGAAAGGTTTATGTCCTTTATGTGCTTACAGGGCCTGAGAAGATAATTGCATTAGGTGATATCTGGAGTTCATAGTCGGGAATACAAAACAAACAGAGTTTTAAAGGTTTTATATTTGAACTAGAGACTAACACCCCCTTTTATCTAGGAATGTCAAGGAATATTAAGAACAGGTACACATTTTAGTCCCTTTAAGCAAATTACTACCTTGCAAAGCTAGTCCAGTCAAGAGCAACTTGTTTCTCATCTGGACTGAGCAGGACTTTCATGTTACAGCCTTTCTGCTGTGCGGCTCCGCAGGACCTCTGGTTTAAAACTAAGAAGCTGTTCAAATGGGCTGCCAAAACTCTGAAACAATGGTCCACATTCTTTGCCTCTCTCAAATTGCTGTTCTGTTTGTTAGTTAGTTAATTTGTCTGGTCATCTTATATTTTGTGGCAGCAATAGAAAGCTAAAGTAGTCATGTTCATATTAGGGCGTGACCTCCAGTGTATACACACCTATATTCTAAATAAGCTAACCACAAATATGTTAAAACCTATAAGCACTGTAATTTTGTCTCAGATCTATAGTCATTTTGTCTCAGATATACAGACATATCATCCCCTGTGTAAATCATCCACTTCCTTCTGAAACAAGAGTTCATCAAACATGTCATTATTCATAAAGTGAAAGAAAGTGAGAAAGGTTTCATCTTAATTTTAATTCCTATGGATATTGCTTGAATAGGAAAACTTTCATGCCACCAATTTACAATTCATAGAGATCCTTTGTCACACGTACTTTGAAGTCTTGTCAGAATAGTTACCTAATTTATATGGAGCACCCCGGAGTCAGTGTCTCTTTGTAGTGTTATTTGTCAAAAGACCGGAGCACTGCTTTAAAGTATATGTGAGGGGACCTGCCAATCCCTTGCCTTCATATTGTGTTCTATGCTTGGTCCAATTATCTCTCCTATGCATGTGAAATTATAACCTGTATTTGTCTTTTATATTTTCATTTTAGGAGTGTTACAAGCAAGAATAAAGCTATTCTGAAGTTAATACATGGTAGTCTGGTAAAGAAGGAAGGATTTAGCATGAATTTGTATGTGTCTGTTTCTCTGTGTGTTGGGATATGGGTGTGTGTGTTAGATATACACAAATGTTGTATAAGCTCAGCAGGCAGTGAAGCCATACACAAGAAGGTTGTCTCTGGTAAACAGGACAATGGAGACAATGGACACCTTCAGATTTGTCGCCTTAACTCATATTTTTTATGACACCTAACTCAGTATTTTAGTTGATTTGAGTGATACAACTTTATATATATCGATGAGAAGTTTTATTAATATTTAGTCTCTGTTCTCCAACCACAATTAATGACTTTATTTGTAGTTGTTTGAAAAGGAAATATATTATACGATTGACAACTAGGCTTTTGGGAAGGAAGCCAGAAATTATGTAAAGGAATTTCTATGAAATTTTGTACGCTTTTATTGGGTAAATAACATTGAAAGATCTCCATTACAGTACCTGTGACCTTTAGTTTCTCAGCCCCGATGGTTATCTCGTCTTCATCTGCAGAAAACAGCACCCTGCCATCTTCACTTGCTCTTACTTCAAATCTTTTACACTGTGCCTCCACAGCCTCCGCTCCTGAAGTCAGAGGAAAGGTTTCAAAATCAAGCTGGGGTGCAGAACACCATTAGTATATATGATGTTTATAAAATATAACAATACACATAGCACTCATCTCATGCATCTTGGCTGCATGTTTGATATCAGAATGAACATTTTGAAGCTCTCAGCCTTTTCAAAAGCCCCTGATTTCACTGAATATTTACAGACTAGATGAAATGGTCATATGTGTTAATTCTAATTGCTTAAGGTTGTTCTAATATAGGGTGCGTACTTAGCCAGATATAAACATCTGATGTATCCGCAAGGCAGACAACGCCTACTTTGATATCTACTGGAGATGAAGATTTGCCATTCATTTCACCTGGCAAGTGAGAGGCAGATGCTCAATAAATGGGACCCAAATGACTCACATCTCTTTGAAGTGCAGACTACAGAACTCAGATTATTCTAAAGAACCAATCCTTTGTGAATCTTAAATTATTCCACATTTCATAGATTTTAGTATAGATATCTTCTTACCTTTTAATGCCAATGAATTTAAACCCATTTTTTAATTACTCTTGCAATGGATTTGTTTTCTATATTTTTGATAATTAATTTTCCATATTTTTTACTTAAATGTAAGCAACTTAACTACTCTAAACAACTTAACTGCTCCAAAGTATAATTTAAAGTAGAAATAGAAATCCTTCCCATATGCCCCTCCCCACTCTCCTTCAAATTCATTGCCTTTTTTTAATAATATATATACATAATAATCTATATACTATATTTATTACTTAAACATATATATTTATACATACACATGTGTGTGTCCACTCATACATACATTCTTAGATATAACCTGTTCAGTCTGTATGATGTTACTCATGTGTATGTTTTCAGGGCAGATGATTTAGCACTGAAAAAACAATTGAGGTGTTAATCCCTTTGGTTAATCCCTCTTCCACTCCCAGATTTTCTCAACTGTTTATAATTCTTTGTAATGAGGCCTCATGGGCACGTTGGTATGGATTTGTGTAGTTCTTGTTCAGCTCATGTATGGGTAATCATGTTGTGAGACTTTATGAGAGTAGTTTCTGATAGTACCATGAGACAGTCTCACAGCAACTCCCTGATCCTCTGGCTCCTACAATTTTGTCACTTGATCTTTCACAAAACAACCAGTTCCTCTTGACTTTGGTTAAACTCAGAGATAGAAGGTAAGTCCGTGTTGCTGTGCACACTATATACTTGATAAAGAGCCCCTGGAGACCCCTGAGTTGGAACTGTCCTGAATACTGCCTTTCTGAGGACTAATTTTTATTGTACCAGAAGGTACCAAGCTTCCAAAGTCGAGAGGCGAGCAGTAGTCCTATCTAGCTATGAGGCCTATGAGGTACACCATCTAATATCATTACAGTATAACCCTAAAGGTACAGTAGTGGCACACATACCTTAGGGTTAATCATTAGGTCTCTAATTGAAATAGGATGCATTTAATAGAAGGGAAACAATTCCCGGTATGTAGTGGCATTTTATTTGTATTTTAATACATAAAGCTTGCCTGAAGATCAGAGAGTAAAACAGCCCATTGGTTAGCCTTATAGTCCTGGCAGTGGGACACACACCTTTATTCCCAATAATCACACTAGTTCCCATAGAAATTGGGTGGTGTAAGCCTTTAATTCCAGTGGTGTACAACTTTAATCCCAGCCCTAGAGAGGATTATAAAATGGGAGGAGACAGCTCTCATTCTCAGTCTCATTTTGAGATTCCAGGAGGCAGGATCTCCATTTTCAGACTGAGGTTGAGGGAAGAGGTCGAGGGAAGAGCAAATGCCTGGCTGCTTTGCTTTTCTGGTCTTCAGGTTGAACCTCAATATAGTCTCAGAGCTTCTACGATTTGTGCTACACTGGTACTGGAACTGAGCTAACTACTCAGGGATACTGAATTCATAGTATTTAGAAGAGTATCTATAAGCCCAATTTACCTACCAATCATAATCACTAACAACAATTTATGACTTTTTATACTTATAGACAATGTAATTTTCACCTCTCTTTAAGAAAACTTATCTTTGCAACACATGGAAAACCACAATCAATTAAAAACATTTATCTTTTAAGAATCAAAGATGTTTTCTTATAAAATTTAAAGATAATACTGAGGTAAATATTGAAGACTTACTGTCCATGGTCATTATCTTGATTTTGTGAATATTATTTCAGAAATTAGTATTCATTTGAATGTTTTGTTATCTAATTATAGTCTAACCTTGTACGTTTGCAATCAGCCATTGTTGCATAGTAAATCAACGAAGAGATAGTCAAAACATTAAGGCCAGTGTGTTGACATTTGACTTCTAGGCTTATGTATCTCTCTGTGTTTAAATCTGTTTCCAAGAGACTCAGTACAAGCAGCTCCTTACAACAGGTACACATTGAGGCTCAATGGTCTGAGAGGTATTATAGATCTTCTACACATAAAACTTTAACAATATGCCATTTTATCATCTTCAGATATACACAATTGCTGAGATAAATTGATTAACAAGTTATATTTAATGGCATAGACATATACTAGATAACTACACACATATGAAGACATTATATGTTCTCACAGATTAGTAAGAATTTCCTAGGAATAGTGATTAATGTCTTTATTCAGAGGACACTATACAAATATTAAAATATTATATTGCATGTCACATAAGCTATTGCAAATAAACTATTAGCAATAAGCTATTAGAGACTTTATTAGGTTAGTGCCTGGCTCTGGAAAAGGGAGTTGAAATTTTAATTCATTAACATTAAATGAGCAAAGCCAAATAAGCAAATTGCACAATATTTATGCATGCAGAATAGATGAGATGCATCTAAGTTATAAATTAATGCATGCAAAAATCATCCAATTGAAAAAGATATAAAATTAATACTTCAGAGTACACTTTATTCACCATATTAGCATAATTGCAGATGACAGAATTGCAATTAGCAATGACTTGATAGTAAATAAATGTTTTATATCAGAAAATAATTATATAGCATCACATTTACATGCATTCCTTTTCTTTTCTACAAATGAATAAAAAGCAAAACTATATAATTGGAGACACAATCAGTAATTGGGACTATCAATGTTTAACATTAAAATAGTATACATTATAATACTGCACTTAGTATCATTTTTGGTTTCCTATCATTTGCTTGCATTTAGTATTTTTTTTTCCTAAGGCAAGGTCAAGTTATCCAAAAGTGTGATTTCATTTAAGTAGAAAAAGACTATGAGCTACTGTGTTTGCATTTTCTACATTCAATTGAAAAAAATACTAAAACTGGAAATTTTTCTTTGATAAGAACATCTATGGGTGACTAAATAATACAGTTGCAAGAGATTTCTAGGTTCCCTTCAAGACTGATACGAAGAAAACTAAAGAAGGATTTCAGTGGTTATGTCTGCCTGTCTTTGTTGTGTCTTTCTCAAACACTGTATGATCTCTTATTGCATCATACATCCTTTGAGATTTAATTTTATATGTGTTCAACATGTTCATGTTCTTGGATATCTTTTTTTTTTTTCGAGACAGGGTTTCTCTGTGGCTTTGGAGCCTGTCCTGGAACTAGCTCTGTAGACCAGGCTGGTCTCGAACTCACAGAGATCCGCCTGCCTCTGCCTCCCAAGTGCTGGGATTACAGGCGTGCGCCACCACTGCCCGGCTTGGATATCTTTAAGAGATTAGAAATTCCCACAAGAAAACAAAACTCAGCTTCACAATTCTTCATCCAGAAATTCCTGTTTTAAAGTTACTATGTGTACAAATAAAATCTAAAAACAAAATAATAGCAGCTCAATTATTATGAGGTAGACAAATAAATTCTAAAAAACAAAACTGTTGCAGTCACCATTGGAGACCAACAGCCATGGCGTTGCAGTGCTTTATAGCTACAGGTCTAAAAAGGGCCACAAGATGAAGATTGAATGCCATCAAGCTGGCTCAGAGAGAGCATTAACGAATATACCAAGTTCATGTGGGACATGATGCGAGCATGTTGCTTTGAGCTCTGGGAGAAGTATACCATGGCACTGCTCGGGGTTTACAGGTACAAGCGTGCCATCATGGTAATCAAGAGGGTGGGGATGCACAACCATTCCAAGAATAAGGAGAAGGAGCTGAGAACCAACCAGCTGCCATGAGGAAAGGTGCAATTAAGGACTAATTGACCCTATCTGTTCCTCAATAAACACTTATGCCATGTGAGTGTGCAGATGCACATACACACATGCACATACACACATATGCACACACTGAACACCGTATATACAAAAGTACACACACACACACATATATAGGCACACATTTGTGTGTGTGTATTTTTCTGAACATAAAATGAAAATAAATGTCCAAGTACACATATTCATCAGTATATGTTAGGCTATATTTTGTTTTATAGTATGAATGACATTAAAAATATACATGTGAAATGTATACTAGGAACGTCTGTCACGGGGGAAAATACATTAGTAAACACAGAAGAGCAACCTCAAGTCAGGCTGGAGGGTTTTCTTCTCCAGACTCTGAAGACTTCAGCATTTGTGATTTTCCTGCGGCCCTGTGAGAGTCATGTTTATCCCTCCTCCCTACAGCTGCTGACCCATGGATTAAGGCCATGGCTGCTCTTTGACTTCCAGGAACCTATATAGCAGTGGGAATATTCAAATTCAGGGGGCTACCTTTATGCTCCTGTCTCTCTTCCTGATAACACCTGTCAGCCTTTGTCTAAACCAACAGTCTGTATGTAGTTAGGTATTCCCCAGTAAAGGCTTACTTTTTAGTTGTGATGAAGGCCAGTATTTGTCACCGCTTGTCACCACTTCCTTACTTATAATTTATTCTTCACACCTCTTGCTCTCCATTTTTATTTTAAAATCAACTCGGAAGTGGGCTGACGAGTTGGGTTGTTAAGAGCATTTGCTCATCAGCCTTCATTGTCCACCATGTTCAGAAAGTCAATGAAGGCTGATGAGAAGCCAAAGACAATGACACTAGGTTTCGATCCTAATACATGAACTGGCTTTGTGGGAGCCTAGCCTGTTTGGACCTGGATAGAAGTGGGAGGACCATCTTACTAGACCTGGATGGAGGTGGGTGGTCCTTGGACTTCCCCCAGGGCAGGGAACCCTGATTGCTCTTTGGGCTGACGAGGGAGGGGGACTTGATTGGGGGAGGGGGAGGAAAATGGGAGGCAGTGGCGGGGAAGAGACAGAAATCTTTAATAAATAAATAAATAAAATTAAAAAAAAAAAGAAGTGGGAGGACCTTGGACTTCCCGCAGGGCAGGGAGTCTGGACTGCTCTTAATTCTCGAGAGGGAGGAGGAATGGAGTGTGGGGGGGGAGAGGGGAAGGGGAGTGGGGGAAAAGGGCGATGTGTGGGAGGAGAGGGAGGGAAATGGGAAACGGGGAGGAGGCGGAAATTTTTTTTTCAACAACTAAAAAAATATAGACAAACAAACAAACAAACAAAAAGAGCATTTGCTGCTCAAGCAGAGGAACGGTATTTGATTCCCAACACCTAAAGGTGACTAGCGACGATCTGTAACGCTAGTGCATTTACAAAACAGCGAAACATATAAACATATACATATAAAATAAAAAAGATAAATCTTAAATTACCTAAAAATTAGTCATGTAAGAGTTTGCAAATAATTTTTCGTAGCTCCCACTGGAGGAAATAGCTGCTACTACCAACATTGTTGAAATCCTTATTGCCACCTTTCCTTAAGCACATGTCTCTCCATCTTTGTCTCTGAGAAACCTTTAGTCTGCAGAATAACATATCCATTTTTCAACCGTATATTTTTATGATTTAGAGCCTAGATGTAGAGCATCTATTTCAATTCATTAATATTTTAAAATCTGTTTATTTAAACATAATGAATTGATATTTTAACTCCTGGTAAAAATGGTTCTCATCTTTCTCTTCTTTCCGTTTCTTATGTATATGTTGTGTTTGCTTTTCAAATGCCTTCTTTGTTGTAGTGCATTATTATAGTATAGTTTTATTTATGTTAATTATACACTTAAATTTTAATTAAATTAAAATTTAATTAAATGAAGAATTTAATAAATGGTCATTTTGTGTGTATCTCTCTGTCTCCTTTTCTCTCTCTGTCTTCCTGTATATGCACATGTGTGGGGCTTATTTAATTCAGAGCCTCGTACCTTCTGAGTTTGAATCGCATAGGTGAAAAAGGCACTGTCGTTAATTACATGGTTGTTGTGTGAAAATCTCAGTACTCGGCATGTGTTACTTCACAGGATTCACATATAATGAAGACTATCACAGTGTTGGGCACGGGTTTTATATTCATAATTCCAGGACAGGATATGGAAGCAGAAATATCAGCAGTTTAGGTCATTGTAAGAAATAAGTTGCTGTGGTCCATATTTATAATACATTTAGAAAATTATTTCTGAATTCAAATCATCAGAAATATGAAGGAGACATTGACCCCTCTCTTCCCTAGCAGGCAACTGGTGTCTGCCTCTCTCAGAACTCCAGGGACTGCAAAGTTCCAAGCAGTCTGATATATTACTGAGCCTAGGATGAGAAGGAGGGACAACCTCAAGGCTTAGGATATGTATAAGACAGAAATTTGCATAGATAATTTGTTATGGGGTCTAAGTTAGAAGACCATGAAGATTGTACCAGACAATGGCACACAGAAGACAAGGATGCCCCATGACCAGGAACCTTAAGACCACCCCTCTTCCACCAATTCTTACACCACCCATTTCTTACATTTCTCTAAGTTGGCATCTCAGTTTTGTAGAATTGGATTTTGAAAACTGTTTCACATTTGCTATTCTTTGAATTTGCAATTACACCATGAATATCCTTTTGTTGTTTTTTCCCCACAGCCATCTGCAGCCATTAGGTTAGTCAATGGATGGGCTACACATGACCCCGTCCTCACACAAAGAAACACAATAAAGGAAAGAAAGAAAGGAAAGAAAGAAAGGAGGAAGGAAGGAAAAAAAGACAGAAAGAAAGAAAGACAGACAGACAGAAAGAAAGAAAAGAGAAAAAGAAGAAAGAAAGGAAAAACAAAAAAAGAAGAAAAAGATGAAAGAAGGCAAGAAGGAAGTAGGGAGGGACAGAGGGAGAAATGACAATTGTACAGCTGCTGCTTATATGAAGTCTCCATTATTAAAAACACAACTACTTTGGTTCTAGGATCTGAAGAAATCAAACAAAAAAGAGCTAGAGTACCTCACTCTGGCTGGTGCTTGTAAAGTCAGAAGGGGCTATGAAGAAGAACACTTAAAAGGAATCCCACACGAGCTCAAAATTGAGAAAGAGATAGCTATTTATTTATGGGTAGACTCACAAATCAGAATCCTCTGCTTGAGTGGAGATCAGAAACCGAAATCCGCAACTGGAGCAGAGAGGCCGGAAAAGAGGTCGGACACATGCTCTATATGGGCATATATAGTATAAGAGGCCACACCCCAGTAGGCAGGTAACTACTAGCTGTAAGACTTCCTTCATCACCTCCCCCATTTGTTTAAATAAAAAAAGTTGTAAGCCTAATACAAAATTATATACAATAAGAACAAATATTCTCAATAATTATCCTATGCTAACTAGTTTAGGTCTTGTATAGGTCATGAGAGGAAAGTAACTACAACTATCTAGTCTTCAACCCCATTGAAGTTCTGGGAAAGGAAATAATATTACTTGAGTAAGCAGGAAGTACAATCAAGCAACTTCCAAAAATGTGCAACAAATGACAGAGACAACTGGCTACCTGGGCAATCACCCAAAGTCTCATTTGCAATGTTGAAGAGATAAACTTTGGCTAAGGACTAGAATAACTGACGTACTGTATTCAGAGGCAGGAAATTTTTCAAAACTGTCTTATCATGTCTTGGCAAGATATGACAGTCCTGCTTATCCATTTCCGGATATCATGTATTTTGTCAGTGGTTGAGCCATGGGGGATTTCTTTGCCCAAAGGCCAGTTTTGCCAAGAAGAAAACAAGCTCCAGGTGGAGTGTCTTCGGTACTCAACGTTCTCCTGGCAATAGATTGGTGCTGCCAGGAGCAATCGTGTCTCACTTCAACAGAACCCTAAGTTATTTAAATGCCATATTCTACAGCTCTTTGATGTGGTTGAAGATTACATATATGCAAAATATAATCTCTATGTATCTAAAGAACCTGATTAGTCTAAATATAAATATGACAAACATAGATGACTATTGATCTATTATCCTTAATATTTGGATAACTTAAAGACTGACTTCATATTTAGAATATTATACAATAAACAATTATGCAACAAATAAAGGCAATGACCTCAAAATATAAACAATGTATAAGTGTCTTGATCAGAGGTAGAAACGTACATTGCAATATAAATATATATTAATATATAAAAAATGTTTTAAGCAGAGGTAGAAGAATGCATGCATACAACATTCAATGTAATTTAACTTTGTATCAATATTCAAGAATTTATACCAATGTAATTGCCTATAGATGATAATTCAGAAATATTTACTTTATTACTCACTATTATTATTAGTGTAAGTAAGTTCATACTAATCTATTATCCCATCCAATCCGCCCCCCCTTTTTTTTTCAAAGAGATCCCTAAGATTAAGCAGAGTTTTCAAAAAACTCTGCCCACCCTTCTGGGTCACAGCCTCTGCATACACTACTATCAACATAACTGGCACAGTGTGCCTGTTAATTCAGTTGTGACACAGCTATTATGATTACATCCAACTGTTTCGTGATTGGATTTAATGTGCACGCCACAGGAAAGATGTCATGTCTGGTACTGAAAGCCAGGGCAAAATGCCTGAGGTGGGAAGGAAAAAAACACCAGCGGAGGAATAAATGCTATTGTTTTGTTAACTGGATATCATATGCCTGTGAAGTTGCCTCCCATACATTAGCGTTGACGCTCCCAGCATATGATGGAGGGAAACTTTTTCTTCTCCTTTTTATTTTCAGTGTGCAACGGAAGCTGCTGAGACTAACAAGTCAACAAAGTGCTGAGACAAGGTGATTCCTTCCATTGGACTGTGGCTACTTTCTCAGCTGTTCACAGAGGAGAATAGTAAATTTCAAATCTAATAAAAATACAAAGAAAAAACACAAATGTCAGACATAAACATGTATACATATGGGCAACATTGTATGAAGTCACCAGGTTGCTTTCATAAATTTAAATATGTATGTGAATATCTTAATAAAAGTAATTAAAGAAGAAGAGGCCATGAATTTGAGAGGAAGGTAGTGGGGAACATGGGAGCAATTAGAAAAAGAAAGAGAGCGGCAGAAAACGATCTAAATACAGTACTCATATATGAAGTCCTTAAATGAGCAAATAACTAATATAAAAATTGTAAAAGCTGGAGAATTGGATAGAGTGCTGTGCAGGTATTTCATCTGAACTGAAACATTCACTCCTGGGGGGAAGGATTAGGGCCCTAGAACTCAGTGCATTAATGGGACTCAGAAGTTCAGAAAACTCAAGAAACGTAAGGAAGCTCAGAGAGTCCCAAGTTTCACCACTCCTGACCCAAGGGTAATGTGGACATCAAAGGATGGCTGGGGAGATGATTATCATAAATTACAGCTGTGTGGAGCTGCCTGCAGGTTCCCCAGGGTTGCAGGGATCCAGCTTTCATGAGCTGACATTCATACTAAGTCATTTTTTTATTTTTATTTTTTAGGTGAGACCAGGGCTCTCTATACAGTTGCTCACTCACGCTCCGGTAAGGCTGTGTGATGGTCTCATTAATTTGCTAAGCTGGGTCTGGTAAAATTGTTTCTATTAGTTATCTGGCAGGAATACACATTTACTAATAAAATATTCAATTAACAGAATAAAGAATTAATGATGGCTTGATAATTATTCTTGGGGTGAATTTTTTAAGTTGCTAAAGTAAATAAAGAGTTTGGGTTCTATCTATCTTCTTAGACGGTTTGCATCATTAAATACTCACCCCCCCCCCCAGGAACTTATGCATTTGAACTAATTTCTAGGACACGGAGAGATGGCTTAGAGATTAAGAGCACTGGCTGCTCTTCCAGAAAATCTGGGTTCAATTCCATGCAACCACATGGTAGCTCACAAATGTCTGCAACTCTATTCTAGGGGAACTGACCTCTTTGCCTGGACATCCCTGAAGGTGAAACACCAATGCACATAAACTGGTAATAAATAATAAAAAATGGACCAATTTCTAAGTTTCTTATCATAAAATACATTGTGAAAATTTTTATTAAGGTACAACTTATATATTTGAAGTGTGTGTGTGTGTGTGTGTCTTGGGTGCAAGTATTACTTTATTAGGTTTGCTATAATAGAGTAAACCTGACTGCAGTCCCCACAGGTAGAAACATCTAGGTTGCTCTCTGTTCAATTACAAGAAATCAGTCACTTCCCTTTCCTCATTCTGATTATGTCTTTTTGTTTGGGAGTTTCTTTAATCACAGCCTTCAACTTTCTCTTTCTAGTTTTCTTTGAATTTTCATTTTCCTGTATCATTCCCTCTCTGGCTCTCTCAAGCTTGTCTATATTAAAGAAATGTCTACAAATCTCCTTCAGCCCTCTTCTCCCTATACACAAAATCCATCAGTCTTGAATTCTAAAAAAAAAAATAATACTTTCATTACTTTTTTTAAAAAAATACACACGAGGAGGCATAAAATAAGCAAATTTCTGTAAGTTAGAAACTTAATTTCTATTTGGATGAGTTTGATCCTGCCCTCACAGGCAATTATAAAATTATGTAATGTCCTTTACATTTTTCCCTTTAGCAATTCCTGAAAGAAGGTCATGTAATTGTGCTGAATAATACCTATGACCATGAATGAGGTCTTCTATAAGGTATTTTTACTCTTGATTTATATTGAATATAGAAAGTTTCAGGTAATAGCTGGTTCCGATTATCACATCTGTTGGTCAAATTGTTTTTTTCACTGTAGCTCTGTGATAAGGCCTGAAATCAATGATGGTACAAGCTCCAGAAATTATTTTATTCTTCAGGATTGTTTTAGATATCCTGGCTTCTTCCTTCTCAATTTAAAGTTGAGAATTGTTTTTCAAGGTCAGTAAGGAATTGTGTTGGGATTTTAATGGGGATTGCACTGAATCTGTAGACTGCTTTTGTTAAAATGGCCATTTTTACTATATTAATCCCACAGACTCATGAGCATGGGAGATCTTTCCATTTTCTGATATCTTCTTCAAATTAATCAAAGACTCAAAGTTCTTGTCATATAGGTCTTTCACTTACTTTGCTAGAGTTACACCAAGATATTTTATATTATTTGAGGCTATTCCAAAGCATGTTGATCCTCTGATTTCTTTCTCAGTTCATTTATCATTTGTACATAGGAGGGCTACTGATTTTTTTAAAGTTAATCTTGTATCCAGTCACTTGACTAAAGGTGTTTAGGAAATCCCTGGTAGAGTTTTTGGGGTTGCTTATGTATATGATCATATCATCTACGAATAATGATACTTAGACTACTTCTTTCCCATTTGTATCGCTTACATATCATTTAGCTGTTTTATTCATCTAGCTCAAACTTCAAGTACTATAATGAATAGATATGGAGAGTGGACAACATTATCATGTTCCTGATTTTAGTGGAATTGCTTTGACTTTCCCTCCACATAATTAGATGTTGGCAATTGGCTTGCCGTATATTGCTTTCATTAGATTTAGGTGTGCTTCTGTTATCCCTGATCTCTCCAATACTTTCATCATGAAGGGGTTTTGAATTTATCAAAGGGTTTTTCAGCACCTACGAGATGATCATGTGGATTTCTTCTTTCAGCTTGTTTATATGGGATTACATAGAAAGATTTCCTTAATGTTGAACCATCCCTGATTCTCTGGGATGAAGCCTAGTTGATCAGGGAGGATGTTTATGTCCTCTTGGATTCAATTTGCCAGTGTGTTTTATGGAGTATTAGGGCACCAATGTTTATGAGTGAAATTTGTCTACAATTCTTTTTTTGTTGAATCTTTGTGTGGTATGGGTATCAGAATAACTATGGCAGCATAGAAAGAATCTGGTAATGTTTCTACTGTTTATATCTTGTAGAATAATTTGAAGAGTATTGGTATTAGCTCTTCTTTGAAAGCATGGTAGAGTTATGCATAAAAACTATTAAGCTGCTTTTCCTCTCTTCTGAAGAGGTTTTTTTCTCTCTTTCCCTTCCTCTCTCCTTCCCTCCCATCTCTCTCTCTCTCTCTCTCTCTCTCTCCCCCCCCCTTCCTTTTTACTAAATAAACTAAACTCACTCAAAGGAAAACTATTGGGTCATGGACTTATTTTTTCCCTGTTAGCCTGTGAATTGAAACCATTTGTATACAGGGATATTAATAACCAATGATTGTTAATTCTTGTTTTTTGTTGTTAGTGGTGGCAGTGTCTATGTATGTGTATTGAGTTTTTGTGTATCTGTGTGTTTGTGTGTTTCCATTCTTTGCATTTGGTTTGTGTGAGCGTGCTTATTGCCTGTGTTTCTGTGGGTGTAGTTAACTTTCTCAAGCTGGGGTTTTCCTTTTTTTGTTTTATCTTTTGTCTTGTTTTGGGGAGATAGGGTTTCACTGTGTAGCCTTGGCTATGCTGGAAATTACTCTGTGAACCATGCTGGCCTCAAACTCACAGAGATTCACCTGTCTCTGCCTCAGAGTACTGTGATTAAAGATATGTACCACCATTGCCAGGCTTGCTTTTTCTTTCTAGTACCTCTGGAGTGCTGGGATTGTGGATATAACATAAATTTGACTTTGTCATGAAATATCTTGCTTTTGCCACCTATGGTGATGACAGCTCTACTTGGTATAGTAGCTTGGGTTGGCATCTGTGATATCTTATAGTCTGCAAGATAACAGTCCAGACTCCTCTGGACTTTAGAGTCTCCATTGAGAAATCAGGTGTGATTCTAATAGGGTATGCCTTTATAGGTTACTTGGTGTTTTCCTTTGCCACTTTAAATATTCTTTGTTTGTTCTGTGCTTTTCATGTTTAATTATTATGTGGAAAGGGTCTTTATTTTCTGAACCAATCTATTTGGTGTTCTGTGAGTTTCTTGATCCATTATAGGCATGTCCTTTAGGTTAGTCAAATTTTCTTCTATGATTTTGTGAAAAATAGTCTCTGGGTTTTTGAACTGGGTTTCTTCTCCTTCCTATTATTCTTATATTTGGTCTTCCATAGTGTACTAGATTTCCTGGATTTTTTTGTTAGCATTTTTTTAGATTTAACATTTCCTTGAACTGATGAATCTATATTTTCTATTGTGTTTTCAATGCCTGAGATTCTGTCTTGCATCTCTTGCATTCTGTTGGTGATGCTTGGATCTATAATTTCTGTTTGATTACCCAGATTTTCCATTTCTAGGATTCCCTTTGTGTTTGATTGCTTCCATTTAAAGTTTCATGTCTTGAACAGCTTCCTTCATCTGCTTTTCATTGTTCAGTTTTAAATGGCTTTTTTTGAGGTATTCATTGATTTTTTTTTCCAATTTTTGGTTTTTCTTTTCCTCAATTTCTTTAAGAGTTTTTTCTAATGCTATTTGAGGACTTCTATTTTCTTCTTCATGTCATTTTCTTGTATTTTAGCTGTGTTGGATTGCTCAGGTCTTGCTGTTGTAGGACAGCTGGTCTCTGGTGATGCCATATTGCTTTTTCTGTTATTAGGCACCCAGATTTTGGATGTGTATAGGTTTAGGTATTGTCTTTGCTGGGTGGATGGGTGTTTTGTTTTTCCCTTGGTTTCTCTTTCTTTTCTGGTCTTCTAGCCTAAATGTCTAAGGATTTCTGGCGATTAGTTTGTCTTGAGGTCCGGTGTGGTTTTCCCTCTGTGGCCTGCCGCTTTTGGGGGCTGGGTTCGATATATCTGGCTTGGCCTCTGGGAAACCTAAAGTCTTCTTCAGAAGTTTGGGAAAAGAATATGGCAACTTGTGGAGGGGGGTATAGTCTATGGTCCATAAATCTAGTCTGACCTCAACCTCCAGTACAGCTGCAAAAGCTGGGATCTCAAGATCCAGGCAATGATCCGGTAAAGCTGAAGTTTTCTTTGATGTTTTCATGTATGCCTATGTTCTCTAGATCTGGCTTTGACTTTGGTAAAGTAAAAATCTTCTGAAGTTGAAGACCAGGTTAGTTGTAGCAGGGGTAAGAATGCAGTCTGGGGTTGTTTGGCAGGCCTACAAGGGTTTTCTGTAGTGTGTTCTCTGCGGTTTCTAGGCGAAGCATGGTCTCAGGTAAAGCAGAAGTCGTCCTCCAAAGCAGTAGGCAGGCATAAAAAGCCCAGGAGTGGGGCATACAGTTTGGGTTTGTTGATTTGTTAAAGAGGTTAAGCAGACAGTGGGTGGTGTCTTCCCTGGGATCCTTAGGATCACTCTGACCTCTAATAAGGCTTCAGGGTCTATGTGTTCTAGTGTGGACTCCAGCAGAAGGAGTTCTCATGTTTATGGAAGGTGACACACTGAGTTTCTTTCCTTGTTGCTGCATATGTTTAGTGTTTTGCATACGGTTTAAAGAAAGTTTGCAGTTTCATTGTCATGTGGATATTTGATTTTTCCAACAGCATTTATGAAGAGCCAAAACTTTCCTAATACAAGGCCCTCTTGACAACTTCTCACCTAAATCGTTTTCATAAGGAAACAGTTTCTACTGCTTGAATATTAGATGTGGGTTTTTATTATAATTAAATAGAATTCAAAACCGTGTCCATTAATACATAATTACGTCTGATGCCTAGGCAAGAACCTGCTGCGAAAGGAATACTTGAGAATTTAATGAAGAAACTGTTTATAAATTTATACAGGGTGAGAGGTTTTTTTTAATTAAACATTTCACTAGGCGAAGTTTTCTTTCAACAGTCTGATTAATACAAAGCTTGGGGAGACAGTGCCACAAAATAATATGTTTCTTTCTATTTATTAATGAAAAATGTTTGGAAATAATGTGTCTTCTATATTAAAATGTAAAACCCAACTTAATTATTTCTCTTAGATTGAATAGATCAACCTGTTGTTTTTCTCTTGTGTATGAAATGATTGCTTGTTTTCATTTCGTGAAGCATTTAAAAGTTATGGACATGGCAATTTAAAGGTTAAGCTTTACTTTTTCCTTATAGTCATGATATAGCAATATTCTTATACTTCTCAGAATTTCTAATAGTTTCCAATTACTTTTAATATCTAAAAATGTTCATAAAATGATTTTAAAGTGCTCAAATTCTTATACCCCAATCTTTAGAACAGGAGTAAGATGTGATACACTTGTTGAAGCTGTTTATGTATTTAGGAAAAAATGATATTGTTGATAACATTAACCTGAGTTCCTGTGGATACAATTTAACTTTATTTTAAAACAACTTACAAAGTGCATTTGCAAGTTTTAAGTTTCCTGGTCATTTATCATGGTTCATTTTGTTTTTATTGTCTTCACCGCCCTTTTGCTCACCAAGATACAGCCCTCCAGATTCAGTCATGCTATGTTAAATGACATAATTTCTTCCCTTTTAAATGTTGAATGGTATTACACTGTATAAACACACACACACACACACACATACAATAAATTCACCCTTCATCCACTGGAAGAAACTAAGATTTGTACTGTTCCTTGGATATTGTGAACAATATCCAAGTGCATGATGATGTATATATGAATCATATGTGTATCCTAATGTTAGATTACAGTATTGCAAATCCGTTTTTAGTCGATCTTCTACAGCATTGCATACTCGCACTACTAATTTATATTTCCACCTATATTATATATGTGTTTTTTTCTCCACTATCCACATCAATATTTTGAACTTTCATTCTTCTGACATTAGCTATTCTGGCAGGGCTGAAGTGTTCTCACTGTGCTAATTTTATTTACCTAATGATTAGTGAGGGTTAGCATTTTGATGTATCCCTTGATTATTTATAAGCCTTGTTTTGAAAATGTATATTTCTGGTTTTAATAAATCTATTCTTAATCTTTTTATCCTCCTAAGTTTTTGATCATAAGAATTCCCCCACCACGTCTGTTTTTTATTTCATCTTAATGTGACATCACTTAGAACTATAATCATAATCTTGATTTATTTATATGTCACTATACACCTGACTGCAAAATACATATGTAATTTTGAGCTGTGTACCCATCTCTCTGTCCTGTGACTACATTACTAAAACATATGAATACGAACTGAAATATTCAGCTAACAATTAATGATATCGATCTAACATTATTCAATTGGTTTTACTTTGGAAAATAAGTTTGATCCCATGCTAACCATCAAAATATCCAAAGTTCAAGTCTATAAATATGTTTATGTTCATTTGGAAAGCTTTGATTTCATTTATTGTAGTTTTCTGCATCATTGCACAGCCCTGCTCTTTGACTGAAAATATTGTTGACCTATTTTATCTATCATGTAATTAGAGAAAGGCAAACAAAAGCAGAGGTTGCTGACCCTGATCCCATTTAATATAAAATAAATTGTGAGGAAAACTTTTTTGCCACTCTTGACAATTATGATTAAGTAAAAACTTAAAAATGTAATCAAGTACAATTGTACTTGTTGAAAGAATTCTGTAAGTGCAAAACATTATCTTGCAAAATCTTTGCTGGGTGGTTTTTCACAGTAATATAATCTACAGTATCATACTGTATTTAGTAGATTATTACACTCATTGTTAGGAGAGTTTTGTATTTGAAATGAAGATAGAATAATTAAAGAGCAGCTGTTCTCTGCAAACAGTGTTCTGCATGATAATCTCCATCATGTACTCTCATCCAAAGATGGCCACACTCTTATTTATGATTTCTATAAAAAGCAATCTCATTTTAAGGAAATATAAATATATATGTCATTTTAAAAATAATAATTTTATGTCTAATAAAGTTTTCTTTGATTCAGAATCTTGTTTTTATTTAGTTCAATGCATATTTATTTTATAACTGCCTGAATTAATTCTGGTATGTTATAACTATATGAAGTTTAATAAGGAAAATCCTATCTTGAACAGCCTGTATTATTATCTGCTCCTTTTGATGAATACAGAGTCATCATGATAATTATGTTTTCACATAATGATGAAAAGGCAGAGATACAGAAACACAACTAGAACACCAATGTCTTGGACATTGTGGCTCATCATATTTTTAATAACGATTGGGTCAAACGAATATGCTTCACTTGCAAGCAAATGTGCTTTTAAAAGCCTTACAAGCAGATATTATAGTTGGGGACATTTGACAATATGTGTAAAGATTTTTTGGTGGGAATGTAAGTTATATAAAAGAAGAAATATTATTTACAAAAGTATAAAGAGAAATGCATACATAAGGATCCAAATTATGACCATGCTGAAATATAATTACTTAAAATTTATTTGTCTGAGTTGTTCCATTTTATCATAGGGTATACTGTTAAAGAGATGTTTTGTAAAAATTTTTTAAAAGTTTCAAATTTTGGTCAGGTGGTTGTGTTGCACGCCTTTAATCCCAACACTGGTGTAAAAGAGGCAGGTGAACTCTTTTTAGAGTTCAAGGCCAGGCTGGTCTACAGAGCAAGTTCCAGGACAGGCTCCAAAGCTAACCAAAGAAACCTTGTCTCCAAAAACAAAACAAAAAAGTTACAAATTTTGAATCACTCATTTTATTTGAGTAATAAGGACCTCAGTTAATATTTTTATACTTCCACTGAAAGTCCATATAGTCTTAATTAATAATATATTACAGAAAGGATCAAGAGCAAAATTCTCACCTGTTCACTATGCTTCACTAGAGTGCTGAGTTAGATGTTGCAGGCTTATGTGAACATGACTGAAAATAAAAGAAATCATAAACTATTTCATAAAGAAATATTTTCTTCTGGTCAAATGGAATTTGGGGATTCAGACTTAATCTCTCATTTGAAGCAATATCAAAACAAGAAATATTTAAAACTATGACTTCTATGACCTGGATGACAAAAACAAAATAAACCAATAGCATAGAGGCCCAAACAAGCTAATAAGCCGCATTACTAGTACACAATGGAGTGCTACACAGCAGAAAAGAATAATGACATCTTGAATTTTGATGGAGCTAGAAAACACTATTTTGAGTGAGGTAATCCAGACACAAAAAGACAGTTATCACATGTACTCACTCATAGGTGGTTTGTAAACATAAAGCAAAGAATACCAGCCTAAAAACCACAATCCCAGAGAATTTAGACAACAATGAGGACACTAAGAGAGACTTTCATAGATCTAATCTATGTGGGAAGTAGAGAAAGAAGATCTCCTGAGTAAATTGGGAGCATGGGGACCTTGGTGGAGGATTGAACGGGAAGGGGAGAGGCAGGGAGGGGAGCAGAGAAAAATGTTGAGCTCAGTAAAAATCAATAAATAAAGTAGCAATAAACCTTGTTTAAAGTCTGAACATGTACAACCTTGAGCATCATCTTATTTGTGTCTTAGTATTTTTCAACAATCTCACATTGTACTGGACTGTTAATTGCCATTTACAATAAATTTCTTTCAATTTCATTCATCTCTCTTAAGTAATATTATTACATTTTTATCTCATTTAAATTCTCTATCCACCTTTTGAAGATAACATGAGAAACCACCATAATCTCATATATAGGCATTGCAAAGACAAAAAAGGGTATCTCTTCCTTATCTGTGTTTTATCCTTTTTCTGTGTGCCTCTCTTTCTGTTGACTCTGTGTTTAAATTCACATTAAAACAGAATATCTATAGCATATCAAGGCTCATGGAGAAAAAGGAAGTGGAGAGAAAGGCTGCAAAAGCCATTTTTCTGGTGAGACTTGGAAAACATACTTTTTGGATGTGACTTCACAATTCCACTGCCAAATTTCCAACAACTCATTTTGCCTGTGAAAGAACTCAAATGGATAAGCCAGTCAATATTCCATAAGGAAAAAAAAAAACAAAACTGAACACAACTAGCAATTTTACAAATCAAATATTCTAATAAATTGGAGACACAAAGTAATGCGTAAAGTGCTTGCTGTGTGAGCATAAATACTTGAGTTGGATCCCTATCACTCTTGAGAAATTGTCATCATGGTGGCACACACACATCTTCAGTGCCATCCTGGGGAGCTGAGGAGTGGGAACATGGACAAAGGTTGGAGAATACTTAAGGCCTGCTGACAGTCAGAGCAGCCCATTTGTGAGCTCCACATCCAGTGAGACCCGGGCTCTGGTCACAAAATACGAGGAAAAGAGATAGAAGGAGTCATCTGTCACCAAATGATGAACTCTCCATACCAACATGGGTATGCATAACAAAATATCTGCATGTCTGTTCGCACATACGCAGACATACAGTAACACATAATGAAGTCACTTTAAGATGAGATAATCAGATAACATACTATTTGTATTCTTACATGCTCAGTAAAGACAGTAGAAAAATATTAAAATAATTCATTTTAGCCGGGCGGTGGTGGCGCACGCCTTTAATCCCAGCACTCAGGAGGCAGAGGCAGACAAATCTCTGGGAGTTCGAGGCCAGCCTGGTCTACAAGAGCTAGTTCCGGGACGGGCACCAAAAAGCTACAGAGAAACCCTGTGTCGAAAAAAATAAAAATAAATAAAATAAAATAATTCATTTTTTAATTCTTGAACCGACAGAGAAAAATTTGTAGGTGCTGAAAAATCACCTCAATCCATAACATACCATAGTCTCTCACCTATTGTAAGGGATTTTAGACAATGCTGACTAGTATTGTATGTTAGTTATGTTATAAGGAACAAGACAAAGGGTTTGGTGTGTTCAGAACAAAGGATGTAGTAAACCTGGCTGAAACAACAAGGACAAGTACATACGGAAACACCTGGGGTTAATTACTTGTGTGATTTCGAATTAGGGGTTGATCATAGTATTGCAGAATGTTCTTGCTATCGCTTTCTGTTTCACTACCTTTACATTTAGTTTAACCTAGAGACAAAAAAGCTGGGGTTTAGATGAACTGTTGGTCATTTGGTCTGAGCTCGCGACTTTAAAATATGTGAACAATAGACACTCGTGAGCCATGCTGGACTAATGTGTGCAGTGCAGTGTTCTCTGGCAGTGATGGGTAGGGGCAGTGAGCCACGGCTCGCGGTGTACTGTAGCTCAGCTATATTCTTTGCTAGATTAGTGACAAGATGGATCTTTTTGACCTACAGTTTGGTAAGTTATGAAGGGATTCTCAGGCTGCAACTGCAATCATAATCAAAGGCTCATAAAAATTTAAAACATCAATTAGAAAGAACTTAGAGCAGAATGAATTTATCAGCAGTAAGACCAGCCCAAGTCCACATGCATAATGCTTAGCATCTGTTTAAGAAAAGAGAGAAGAGTCAGAAGTTTATCACTTCAGTTTTCATTCAAAAACAACAGAAAGAGGAGCATATGAGCACATTAAATCCAAAGTTTTAGCAAAAGTGCACTTAGCAAAAAGAGAAACTAAAGTAGAAATCAATGAAATGGAAATGAGAAAAACAATGGAAAATATCTATGAGAATATTGAAGGTTTGATAAGCATTTAGCTAGATTGATAAGAGAAAGAAAATTTGAAACAAATTTTTGTATCAGATGTTCAGTAAATTGGCTTTGCTACTTATTCAAAAATCAAAAAAAACTATAAACAAATTATGGCTACAAATTTGATAACACAAATGAAATGAAAGTTTTTCTTGAAAGTTGCAAAGTACCAGAGTTCATTTAAAGAGAAAAGATACATCATTCCATATTCATGAAAGAAGCAAATTTTTACTTAGAGCTTTTTCCATAGAGTTTTAAGGACTCATTTAAAAGACAAACAAACAATTTAAGAAGATCACCTCCAAATAGACTATTTTTCACCATGAAAATGATACTTAATAAACCCCATGCAGATGCTCCCCAGATACTAATAGCTAATACAAATTCAATTCAGAAGCAAGGATTACTTATACACACTATTCCTAAAGAGGAAAAAAAATGTGTTGACAAATTTGTGGAAATACTCAAAATGTTTTTTTTTTCTACTTGAAGACAGTGGGACAGTGGTTTCAAGCAAATATAGTTGGGTCTGACGGACAACTCAGGGACGCAAAGGTAGGCCTGCCCAGCAGCTCAGGCAGCCTGGGTTTGATCTGCAGATCACACGTATAGGTAGCTGGAAAAAACTAACTGTACATTATGTCCTCATATCCTTATGCAGGCATGGCTTGTGCATCTTCCCTACCAATAAAGTGTAAAAGCTCTAAAGAAAGTACACTACATGACTACACAGTCCAACACCTACTATCTACCAAAGAGAAATGAAAAGTTAAGGGACACACAAAAATTTGCCTACCGACAAGCCTAATTAGCTATATTGAAAACTAGATATTTCATATGGTCATTACCTGTTTAGTGAAGAGTCATGTGATAAAGACATTCAATTGATAACATTGTCAAATGAAAGTACTAAAATGTTGATTCGTGTTGTAGTAGTGATGCAGCTTATTGATATTTCATTGATTTAAGGAAGTGGGGGGGTGGAAATGACTAACGAATGGCTGCACATGGTGATAAATGTGCTTAAAAGAGGACTGAAGTATTGTAGTTCACCCAGGAGGAGTTCACTAAAGTTATTAACATACATGTTTTAAAAAGTAAATTTTAGCATTTAGTAAATTAAATACATGACATAAAGCAATTGAAAATTTCCCTAAGAAAAATTTAAGATTCAAATGACAAGCCTTATGTAGTCCTAAAAACTCCCCAAATACCACACAGCCATCTCATTAAGATGATCAGCAAGCAGAACATGATAGCATAAAAACTGAATCAATACAGTTACTCAATAAGGTGATGCAAATTAAAACCATTATATATTTGCTAGAGTGGCAGAAATTTTTAAAAATATAATGGCTTTATTCTTCTGTGGAGACAGAAGGAGTGCAAATGTTCATCTAGGAGGCAGTAAACACTGTATGTTCCTGGCAACACGGTCCTGCCATTTGGACTCAGGGGCACTTGCGCTCATCCAATGGAATCAGAATCCATAAGCTTAGAGGAGATTTAATTCAGATAAAAAATTATTGTAAAATGTGGAAATGAACTAGTCGCCTTTAACTGATGAATAGGTAAACAAACTATAGTACAATCAAGAAACAAAATATGCTCAGCAGTAAAAAGGAACAAAGGAACAAAATTGCATAGCAGTGCAATAATATGAATGAATGCAAATGAATTACGTGAAACAATAGAACTCAAGCTACACATTGTACAATGACACATCAGTTTCTAGAACTGATGAATCTGTGGGATCAGAGATCTGAGGAAATTCAGGGACTTGATAGCTGCCTTGACTATTAAGGGCCTTGAAGATTACTTTTGTTAATCTTTTTGAGATTATATTATAATTACAACATTTCCCCTTTTCTTTCAACAATCATGTATGTATGTATGTCTCTTTCTTTCTTTCTTTCTTTCTTTCTTTCTTTCTTTCTTTCTTTCTTTTTTTCTTCTTTCTATCTCTACTTATCATCTATCTACCATATATTTATCATCTATCTATCATCTATAATCATCTGTCATTTATCTACCATCTATCTTTCATCTTTCACTATTATTTGCCTCTTATTTCTGTCATCTACTTCCTACGCCCTATAATTCATTAATCTATTTTTCTATCATTATCTATCATTTACCTATCTATCATTTATCTCTATCCTCTGGAAAAAATCCAAATTATTGTCTATTATTATGTTATTCAATTTATTAAGCAAAGATTCACCTATAGTCCAAGGTAAAGAAGACTATTTCTTCCTTAAAAAGCTAGTATGCTTTATTGTATCAAAGAGAAAGATACAGTAAAATAATGAGAATTTTTGTTTGTTTGTTTGTAATCTGTGTTTTTAATCCAAATTCCCAGTCATCTTAAAACCAAATCTAATATTCAGTTCCAAATATTGGCATATTGTGGATGAATTGAGTGGTAAATTTTAAAATACTTTTCTTAGCTATGTTATTTCTTTAAAAAAAAAACTGCATTTTATCACACCCGATACTTTACGTTTTGACAACAAGCATTTGGAATCTAGCATGATGCAGCCATTAAGAAATTAAACCACCTAATTTTGCTCATAATAACCTCTTATGAGAATTTCCTCATAGAGAAGTAATTTGAGGTTCAGATAGGTCAAGGAAACTGGTGAAGATTCTTCAGCTAATCACAGATGATATTAAAATTCATTTTTTGTTAACTTTCTCCATTCTACCATCTTCTAATTAAATACATTTAAAATTAAAAATATCTTGTTTGGAGAAATAAGTACATTAGGTTTCTAAATAAAGAATGTAACTTTAATATTAGATTATAATATAACTTTAAAGTGGGGTGAAAACGAACACTGTTTTCAAAGGTATTTTGTGCTGGCTATCTTTTGTCAACTTTACCCAATAGAGGCACCTGGGAGAAGGGAAACTGAATTGAGGAATTTCTTACACAAGACTGGTATGAGCACAAGACTATGTGGACATCTTCTTGAAAGGAGACGGCCAAGCTCACTGTAGGTTCTGCCACTCCTGAGTAGGTGGCCTTGGATTGTATAAGAAAGAAAGCTGGGCATCAGAGGAAGCGATCCAGCAAGCAGCATTCCTCTATGGTTTTTTTTTCATTCCTACCTTCAGGTTTCTGCCCCAAGTTCCTGTTTTGACTTCCTCCAGTGACTAACTGATACACGGAAATATACGATGAAATTAATAATTTTTCCATAAATCGCCTTTGAAAGTAGTGTTTATTACAGCAACAGAAAGCAAACTAAAACACATTTCCTAGCTTTCAGCAAATTTGACTGTTTATATTATAGTATAATGTAATATTGAAAGTAAAATGTGTGTTACTTAGTCCTACATATTCAGCAAATATTTATTTTGAGAAATATGTACCTGTTGCACAGTCCGGCCATAATTCAATACTGTTATACCTTGCTGACTTAAAATAAATCATAGAATAAATATGTAAATATTATTAAATAATATAATACTTGAATAACCACATAAAATGATTCTTGTAAGATGTTAAAGAAAAAAATCTTAGCAGTTCTCAAAGTTTATAGAAAAATTCCGCTATGTCATGGGAAAGATGTAAATCATTTGATATCTAGTTTGTAATCATTTTTTAATTACAGTCACATTTTGGTGGATTGGAAAACATGGCCTTGAGGCTCACAGTGTGACTTTTACTGAAAGTTAACTAACTACAAAACTTTTGCTAGAACCATCATTGTTTCCTGCTCATTTCCATGAATTCATTTCATGTCACCAGCTATCAGTTCTGGGTGGCTTCCTATGGTCTCCTGTAACTGATTGGAACATAAATCCATACTCACATGCTTCAGGACAGCAAAGCCATTTTATTCCCATAAACAAGTGGTCTTTGTCCATCACTGCTCCTCTCATTTTAGACAATTCTTTTCTGTTTATGTCTTCTAGTGTTTGAATCTCATAACATGGAGATGGTGTGTGATCACGGCACAGGCCTAGTGGCCTTTTGTTCATAACGAGACAAGCAAATTGTCCAGATTGGCAGGCGCCCCCCGGTGATAGGTACCTGTAGCTAAAAATTTATGTATAACTTTGGAACATGAAGGATTCTGTATAAACAGAGTCACTAGTCTTTTGTCTGGCTAATTTTGAGCGATAGTTTATAATAATAACAGCGGACAAAACAATTTCCACAGAGTCTAGGAGAGGATGGCTACTCAAAACAGTTGATATTTAACGTTTTCTATTTTTCTCCTTGGCTTAAATTAGTTTGAGATACAGTCTGGCTTCTTCACCAGAGTATGAAATTAAATGTCAATCAAGTTTCACTTAACTAGTTTCTCAATTTCAATAAAAGATTTGATAACCCTTGCTGAAAATGTCTCCTCACTGATTGAGTTTCTTCATAATTAAGAGCTCTGCTCATCACTGTCTTTGCAACTATCCTCTCAGCAGTGAAACAGCAGCAAGATCTGCCCCTATCTTTTCTGTCTTAAAAACAGAAATGTCGAAGAAATAACATGGAAGTCAGGAAAGAAATTTTATTGCACAAGATTTGGCCCTTAACATAAAGAAAGGGAAAGAAAGAGTTTATGATTGTGCACATGGAGAAAACATTAGACAGCATTTCTATGTTTGAGATTCCTACTCTTTTAAAATAATTCTTATTCAGTTCAAACCCATCTATTGAAAAACCTCCATCCTCAGTATGACTTTCTGCATATGGGGCAATGGGTATTACACTATTAAATTGAAGGAAGAGGATTCAACTAAGATGTCTACAAAGAATTTGTGAGCTTGTGTTATAAAACCAGATTTTTTTGATAAAACAGATTATAAAAACAGATTTCTGCCCACCATAGACTGCAAACTTACGTAGTTTCAGAAAAAGATCTCCTTCATCCCAACTGTTTAGCTTGCTAAAGTACAAACGATGGGTAACCCATTCGGGGTAGGACTGGTGCAGCGGCGTTGCGTATGAGCTGCTGATGGCAGCAATGAGCACAGTCCCTTTTCCCCTCACAAGATTTTCTTGCCACCGAAAAAGGTGAAATACACTGAAATTTCTTTATACACAGTGGGATGCTCTGTTAATGGCTCCTTCTCACAAAGAGAAAATGAAACTGAATTAAATCTAATCAAGTTTCATTTACTACAAAAGTCTAAATGCCCATAGTCACTGTATTTCTAACTAACCATGTTTAGCTTATCATACCAAAATGCCTTTATTGAACTCCATTATAGTGGAAGTTTGCCAGACAACCAATCAGCTCTATTGAAATTTTCAGACTCTAAATTTCCGTGCCGATTTCAAAGGAGAACGGATAATTCAAAAGAAATACACATAATTAACATGATTAACTAACGTTTGAAAACGTGTGTATCGGCTTTTAAGATGTTAATTGCATTGATTTCAAGTAGAAATCTGGGCGCATGAAACATTTAAAAGGTGGTAATTTAGGGTGCAGTGTGGAAGGGAAATTACTCTAGTACAATGAGAAAATGTCTAAAGTGACCACAGGGGGGAGAAAAAAATCAAGAAAAAAAAAGCAAATGTGAAGAGCCAAGAAAAACATTAGTAGCTTTAAAAAGAGATAAACAATGAGAGCCCACTCCTTATCAAGTAGTCAAAGTGGGCGCTTTGCTTTACTGTACCAAAGTCCTTATCAGACTGCAATGGATTTGCATAGTTGCACTCATTTTATTAGCATGAAAGTGAGTGTTACTTTTATTAGAGACAAATTGGAACAGTTAATCACATACCAATGGATATATGTTTGATCTTTAAAATAATTATTAAAAATCAATTTTAGAATTGACTAGAACTTTATCATGAGAAAGTTCTTGTCTTTGCACCAAGCGTTTCCTCCAGTGTTGTTAATACTAGTGTTACACATAATAATGGAATTTAACGAGAGGTAGTAGGAAGTGTTTCTCTCACCGTGTACAAAGTGGTTGATTTTAATTGAATAAACAAACAATAGAATACAGTTTGAACATTTGCATCATGTTTTGTTGAATATATAATGAAAGAGGACATGTTTTGAATACAAAAGTAAAATGATAATATACATTTATATCCAATAAGAATTTCATTTTGATATCAACATAGTTACTATAGAAAGCTCTGTAATGGCTATATAGAATTATGTAGCCAGTGAGTAAATAAGTAGGAAGGATGTCAGTGCTGATGCTTTTCTGAATTTTGCACATTCATTAAACTGTGTGAGCTAATAAATTATAAATAGCTTAGCCCATAGTACAAGATCGAATACTTACAAGAAAAAAGCATTAATTTTTATGTGAGGAAATATGTCCTTCCCTCTTTCCTCTTAAGTAAAATGGTTGCTATGTCTTCAAGCTATAAAGTAATCATTCAAACTTCTTCTGATACTTGATATGATTTTTTAAAATTATAAACACCATGTTTTGAAAATTTTATCACTATGTCCCTAAGTCATCTACACTAATCTATAGTGACTTTAAATCATTCTATTTTTGACATGTTTCTTAGACTAGCACTATGTAATATAGCCTTTATATTTTTCTGAATTACTTCCAATTTATTTAAAATACTTACTTTGTTGTCCCAATTATAGAATGCTATTAGGATAAGTTATACATCACACCTGAGTCTTTGCAATAAGCAGTAAATTATTTTTCTCTCTTGAGCATTTCACAATATAGTCCAGTGTCATCGTTATTGCATTTGACAGCATCTGTGGTTTTAGAAATCAGAGAGAAAACTCAATTGCGTTTACTAGTACCATCAATAGCAACAAAACATCTTTGAGCGAACCTTGTTCCCAAAGAGAGCACATGGCTTATCTTTATGGTCTCTTCGTTCTAAATGTATGCCCTGTACTGTGAAAAGGAACACAGACCTCTGCTTTGGCTTTGACAGGCAGTTGTCTTGGTGCTGTATTTTGTCACTAGGGCTTGCTGCAGGGGCATGGAATGATAAATGCAGCTTTCTTTGTGGTGTAGTGCTCCACTTCTGTGGGAGAAAGTCGTTACGGTGTTTGTTTCCTGCAGTAGTAATATCGTCTGCGTACAAGAGTCTTACATCCCTTTAACTTTTTCTAGTAGCAATCAGGAGCCAGCCATGTTTCCCATCACCCTTTCTCAGATGGTTCTGAGTAAATGGATTTGGTAGAGATGTCTTGTTACTAGAGTTTCTAAGCACCTATCTAGAAGATAAACTTTTGGTAAGACCAAGAATATAATAGCATCCAGGAAGTATGAGCAGTTTGATGTACGATAACTTCTCTGCCATCCAGTGAGACGTTGTGATTTCTCCAATAAGTTCTAGATTTCAGTCTTGAAAAGGACCAATCAGTCTCTTCCTTTAAGTAACCTATATCACCCTGAGGTAACAATAAATAGCTATGTAAGACATTTCTGCATTATTTATTCTTGTTTCTTGAATATTGTGTCTCAGGTCTCATTCCTTTAGCAGGAGGTGTTGTGCACCAAATCTGACAGAGCAGAAGAACACAGTCAAGTCCTAGTATTTCTTCCTCCCCAAACCAACAGGAAGCCACACAAAATATCGCTTTTCCTACATGCATCACCAGAAATAACATGAAACTTTCTCTCAGAAGCAAAGGCAAATGGAGAATTTGCGGAGGGAAATTTCTCCAACATGTGTGCTAAGACTCACCACCTCCTTACAAGTGAGCTCTTAACAACCCTGAAAAGAAAAATAGAAATAATAAAGAAAACCTAAAGTAGACGTTGTCTACAAAGGTACAAGAAATATAAAGAACTACAAACAGATTAAATCAGAAAAGAAAGTCCCCTCCCACATAATAATCAAAACACTAAACGTATAGAATTAAGAAAGAATACTAAAAGCTGCAAGGATAAAAGACAGAGAGGCATGTCAATGCAGACCTGCTGGAGACACATCTGACTTTTCAACGGAGACAGAAGGACTTGGAAAGATGTGCTCTAGACTCTAAGGGACCACAAACCTTAGCCCAGACTACAATTCCCAGGAAAAATTTCAAACACCACAGATGGAGAAAATAAGTTATTCCACGAAAGAGATAAATTTAAGCCGTATCTATCTACAAATCCAGCCCTACAAGGCTGTGATAGAAGGAAACTTTCTATCTAAGGATGTTAAATATATCCTTGAAAACATAGGAAACACATAATCTCCCACCAACAAAACCAAAAGAAAGGAAACACACACACACACACACACACATTCCACCACCACCAACAACAACAAAAACAAAATAACAAGAATTAACAACTTTCAGTCATTGATGCCTCTCAATATCAACAGTCTTATTGCCCTTCCCCAAAAGATACTAACTGGCAGAACGGATGTGAAACTACAATCTGCCCTGTGAGATGAGAAGGTACACAAGCTAGAGAGGCCAGAGGTATGATGAAATAAAAGTCAAAAGAGAGACATATAAAGCTATTTTAGATTCAAAGTATAGTACAAGTCACTAATCAGGACCTATGTGCATGTGCTATTTGTGTGCACAAATCAGGGGATGGAATAGGAAAGTTTCATGTGGGTGTGGGTTTGGGAGAAGCAGGGGAAGGCAGGCAGGGAGAGAAAATAAAAAATACAGTTTTTCTCCAATTCTACATTCAGAAGTAGAAGTTAATATGTTGTAAAACAATATATAAATTATTATCTTCTTTACCTCCCATGCACGGACACTTGGATATAAAGTGACAATTGTTTGATTGTCTAGAGGCACTCATTGTTTAATACAGTTTGACATTTCCGTTCTCAGCACAGCGTCCAATAAAAGTCAGCATCAACTGTATATTTGGTAAGTAAATATAAACATCCCAAGATTGTAATAAGTATTCAGTAGAAGTGAGATGAACTAACATGTTTACTTAGCAAATATCAAACACCCTCGCATGTTTTGCTTTATTTAATTCTCAGAACAGTTATAGAGGTCTTGAGAGGTCATATGGCTCTCAATGGAACCCTTCTTTATAATGTTAAGTGCTGTCGTGGCCCTTGAGATGCTGTTTAGGTTGATAAAATATAGACAATGTTTCTGCTTATGAGATTTTTTTAAATTTTGTGGTAATTTTAACTTTTGTGCATAGAAATAACTACTAAGTCAGTCTCCATTCTGTAGCTGCCACCACAGAGTATGTGTTCTTCAAGATTGTCTCTATAGCACACCAAACAAATCACTAATTTTCACTTCCAAAGTTTATAGTTTTGTACTTAAAGCATTTATTTCACCGTTTAACTTTTTATACAGACTCAATATGTCTCAATGTCTGTAAGGAATTAATCTTTGATTCTAAGGATATTATTTCTTTTCATTTTAAAGGCCATTCCCTTAGTAACATCAAAGGTCATCCTTTTTTATTGTATTTTTATAGATACATGAAGTCTACCCAGGTTATATCCTCTTATAATAGCCTCAATCTGTCCACCTCTTACTAATCTTATGTTGTACCAACTATTGTGTCTGTAAATTTGATATGCACATGTGGAATTTTCTTAATCATTTTTATTTAGGCTTAGTATTATTAGAGTTGCTTCATATTTGTTGGTTAACATAAGGAAAAACTAATAATTATAATAAATAAAATATATATCACAGGATTCTGATTGCTTTTTAGATGTTCAATAAATTTTCATGTGAGATAATTCAATTGATAGAGACATTAAATTCACAATTCATTTTTATGTTCATCTAAACCAGTCACATCTAGAATAATACATTTTTTTAAAATCAGCATTAATGAACTATTGGCTTGTTAGAAAACTAAAAGGAAATAATTACAAAACCTTAATGTTCTGTCAGTAACTTGTTATGGGGCCAGATGCTATGGGTAATTTAATTGTGCTTAACGCCCTGCAGCAATCTCTCACAAGTCATGACCCAGAGAAGCACCTGCTGATGCTGATAAATCATTATAACCCTTAATAAACATAAAATGCTAGACATAAATGATATGTGAGTTGATCATTCGCAATATGTGGTGTAAGTTAGAACAATAATGAATAAACAAAACTATCTTTTGCTGCTTTAGGACCAAGCAATTATTGAGAAACAACTGTCATATAAATGATAGCATCCAGCCCTTCTGGAACAGTAAGATGCGCTAACACCTTCTTGATAAACTCACTAAGTCATCAAAGCACCCTCAGAGTGAGAAAGAATGTCATGCCATTTATAGTCAGAGAGTTGAGACACAGAAAATCTATGAAACTAACTAACCTAAATTCTTTTTTTAAAGTGACTTTTATTGAGCTCTCCGTTTTTCTCTGACCCAAATTCTATGGTTTATGAATGGTAGCATGAGGTTTAGGATTATGCACTTAAACTCCAGAAACCATTCTCTGATGCATTACTATTCCTTCTAGGCTGGTGGAAACTAATGTTCAATTTCCTGAAATATGTTTATAAGATTATCCTTGTATTGTCAGCTGAGGGATAACTTTTAGAATAGCAGGTCAGTTTGTTCTCCCATCCTGCCATCTCGTCTTGCTCAGTTCCTTGCATGTGCACACTCAAAAGTGGTCCCCTGTACTCTTCATGTCCTCAGTCTTGCTGTATTGTTTCCAAGGAACACAGCCTAAGTCTATGCTATGTGTTCCTTCCTGTGCTAGCTACCTTCTGAGCATCCATTCATTGCTCTCTTTCCAGTCTACATCGAGAAGCCTATTTTTGAGATACCTAGCCTCTCAAGATTTAAAAAAAAAATTCAAACCAAGCATTGTCCAAATTATTTGCCCATTTAGTCACACAGAGCCTACTTTGTTATCAGATCAGTTGTCGTATGTCACTGTTTCCTCTTAACTCTAATTGTACTTAATAATGGCCCCAGAGTGCATGGCTAATGCTGCAGTCTTATTCCAAAGGTAGCAATTACAAAGTTATTTTCATTACCTAAAGGGGGTGAACATCCTAACTAAATATTAATAATTCTTCCAAAGGTTCTCAATAAAATCAATCTTTCTATTAAATTGAGAAAAATGAAAGACAAAATCATGCTTGCCTTTCTGTTACATCATTAGCTCTGAAAAAACATAGTACTGACAGGTAAGGGCTTAGTTAACATAGTGCAGGCACTGATTTCATGTGCTAGTGTGTAGGTAGAAACATACTACACATAAAACCTCATCTTCCATAATTTCATGTAAGTTATACCCTAAGGCTAAGGAAGTAATACAGGACTGACAAGTGGCTTTTATTCTAGTGTATACTTCTAGCATTGATAACCCTGTGTAATTTCCACCATAATCAATCACCACCCAGAAAATTTTTTATGCTATTTCTCTACAGACCAGATACTCCCCCATACCATGTGATGGTATCTGCGTTTGTTCTTTATTCAAAATGCTGTTGTTGTTGGGTTGTGCTTCAGCATATTAATGATGAGGCAATGCCTACTATGAGGAACTTAGGAGTTCATTGAGGGTGTGCCCTCTAAGGAGATTCAAGCAAGTCCCTTAGGAATCCCAGCTAGTTTTCAGTCACTTTTTGGCATCTCTTTCTGCTATAGGACCTATCAATCCTGCAATACGTCTTTCTCAGTAGTGTATCTATCATGAGGCTTCCATAGTAGTAGATTGATATTGTCCCATTGACCTTGAAATTCTATAACCGCATGACCTAAGTCAACCTTTGGTGTTTTTATGAAGTTACCCAGAATTGGATATCTTATTACAGCAATAGTGACATAGGTGTGTATATGGGGTATGGAGAAGGAGATTATGTATGCAAGCTCCATAGTACTACAGTGTAACTATGCATTTTATCTAAAGAATATTTGAACAATTGAGTTGTTTTAGAATTTGGACAGATGTAAATACCTATTTAACTTCATTGAACTAACACAGATTTTGATTTAGACTGTACAAAATTCTAGGAATAGAATTTCCCAGTCACATATTTAAATGTATAGTAAGTAGCCAAAAGTTTTTTAGAGTGCCATTACAAAGGTTGCTAAAGCTTTATGTCCATTCTGTTGGTTACAATTTTTAATAAATTTTATATTTGTAATTACTGCGATTACAATAGCTCAAAGATTTACTGTGTAAATAATTGTGATTAATTTCTTAGTTTAAATTATTGAAGGCTTTATTCCCTAGATATAATGATCTAAACTCCTCTAATATCATTATGATGCTGAAATATGTTTAAGATCGATTAAGAACTGTTCACTTACCAAGTGTGCAATGAACCTGATAATGAGAAACACAGGGAATTCCATCAGAGCAATTATGGGAAGAAAAGAATGACTCTTCATAACTACCCACTATCCTCTGCTCTTGGATTATTTTTATAAATAGTACAACAAGAGAAAAATTAGGTTTCCTATGTTTTATTTATTTGTCCTGAGGGGGTCAGTCAGGATGGTCTCAAGTCCATTATATAGATAAGGATGATCTGTCTGCTTCCACTTTCCAAGCGCTAGGTTAATGGAGTGTGTGTTCATGGCAAAATATCATTAATTAACATGCTTCAATTGCTTTGTGCTGGGATTAAAGAAGCAGAATACTGATTATACATTACTACACCAATGGATTTGTAAACATTTACAAATCATATAGTAATGGTGTAAATTGAGAACAGAAAGAACCAAATAATTCATGAATGAAAGGTCAAAAAATGTCCTTTCCTCATAAAATTGTTGGATCGTTATCAAAAACAAATACCCAGAATCAGAATGAAATATTCTTGACTTCATTAAAACATACAGGCAAATATCTAGAGATAATAATGCAGAAAACTTTGCAATGTAATTAAAACCTGCTTTGATATTTTAATTAAGCCATACTAATTCAATTGATGAGGTAATGCCAGCCTGTGATTTCAGGACACTTTTAATTGTAGCTGAGGGGGAAGGATGTCAAGTTCAAGTCAGTCTGGGCTATCTAAGAACTTTAGGCACAGGACCAGGAAGAAAGAAGAAGGGGAGAAGGGGGAATAGGAGGAGGAGGAAGAGGACAATGAACTGGAAGAAGAGGAGGAGAAAGGGGAAGAGAAGGAGAAGGGGGAAGAAGAGGAAGAGAAACAAGAAAAAGAAGAAGAAGAAGAAGAAGAAGAAGAAGAAGAAGAAGAAGAAGAAGAGGAGGAGGAGGAGGAGGAGGAGGAGGAGGAGGAGGAGGAGGAGGAAGGGAGGAAAAGAAGGAAGAGGAGGAGAAGGCAGCTGCACCAACAGGGCAAGGGATGGGCATGATGATCAGTGGTGGAATGCTTGCCTCCTATGAGCAGGGTTTTGGGTTTGATTCCCAGTTCTACAGACATCACAGAAATGAGAACAAAACTTAAATCTTAAAGAATTCTGATGAAAACTTTCCAATACTGTTTCATTATTGTTAACTGTGTACTATAAAGAGGCAAATAAAAGGAAACAGATGTTCTATTTTCTCCTTTTCTTCTGATCATTTTTCTTTTTCAAATGCTCTTTATTCTTCTGATATACATAATATCTGACTTGGAAATTCTCCAAAACTACCCATAAGAACAACAACAGAAGACCAAAAAAATGACTCAGATGTTAAGAGTGTTTGTTGCCCTAGCTAATTCAAACTGGGTTCTTAGCACCCACACCTGGGAGCACACAGCTCTCTTTACCTCCAGCTGGAGGAGTTTCTAAGCCTTCTTCAGGCTTCTCAGACATGTGTACATGTGGCATACATTCATAAAATATACATACATATACAGAGAATAAACCAATTAAACAATAGGAAGAATGAAGTATTAGTGAACAGCTACTATAGTTAATAGAGCTACACTAAAATAAGTCGTACTCACTCCCCAAGGCCTATCCTTCTTTTTATGATTGGCAGTTAATTGCGCTAATTAGTGATCTGGAAACAATATTCACAGTAGCTTCCCAAATGTTATTTAGATACATACACGTGTGTGTGTGTGTGTGTATACTATAACCATATATTTGTGAATTTTTTTCATCATTAACTGAATTTCCATAGAATTTTCTATTAAGAAAAACACACAAAACTGTATATTCAATTAATTAATTATGTGTTGAACACAAATGTTCCTGAAAACTTAGGTCTACAAAGGACGATTTATTAAAAGCAAAGATTGGCCTAGTGACTAAACTTCAGAAAAATCAATTCTAGTTGCCATGTAGTCACAAGACCTAGTATCAAATCTAAAATATGAAACACAGTAGTATACTTTTGCATTTGGTTATCTTTATTATTTTTTGTTCCGTGCAAAGCTTTGTGATTCTTCAACATGCATTTCAGTGCAAGTCTTCTCAAAATTTAAGACAGTGAGCTTGAATCATCCTTTGAATAAAACATATTCTATTGTTACAGAGTTTTAAAAAATGATTATCTGTCTAGCCATTGATTTCTCCACCATTGCAAATTTAGAAATAATTAGTTAGATTATATCTATTCAAATTAATGTTAATTCTTTTTTTTGGAACTACCAGCATCAAGTCTAAGACTGTGTCCTTGTCATTCATATCTTCTAGCATTACACTTTGCTTCAGTATATTTCCTTTAGCCTTGCTATTTCCTTTACACATATATAAGGGTGCTGACATCTGTAGATACTGGTAATTTAGAGAAATGTGTCACTTATATGATGAGTTGTTAAAGAAGCATCATTTATCACTTGATCCCTTTGCCCTTATTCCCAAATAGTCAATTTTCTCCTTTGAGAATGATAGATTACCACAGACTATACATTACAGGTTATGTTCTGACTGAAAAGAGGGTAATTTCAGACTATTTTCTATCAGGGAAGGAATGCCCATCCACTGACATTTTCTCAGATAGTTCACCGATAACCATAAGCGTAGATATCAGTGCCTCTGGAACAATCTTTAGCAAGGTGACATGGAGCACTCCTAAGTGGAGCTAGGCTAGCAGACCTGCGGTGATAGATCAAGAGACTGCGGAGCCCGGAAAGACAGAAGACAGAGCGGAAGAAGCAGTCACCAAAACTCTGTATGTTCAACTGTTGCAAAAAAAAAAATAACTATTTTTCTGATTCTATGCTTTTATTTTCTTAAAGTGATAATTTAACGAATACTTGGGTAAGCCTATCTTTTCTGCTTTAAAATAATACAATTTCAAAAACACTGTGAAAGTTTCACATTACATAATAATGTGAGTATTCATGTAATACTTCAGGACTCGCTTTTAAACTTTTCAGAACTTGAATGTCAGTGTTTTTTCTTCAAGTTCCTTAAATTAGACATCCTAATTTCTAAGCCTATCATCTTGCTCTTGAATATAATAGGCATCTGTTTCCACTTACATCTTTTCCAGAATGATTAATTAATTTTAAACTGATTTACATCAACTTAACTAATATTAATGAGTTAATTAAACAATTAATAATGATCAAAATCAACAACACATTAATCACTTAAAATTAACAGGTAGCATTAAACCTGAATAGATTTCATCTTTGATCTCTTCCCTAAGATTCCCATAGCTTATTTTAAAGATAATATGCATTCCTATATGTAGGAAATCGTAGTTGTCCAAGACAATTACAATGTGTCTAAGTCATATGAAAATAAGCCAAGGACAAAAAACATAAATTTATTATGTGAGAGTAATATGTTTCCTTCTACTTTTTATCTGTCCTACACCATCTGCAGTCAATTAAATGATTCCCAGGTGTTCATGGTAATTGCTGTAACACAAGATTACATGTCACTTTATGGGTCTTTAAATATTTATTATAAAACCCTCATCTACATTTTTCTCAGTCATCTAGGCACAAAACATGCTGATGTTTAGTAGTGACACACAAAAAGTTAATTGGCCTCATTGAATTATTCTATAGATTAAATTTCAATTAAAATCCTTTTTAAGAGCCAAGAATTGAAAAAAAAAACAGAATATCTAGGATTCTGACTTAGTTTTACATTCTTGACTAAAAAATGCTGCATACATGAATCTAAGATGCATGAAAAAAGACAAGGTCATTTTTGTTAGGATCACTGAACATTGAGGAGTGTAAGTTATCAGAAGGTTCATCAAACAATTTCCCACACTAAAGGTAAAAAATAACCTTTTGCTTTTAACGTAGAGGAGAAGAGACATGGAGACAGTCTAGTATAATACAGTTATTTTGTCCATTAGGAACACCCAGAGGTTTGGTCAAGTGTTTAGAATTATTTATGTGTAGACCTATTGAAAATTTTGATCACTTATATAAATACAACAATACTATATTCCAGGGAACATTGCAAGCCTTTCATGGGAACTTTGTATTTTATTTTCTGAATCTGTCGTAGGAGGTGTATCCTTGCATTATGTGCATGAGAGGCCAGTGTAGGTTCCTCCATCTTCTGGGCCTCACATGAGGAGAATTTAGCTGACCAAATGCGGTTAACTGTTAAACCATATTTCCTTTAAAACTAGAAATTACTCTCTGTAGCATTTTTATATATAGTACAAGTCATATGAATTTACTTGTAATATTATGATTAGTGAAGCTTTACATATCTACACACCTTTTAACAGTTTTTCATTGAACTTATATCTTGAATCTCTATGCCAGGTGAGTTATTACTCCTGTCCTGTGAGTTTGGTTTTCTTCTAAGAATGCCTAGACAGAAAAGGCAAAAGTTTTTTAGTCCTCTGAATTAGCCAGAATCAAGTCTGCTACAGGAGCTGACTGCCATGACATTTACTCTGTGTGGTGCTTAAAACTGCAAGCATGAACTAGAATACTGGGGGGAAACAGACAGAAGAAAGAAGAAAACTGTAATAAATACAAATACCACGTTGTTACTATCTTGCAAATGGTACCTAGTTTTTTTTTCTTATTGCCATGGAATCTAGCCTATTGAAAAACTCAGGGTCATATTCACACAATAATCACTGATAATAGCTGAAAATGAGAAAATCGGCTCAAAATAGGGTATAAAACCACTGTTTTTTTATTAATTGGAAATTAGCAATATAGAATGTAACTAAATAATTCTTGAGAATGACACTAGCAGTGGCCAGAGGCTAATTCTTTCAGAATTCATTTTCTGAAAGAAAATAAAGAATTCTTTATTTGATTAAAAATAAAGAAAAAAAAAACAAAAGGTAAGATGCTATTTGAAGCAAAGGATTGTGGTTTTAAGCACCCCTTAAAAAAAGAAATATCCAGAATGATATTCCAGTTCTTACATACCAAATTACCTAATTGTTTCCTCAGATAATGATGCAGACTTGGTATGCTGGCAAGTATCACTACGTGTATCACACAGAAAGAACTGTACAAATAGACATTGAAGTTCCTCAAGAGTCACTACCGACATTCAAGTCGGTGGGGGGGGGGTTACCTAATGCTTTGAAATAATTGTAAATAAGTTCTACTTATTAAGATTCTTCTTTGTTAAACTTTTATCTTTCTATCTGAGTCCTTTATGTATAGACTGGATAATGTCACGAGAGAGTGAAAAACCAGTTAGCTTCATCCTCCGCCTTTGTGATTGTTAGACAGGAGTGACCTTAAGCTATAGGATATCTGTCTACCTCCAACACCCAGGTACAAGGATACAAAAGGGTGCCCCACCACATCTGAATATACAAGATCATTTAATATATTATTACTCTCTATAAGTTAATATGCATTTTATCTTTGTTTATTGGCAGTTACAAAGGACATTAAAAATATAGGATTCAACAACAGTGCGCTCAAATCACCAGATTTTAGGTTAGTTTCCTTAATTAAAATGTATTTCTCATTGGCTATATAATTATTCATTAAAATTAAGCATCTTTTCTTTCCCTCTCTTCTTCTCTTTTCTCTCATTTGATGCTATTAATATTACATTGAAAGAGTTTGCAAGAATGGTTAAAATGCAAACAAAATATATTCTTTGTATTCCATGCGTAAAAGCATGCAGATGGAATTTGTCTACACACCCTGTAATCAAACAGCTGCTTCATGCCACAGGCAGGAATCATGCAACTATTATTTGACAGTGGATTTTACAATGTAGTCTGTGTGTTTTTAATTTATCTGTTGACAATTCTACTGAGAACCACTTCAGCTATCTTGAATTGAACGAAATAGAAATTTCTATTCTACTAAGTAGTTTTAACTATGAGTAAATATTGACTCGGGGAATGTCCTCATCTTAGACCCAGTTCTTCAGGTCATCTTGTACAGTTTCAAAACGATCACAAATTGCCATTGCCATTGCCATCGATGGTTTCATGATTTTGGCACACTTATGAATGCATAGAAATATTTTATTCCTTTAATTTTTAGTCGAATTACTTTAAGCCCCCTTTCATTTTTCTATTTTTTATTTAAAAGCAAAACAAAAACAAACTATTTTTTTGAATTTTAGTGCATATTCCAATTCCCACTTCCCCCCATCCTCTCTGCCTTCCCCCTCACCCCACCGCACTCCCATCCACTCCTCTGAGAGGGTAAGGCACATTGCTTTGAGGAAGGATCAAGGCAGTCCCTACTACAACCAGACTGAGCAAGGTATTCATCCAAAGGGAATAGGTTCCAAAATGCCAGTACAAGCAGTAGGGATAAATCCTGGTCCCACTGCCAGTGTCTTCAGTCTCCCCAGCCATGCAACTGTCACCCACATTTCGAGGGTTAGTTTAGTCCTATGCTGAATCCTTCTCTATCTGGCTGAAGTTGATGGATTTCCATTAGCTCAGGTAAGCTGTTTTAGTGGGTGTCCCCATCATGGTCTTGACCTCTTTGTTTATATTCCTACTTTCACTCTTCGACTGGACTTTGGGAGCATAGTCCAGTGCTCCGATGTGAATCTAAGCCCTTTTTCCTAAGTAATCTATTTTAGTTTATCACAAAATATGCTATTGAACAAATAATAGATAGTTCCTGTCAAACTAATTCTTTTACTTTATTAAAGCATATAATATGTCAAAAATCTTATATTTCTGCAAAGAGGGTAGATATAGTTAATATTCCTACTTATAAATAGTGAATATTTTGTAATTATTATTTCTCTATAATTCAATTAGAAATATTGAAAAATTAATTTCTCACTAAAATAGGATAATTAATTCCTCAAACTTAACCATCTCCCACTCTGTGAATATCACACATATAATAGATGATGAAGCTAAATATAGAAATGCAGATAATAGCAATATAAACATGAGTGAAACAATGATAGTATTGTGCGATTTTATCACATGCCATAAATATATCAAAATATTTTAGCATTACATGCATATCAAATATACATCATTTTATATAGGTACACCTGAGTTTTGATTTGTGTTTTTTTCTTATAAAAATGGAGTGAAATAATTACACGTGCTATTTTGATAAAATGTCAATAGCTAAATTAAAATTTATTTGATAACACAAGTGAAACCACTTAGGAATGAGGATTTTTCGCAGTTGGTAGATTGCTTAGCATGACGGAAGCCTTTGGTTAAATCCCTAGCAGTGCTTGCAGCATAAACAGAATATGAAAGGTGGAGTCAAGAGGTCAAGGGTTCAAGCTTATCCTCAGCTACACAGCCAGTTTAAGGGCAGTCTAGTTTATGTGACACACTATTTCAGAAGGCAAAAGAAGTAAACAAACAGAAGTTCTGGTATTCTTTCTCTTCAATTTGTCTTTCAGGTATTAAATCCTTCATATATAATCTTAACAAAATGTCCATCAGAAAAAGGAAGTACTAATATTTACTATTGTCAAAAAATTTACAATTGTTTATAGATATGTAATATTCACCAGAAAATACACAATATCAAAGATACACAAGCATGTGATGCAAGCTACCGCCTGTGTTTTCTAAACATATTTTGATATACTATGAAAATATTTCCATTAAAATAATACATTTTGAAACTTAGGAGTCAAGAATTAGAGAAGGAACACAACTTCATGTATTTCAGCTTGACCACAGAATCTAAAATGGAGTAAGACAGAATGAACAGACTTTACCTCTGAACACTCACCGACTGCCAGCTGTCCAGTGAGCTGCCCCAAGTGGTTTCTTGCATTCACTGTTACATTCCTGTCAGACTGTAAGACCAGGGGACTGTCCTAGGAAACATGCATAAAACAAATAAATCAAATCAAAGCATAGCTGCAATCAGAACACATGAAATCATGCTGTACGTGTTATATAAATTTTCTTGATAAAGAGTAGGCGATTGTATTAACATTTGCTTGAAGTGGGTAAAGAAATGGTGTCCAAAAATATAATTTTACAATGGATTGGAAAGCATTTGTGTTTATATCTAGGCATTAACAATCTAATGACAGCATTTTCAATTCTACTGATGGCTCTTAGCCAAGAGTATAAACGCCCCTATATTCCCTTTCTTAATGGTATATAAACTTGTTGGCACAGATAATCCATCCAATCCCAATAGGAAATTCCATCTACGTAATTTTTAGACTTTACTATTAAGTTTTACTTATTTGTCTGAAATTTTCATAAACTATTTTTTGAGAGTAGGTGAATTATCACAACTCTGTGGATGTAGCTCATTTCCATTATTTATTCATCAGTTTTGGACAACTAGGATGTGTCTACTTCCTATGATAAACAGAGCACCAGTGAGTGTTGATGAGCAAGTATGTCTGTAGTAGATGAAGACTTCTTTGGGCATATTCTCAAGAGTGGTTTAGCTGTGTTATGTGGTAGATATACTTTCAGCTTTCGATAAATTCCTGTGATGATTTCCAAAGTAGCTCTAACAGTTAGAACTTCTACTAGTAAAACTAAGTATCCCCTTTCTCTACATAGTCAACATCATCTGTTGTCATTCATTTCATTAACTTTATGTATTCTTTACTTTCATATTTTAAGTTTATAATTACTATATTCCCCCCTTTCTTTTTCCTAACTCCATACCCTCCCAGTTACACTCCTTGTTCTCTTTGTTTGTTGAACAAAATGGCCATAGCTAATTTCACTTTTGGTTTGGACACTTCTCCAAACTGAGATATTTTAGGTCAAAATGAAGTTTTATTTTTCTTTTAAAATATGATTAAGAAGAAATTATTTAATTATTTTAAGACATTAATATAAGAGAAATATTATAACATTAAAAATAGAAATAAGTAAAAATGTATCTACTATATCTCTGTAAGTATAATAATAATAGACATCCATGTTTGAATACACTGAATTACTTTAAATCAGCTAGATCATTCCTACAATGTAACATGTGCAAATTCTGTAGACAGTACCTATTGTCCACCAAGTACTGTTTCTGGTAAAGTACTTATACCCAATAAGAACTCTGCAGTATCTGATAAGTACATAGAGTATATTTTTTGTAGCATATATACATATACAAAACAATTACACTCAGACTGATAAAATACAATCTAGGCATTTTAAAGAGTTCTATAAAAAGAGGCCATTAATTTTAAGGAGAGGAGAGAGGGTTATATGTAAGGGCATTGAGGGGTGAAAGAGAAGGGAGAAATGCTGTACTTAAAATACAATCTTAGACCCAAAAAGATGAACATGGGATGTACTCACTCATAATTGGTTTCTAGCCATAAATAAAGGTCATTGAGTCTACAATTTGATATCCTAAAGAAGCTAAATAAGAAGGTGAACCCAAAGAGAAACATATAGTTATCCTCCTGGCTATGGGAAGTAGACAAGATTGCCGGGCAAAAAACTGGGATCTTGGAGGTGGGGTGGGATGGGGGTAAGGGGAGAGGGGGAGAGAAAAGTGAGAAGGGGAGGATGGGGGGAACTTGGGGAAACGGGATGATTGGGATATAGGAGGGTTGGATAGGGGAGCAGGGAAGCACAATTCTTAGTTAAGGGAGCCACCTTAGGGTTGGCAAGACACTTGAACCTAGAGTGGCTCCCAGGAGCCCAAGGCGAGCTCCACAGTTAGTTCCTGGGGCAGCTGAGGATAGGGAACCTGAAATGACCCTATCCTATAGCCATACTGATGAATATCTTGCATATCACCATAGAACCTTCATCTGGCGATGGATGGAAATAGAGACAGAGACACACACTGGAGCACCAGACTGAGTTCCTAAGGTCCCAATGAGGAGCAGAAGGAGGGAGAACATGAGCAAGGAAGTCAGGACCGCGAGGGGTGCACCCACCCACTGAGACAGTGGGGCTGATCTATTGAGAGCTCACCAAGGCCAGCTGGTCTGTGATTGAAAAAGCAAGGGATAAAACTGGACTCTCTGAACATGGCGGACAATGAGGGCTGATGAGAAGCCAAGGACAATGGCACGGGGTTTTGATCCTACTTCATGTTCTGGCTTTGTGGGAGCCTAACCAGTTTGGATGTTCACCTTCCTAGACCTGGATGGAGGGAGAAGGACCTTGGATCTTCCACGGGGCAGGGAACCCTGACTGCTCTTCGGACTGGAGAGGGAGGAGGAGAAAAGTGGGGGAAGGGGGACAGGGGCGGGAGGAGGGGGAGGGAAATGGGAGGCTGGGAGGAGGCAGAAATTTTTTTAACTTTTTTCTTTTCAATAAAAAAAAAAATAAAAAACATAAAAGAATTATACATTAAATAATAATCTGGATGCAGGAAATAAACCTAAATGTCCCTCATAATTCAAAAGTTGTGAATAATTGATTAGTCAAATTTGAATTTGCATTATTCTTACGCATTTGATATATAGTATTTTGCTTAGATCCATAAAATTTATGAGATTATTTGCTTTCATTTGAATTACTAAACATACTAAAAATGAACACATTGCAATATAAGTACAATGGAAAGAATAAGATCCAGGTATGTTTAAATAATGGGCTGTGGAAGTGTTACAAGTATTGTAAGATTTATTGCTGTTTGAAAGATCTTAAGAGGAAAGGAAAGGAAATTTAAAAGGCAACAGTCAACAGGCATTTCATCTGCTCTAATACAGAAATAGATGTGTTAGGACTACGTGTTTAATCACTGTGCTTTTTTGTTTATAGGCTGTCAGTTCACTTTTACCATCACCATAGGGATCCTATTGAATTTCTATCCCTGGCTCACTTCCTTTGTACTTATTCCACTAAATTTCCTCTCAGAATTAAATTTTTATATCCAGATCAAATTTTGACTATGGTAGCAACAGCAATCTTTGTACTCACTAAAAATATAAACAGAGCTATCAGGGGTGATGAGCAATTTTCTGCAATATACTCATGTGAATAAAATTGCATTATTATGTTGTTCTGATTTTTTAGTTCTGTTAAGCCAATATAGTTGCTGTGAGTACAGCATGTTCACTGGCAAATTACATGGTGATTTTGGTTCATAAATCATCACAGTGATTACTTTCAGGCTAGGAACACCACTTAAGCATCTTAGGCCCAAATCATAACCTTTTATGCAATATCCACTGAATTCCCAATAAAAGCATATATAATGGAAATGATGAGAACCTAGTTGAGTTGTCTAACAAGAATATGATCTTACACTCTATGCAATTGACAAGCCTATTATTAGGTATATTTTCTTCATTAATCAACAGTAAAATCATATTATTAACTTTTAAATTATGACATTTAGGTAATGTTACCATAAACAAAGTTTTAATACACATTTCATGTTCTCTTGTGACTTTTTCTCCAAAGGCATCTCTATGACAAAATGGTTATAACTAATATTTTATTTGTATCAATTTTCTTGTATAATTTCTTTATGTTTTCTTCTATTCCTGTGTTACAAAACTGAAAACACTAGTATCCAGCCTTTGATATTAAAAACAGAGCACTATCTAATTACATTTTATGATTTCTATAAAAATAAGGGCTGGAGAGATGGCTCAGAGGTTAAGAGCATTGCCTGCTCTTCCAAAGGTCCTGAGTTCAATTCCCAGCAACCACGTGGTGGCTCACAACCATCTGTAATGGGGTCTGGTGCCCTCTTCTGGCCTTCAGGCATACACACAGACAGAATATTGTATACACAATAAATAAATAAATAAATAAATATTTAAAAAAAAAATAAGGGAGAAATATATGATATTAATCAAGGATCAACAATGATAGTATTAGTGCTTTGAAAGTGTTTAAGTAGTCAAGGTGTTTACTGCACACTTCACTAGCCTAGGAATCTGGTTTTGTTAACACATTATGTTAAGCACACAACTGTGAGAATTTGCATCATTTATCAGAATATAAGGAAGAACATACTTTACTTATTCTGCCCAGATTTTCTCACTTAGATTATTTTCAACTCTTTATTCCTGAAAAGATTTTATTTTTAGTTATTTTAGATATTAATGTAATTACATTATTCTCCTTTACCTTTCCTCCCTTCAAACCTTCCCTTGTATTTCCTGTTACGTTCCTCCAAACCAATGGGTTCTTAAATATTTTCTGTCTTTACTACTAAATAAAATCCCATGTTTGTAAGTATCACATGTTCATTATTCACTCCTCAGTAGATGAACGTCTAGACTTGTCCATTTTCCAGCTATTATGAATAGAGCAGCAATGAACACAAAGCTTTAGATATCTCTGATGTACAGTACGGATACTTTGAGTACATTTGCAAGGGCAATATAGGTGGAACATATGGCATTTCTATGTTTAGCATTTTGAGGAGACTCCAGATTGTTTTAAATAGAGTTTGCACAAGTTTACATTTCCCACAGCAGAGGACAAGATTTCCCCATCTCCATATCCTCATCAGTATTTAAAATTCTTTTAATTTTTACTATAATGGACATTATTATAGAAATAAGATGAATTCTCAAAAATTATTTTGATTTGCTTTTTTCCGATTACTAGAGCTACTGAACATTTTAAAGAGACTTACTGGCTCTTTCTGTTTCTTCTTTGGGGAGTTTCATTCCATTCTCTATAAACTGTGTTGTTTACTTTCTCCATGTGTCATCTATTCATCTTTTTATATATTTTACACACCAATCCTCTGTCATATGTAGGGTCACCAAGTATTTGACTCATTCTTTGTGCTGTTTATTCACTGTGATCATGGCATCATTTTCAGAAAATACTTTCTAATTTCATGAGATCCTACTTGATCAATTATTGACCTTGTTTCCCTAATAACTTGAGTCCTATTCAAAATGCCTTTAGTTGTACCTATATATTTACGTGTACTCCTGCTTTTAGTATGCAGAGTTTCAGCAGTCCAGGCCTAACACTGAGACTTAGATTCATGAGGAATTAACTTTTGTGCATGTTGAAAAAAATTATGTAGTTCCATTTTTCTACATGTACATATCCAGCTCTCATAATACTAATTTATTAACAGGTTCCTATCTCCAAAATGAGTTTAAGACAAATTTGTCAAAAATTAGGTAGCTAGGGATTTGTTCCTCTTCTATTTTTTAATTTTTTGTTTAGTTTTGAAATTGTAATTTAATTATGGTATTTCTCCCCATCTCTTTCTTCCATCAAAACCCTCTTATATACCACTCCCCACCCACCTTCAAATTTGTGTCCTTTTTCATATTGCAATTGCACAGTTATGTGTGTATATATTCATAAATATAATCTGTTGAATATATATTCATAAATATAACCTGTTTTTAATATTACGTTGCTTTTTTTTGGGTATTTTCAGAACTGACAGCTTGCCACCGGACAATAAATTGGTGTGCTCTTTCCTCGGGAGGAATAAGCCTCTGACAGTTTGACTCATTGCTTCTAGTCATGTGTTGTTTTAAGGATGCCTAGGCTTTTGCCCATCAAGTTTGTCATGCTCATTAATTGGGAGCTTGGTAACAGTTTCAGAGGCTTAGCCCTTGGTTATCATGAAGGAAAGCATGGTGGGACATAGGCAGCCATAGTACTGGAAAAGTAGCTTAAAGTTCTACATCCTGATCCTCAGGCAGCAATGAAAGTTGCTGGGAATGGAACTGCCTTTTTTTTGTTTTTTTTCGAGACAGGGTTTCTCTGTGGTTTTGGAGCCTGTCCTGGAACTAGCTCTTGTAGACCAGGCTGGTCTCGAACTCCCAGAGATCCGCCTGCCTCTGCCTCCCGAGTGCTGGGATTAAAGGCGTGCGCCACCATCGCCCGGCGGAACTGCCTTTTGAAAACTCAAAGACTACCCCTTGTAACATACTCTAATCATTCAAGTAGTGCTTTACCCAAATTGACTAAGCAATCAAATAAATGACTTTTATAGAGGCCATTTTTATTCCAACCACCGCTCCTTATCATTTCTGTCCTTGAGAACATTTTGTGATAAATTACTTTTATTGATTTACTTATGATGAACTATATATCACTGGAAGGAAACAAAATTTATCATAATGAATGAATTTTCAAGGGTTCCTGAATTTCACTTGCAAATACTTAAATATATATATTATTGTTTATAATATGTTTTTGTGTCTATATTCATCCGGGAAATCAGTTATATTATTTTATTGTTTATTTTTCTGGTTTTGAATCTGGGATATGCAGGTTCTTGGAGTTTAGAAGCTTACATTCCTTTTTCTTTTTCTTTAAATAGAAACACTTTTTTTTAAATTATACATACCAATCCAAGTTCCCACTTAGTCCCCTCCTCCCATTACCTCCACATATCTTCCTATACCACTCCCTTCCAATCCTCAGAGAGGGTAAGGCACATTGCTTTGGGGAAGGTCCAAGGCCCATTTTACTATATATAGGCTGAGCAAGGTATTATCCAAAGAGAATAGCTTCCCAAAATGGCAGTACAAGTGGTAGGGATAAATCCTGGCTACTGCCAGTGTTGTCCCAGTCTGTCCCAGCCATGCACCTGTCAACCACATTCAGAAGGACTAGTATGAGTACTACTCAGGGGTAAAAACAATAACATCTTGAATTTTGCATACAAATGAATGGAATTAAAAAACACTATCCTAAATGAAGTAACCCAAACACAAAAAGATAAATATGGTATGTACTCTCTCTTAAGTGGATACTTGCTTTAAAAAAGGATAATGAACCTATAGTTCATGATTCTATAGAAGCTAGGTAATAAGAAAAACATATTTAGATCCACCTGGAAAGTGGAAACAGACAAGATCACCTGAAATAATTGGGAGTATGGTGGTGGGGGGGGGAGAAAGGAGGGTGGAAGAGGATGAGGAGGGGAGAAAGAGAGGAGTAAGGAGAAATTGAGGAAATGAGATAGTTGAGAAGGAGGAAGGATAGTGATGAAAGCAAGAAAATAGATATCTTGATTGAAGGAGCCATTATAGGGTTAGCAAGAAATGTGGTTCTAGAGAAATTCCTAGGAATCCACAAGGATGATCCCAGCTAAGACGGTAAGTAATAGAAGAGAGGGGTGCCCAATCTTGACTTGCCCTGTAGTCAGACTGATGAATATTTTAAATATCACCATAGAGACTTCATCCAGCAACTCATGGAAACAGAGGCAGAGACCCACATCAGAGCACTGGACTGAGTCCCAAAGTCCAGTTGAAGAGTGGGAGGAGTAAGAATATGAGCAAAGGGGTCAAGACCAGGATGGGTTCAGTCACTAAATCAGTCTACCTGAGCTATTGGGAGCTCACCAACTCCAGCAGGCAGGGAAGAAGAAGCTTACATTTCTGTGCTAGCCAATAATTTGAGTTTTGTTATTGGTTTTTGAATATCTCATTGAATTCTTCTTGTAATCAATATGGCCAAACGTTTACTTTTAGATGGGGCATTTTAATTTCTAGTTCAGTTTCATTTATTGTTATAAGTTGTTTTGATTATGTATGTCCTCATGGATTTTTATACTTTATATGCATCTAGCAATCCAACTGTTTCTTTTAGTCTTTGCTTATTAGTGGAATATTAATTATTAAGGTATATTCTCACAATTTTCTGCATTTCTTTGGTATATGATTGAATGACTCCTTTTCAATCTCTAATTATTTTAATTTTAGTCTTTTCTCTGTCCATTTGTTGCTCAAGCTAAGGGTCTGATAAACAAGGAACCAAGACTTTGCTTCATTGATTTTAGTACTAATTTTTGTCATTTCTATGTTACTAATTTTTGTCCGGATCTTAACTATTTTCCTGTCTCTCTCCCCAGCCTACATGCATTTATCCAACACTGTGACTCATTTAGAGTTTTTTTTAAATCTGAATCTGTATTTATTGTGTATCTCTAATTATTCTCTGACCAGAGGAGACTTTTTAGTTATTTATTGCTAAGCAGGCATAGCTAGGACCAACTCTATGATCCTCCCTAGTCCCAGAAGACAGAGGTCCTTTGACTGCCTCTGAGACAGCTAGGTGGGAGCCATGCTAACCACCCCAACTCTGGTAACCAGTTGACCCATACTGCCACCAAGTAACTTGTAGCACGCTGCCCACAAACCACTTTCAAGTACTCAGCCCCTGAAAGAGCCAGAGTTCATGCTGGCAGCACAGACCAGGAAGCTGCTGTTTTGAAACCGTGGCTTTTTATTTTATTTATTTTATTTTTTCTGCTAAAGCTGAATCAGGAGAACCTCTCTTAAAGTTTCCATGGAGCTCCTACTCACTGCAAGCAAACAGAGCCCATCTGAAAAAAAAATGCTTTTCTTTAATGGATGTAGTCACCCATGTTGGCACCAAATGTTGCCAGAGGCTGCTTTGCCTTGTTTCTTTTTGGCTTTCCATGCCCATACTCCCACTGACAAATGTGTATCTAGAGTGTTGCCATTGGGAACAGCTTTTACCCATTGCTATCAGTTATAGAAGATCCTTGGAATCAGCCCATCTCTACATCTTTCAAAGGTTTCAACTCAAGCTTTACCTACAGGTAGCCTTACAGAATGATTTTTTTTAAATGAATAAGGACACTGGATGAAATAAATACTATCCTTTCTCCAAAAATTAAAGATTTATTTAAGTAAGATATTGCTATTTTATACCAATAAGGTGAACAGCAATACAAGCAGTCCCTCTTTTTCTTGGGCAAAATTTTTATCACCATAGACATTTCTTCTTTTATTTCCACTCGAGTCCATTTTCACTGTGGATGTACCTTCAATCTTTTTAGGACATTGCCCTTGTCCTAGACCCAGGTGTCACCTCAGGTCACTCTGCATGTTCAGTTCTACAAATTTGCCCTATGCTAGGAAACAAAGTAAGATCTCCATGGCCTGGGTAGAATATGAATCTATAAAGTGTGTCATAAAGAAGCTTCACGGCATTTGGTGAAGGTCTTTTGTTACATACAATGGGATGGACAATCTAAAGACTGCATAAGTGGTTATGATGGGTTTATACATATTTCAGCCCAGACAAGGTACAGTGACTGTCTGTTTTTAATCAACTCAATTAATGAATTCTTCTGGGATAGAAAAGATAATGATGAGTGTGCACATGTACGGGGGTGGGGAGACAAAAAGCTATAGAGGCAAAGAGAGAATCTTAAGAATCTATTTCTATATGAAAATAAAATTCATCTTTTATGTATTTAATGAAAGAATCATAATAAAAAACTCTTCATTAAGTTGGTTTACTTTTCTTCTCATGGAATTTGGCAATTGAGAAAAGTAAGTTTCCAGATGTTAATTTTCACTTTTTAAATGAAGCACAGTTAAATGAGTAAGCCAAGTTTCTCAATAAGATTCATGTGCTTTCAACATGATCTTTAATTTCAAGTAGTGAAATAGGTAATGAGTTTTAGATTATTTTTCTTCCGAAATATCTTCATTTATATAGCTAAGTTTTCACCACTTGAAAAAATAAGCAAACAGTTTCTCTCTTTCAAACTAAAGTAGGCTCATTAAATCTTCAACTATTTGAAAATGCTAGAACCAAGTTTTCAGTTTACTTTGCATCTGATTGTATACTGCAACATATTTCCTGAGTGAGAAAAGGAAACTCAGAAATGTTTTTGTATTTGTCATTTTCGTTTTTATTATTTTGATAAAACACTATCACCAAACAAATTGCAGCAGATTTAATTTTAGTTTACAGTTATAGAGGGCTAGAGTTCATAATGATGGGGACAGCACTGCAGCAACCAATAATCATGAAGATACGAGTCAGAAGCTGAGAGCTAAGATCTTGATCCACAAGCTTGAGACAGAGAGATAGCTGTAAATGTTGATAGGATTTTCATCTCCAATCCTACCCTCAATGGTAAACCTCCTGCAGCAATACTGTGCCTTCTAAATATCCTAAACCAGCAACACCAACCAGGGACTAAATATTAAGATGCGTGAGACTACAGGGGGATTTTTTCAAACATCTCTCCAAAGTGATGAACATAATAGAATTACAAAATTATTTATTGACAATAAACAATTATATATTCAAAAATTACAAAACTTATAATGACTGTGACTGGGTATGTCTTTTTCAGGTATTTGGTTACATGTTGCTTTGGGTGTAACAGTAAGGGTAATTGCCAATTACTATTTGAATCAATATATTGAGGAAAGCAGATCATGCATTTATGTATCTTTTCAGCACATTCAAGGGCTGGAGAAAACAAAAGCACACTGCCAACAGAATTAATATGGCTTACAGGTGATGCATTGACTTTCTGCTTTTGAATTTAATGTCTAATTTATACCACTGGATCTTGTCGTTTTTTTTCAAGGCTTAGATCTCTTTATATTGGGGACAGGCAGGATGATAAGATGGCAGGAAGTTATCTTCAGCTGCAAGGTGAGTGAGAAGCTAACCTAAACTACATGAGGCTCTATCCAGAAAAACATTTAAAAAAACATTAAAACTATGCCATATACATTTCCAGATTATATAACTGCCTAAACTGAGATTTATTTTCCATAACAATCCAAGAGACTTTTATAAAACAAATCCCTTTGATGATACTTCTATGTCTATGGACAGCAAAGACTAGTAGAGTCCCATATTACAAATGAAATATGACAAAATGATTGAATATTAGGTAAAAAGCTAATTATGGAATATATGTTTATTATGGCTTCTGGTTAAGCATTACCTGTATTTGATAGGGACATTTTTAAAAGATATATTTTAAAAGATGTATTATTGGTGGTCCCAGACACATCTGCTGCCTTTCTCTCCCAAATGCTGGAATAATAAACCTACACCATCATGTGGAATCCTGATAAGGCATTTTTTTCCTTTTGGTTTGAACAATCATTGGTTTAGAATTCATTAGCAATTCATATACTTTCTTCTCAAACTAAATACATACTTTGAGGAAGAAGTATTCTCAAGATCATCTCTAATCAGAAGAGATACTTCAAAATGTGATAACTTGTTTATACTTCTATAAGCCATTCTTCTACGTCTACTTATACATAAAAATACAATGGTGGCAAGACACTTGGCCAAAAGAAATATTAGATTTATTTTTCATCTAAAAAATAGAACTATGACATCTTTGTTTAACAAACATTCTGAAGAAATCCAAAGAGCAGAAGGTATAGCTAGGGAGACTTATCACAGTGCTTAGAAATCTTCAGTGCACATATAAAAAAATACAAAGTTCTTTCTAGATACATCCTAGGATGAAGTCCAGGTTTTGTATTGTAAGAGTCTCACAAGTCACACTCATGATGTTGGTCTAGTGCTATCTATTGAGTAGTATGATACTAATATTCTGACTGAGATAAAGGGTTGGAGATAGACTTCTAGTAATATATATATATATATATATGTGTGTGTGTGTGTCTGTATACACACACACACACACACACACATACATGTTTGTATATACAGTTTTGTCAGAACACATACTTAAAGCATAATATAGAAATCTCTAAAAAAAGTAACTTTTTCAAATAGCTACACATTATAGGAAGTAAGAGCAAAACTCTCTCAGGGAATATGTGAGATAAGTGAAGGTTGAGAATCTGAAGGGCAGATTATTTCATGAGAAGAACATATTTAAAGCACATTACTCACTTGCATAAAAATGAGCTAAGATGAATCAAATAACGAAACTCAGAGTATAGCATATCACAAGAGCTATCCTGTTTATATAAATCATGTGCATATATTTGGACTGTGTTCCTCCTCATTTCAAATTGTGTGTAAATATCCTTAAAGAAATACAATTAGAAGAAAAAGAAATATCATTTTTATTAATTTTTTAAAAATTTCTAAATTTTTCTAAAACAAAAAGTCATTTTGAAATATTTCTCATGACATAAAAGTCAAATCTTCAGACTAGTTTAACATATTATTAGGTTAACCTATAGATGTGTCTATTAGGATACATTTAGCCTCATTCTCCTAATTTCCATTAAATAGATCAATTATACAACATACCAAAATTTTATTGAACATACAAGAATGAAAAGTTTATAGTCTTGCAACATAGGCCCCACAATTCAAGTTGCAGCTCATGCCACCTGCCCAGGTTGGTAAATTAACTGTATAATTGGTCACTATGATATCCCAGGTCTAGTTATGTTTATGAAACTCATGGATCTGCCAAGGCTAGTGAGTTCCCAAGAAGCAAACCAGCTTGGTCATACCCACAGCTCAGGACAGATTTAGGTATCAAAGCTTGCATGGCAGTGCTGACACAGCTATGAGGCACAATTGAATGCTGTTCTGGTTACCACTGATTGACATCACCCTGTTAATCCAATAAAAGAAAATAAATAAACCAACACTGAGTATCTGAAGAATTAACCTACAAATTTTTAATTCTTAAATCAGCCAAGCACAGGCAATACCAGCAACGAAACCCACCTTCAATTCATTGAAGGCAATTTGAATCTGATATCAAATAACCCATGCACATAGATCATATCACACAAAACTTAAATAATACAGAGGTTCAAAACTATGTTTTCCCTTAACTACGTACAGCATTAGAAATTTCCTCCAATGAGAACTAACTTGATTGAACTCAGTACATATATTTTAAAAGAACAATCAAAAATGTATGCAAAGAACTCAAGGAGTTCAGACGAGACAGGAACAGACACATTAATAATCACAGAAGCTCTGAGTAAAATTGTGAGCAAATCCCAGGAACATGCAGATGTGGCTGACAATTCAGCCTTTGAAAACTGAATTATTTAAAGAGAAAAGGATACTTAAAAAAAAACACAAGCTCACACAAAGACAGAATTAAAAATTAAATAACATAGAGACATCATGGGAAAGTTTTATCAGTAGACTGGGTCAAAAGAAGGAAGACTATCAGAATTTGAAGAGAATGCAGAGTACTTAAAGGTAGACCACTAAATCAAAGAAAAGAAAACATTTCAATAAAGCACACTAAGGGACGATGCAAGGATTTTGAGGCATCATGAAAGGACGAATTTATGAATTACAGACACAAAAGGATCACAAGAATTCCAAGTAGACTAGAACAAAAATTTTAAAAATTAAGAGAAGGTAACTAAACTCATACAAATACAAGAAGCATTCAAAACATCAACTAAATTTGACCAAAAAGAAACTTCCTATGGCATAGCACATTTACATATTAGGTATAGAGAACAAAGAAAAATTACAGAAAATAGTAAGGGACAAACAAGTCACATATAAAGTAAAATCTATGATAATAGCAGCTGACTTCCCAATATGCATGTTAAATGTGGAAGATACTGAAGCAATATACTCAACATTCTAACATACCACAAATGTTGGCATACCCTGCACTTAAGGTTGCAGGGAATCGTGTCAGGACAGCTCTCTGGGATCCATGCAAAACTGAGGACTCCTCCTTTCATTGGTCGACTTCACTACTGAGACCTCAAGAACAATGGCAATGGGTTTTTGATCCTACTGCACGTATTGGCTTTGTGGGAGCCTAAGCAGTTTGGAAGCTCACCTTACTAGACCTGGATGGAGGTGGGTGGTCCTTGGACTTCCCACAGGGCAGGGAACCCTGATTGCTCTTTGGGCTGAGGAGGGAGGGGGACTTGATTGGGGTAGGGGGAGGGAAAGGGGAGGCGGCGGCGGGGAAGAGACAGAGATCTTTAATAAATAAATTAATAAAAAAAAGAAATGATAAAAAAAAACTGAGGACTCCTTTTCCAATAGGACTTCCTTCCTACCTGGATAACCTCTCTAGGCTCAGAGGCCAGACCTTATCTGGAAGCTATCCCTAAGCCTGGGTGCTTAATTCTCTCATGCTATACTTTTAACACAAATCCCTACATTCTGCTCCTGCTGGGATTGGCATGTAAATGAAAAATGATAGTTTTTTCTTTTAAAAAATAAAATAAATTATATATACAAATAAACACACACACACACAAAAGAGCAGCTGAAGGTGCTATGCATGCTGTCAAGGAAGAAAAACAAGGCATTCATTTGTGGATTACGTTTCTTAGTATCTTTCAAGCAATCTTTATCATCTTAACATGTGACAATTATATATAGAATGGTGGAAATAAAAAAAGAGAAGGCTCACCTTATAGGAATTATTAAAGACCATGACTTTATATTCTTCAGGTGGCCAAAGTTGCATCTAACAAGAGACTTCTAAAGTATGTAATATCAATGCAAAAGCAGGAAATGTTTCCAACCTTACAAAAAGCAGAGTAAGGAGCTTAAATGTCATACTCTCATGTCTGTATTCTTGCTTGGTTGCAAAGTATGCTAGAAGTTACTTTGTATACTTGGGCAATTTATACTGAACATATATTTTATAATAAAAGTAAATTCTCATGAAGTTTATCAAATTTATTACAAATAAAACATATTCCTGGCCTATCAGGCAAGTGTATGAATACATGTCCACTAAGAGAATGACATAAGGAAGTGAAAAATCAGATACTTTTATAAACAAGTCACTAGTTTTACAATGGAAAATTCTATGTAATGTTAAGTTTATGTGTTTCTGCACTGACAACAGCTGTATTTTTCATGTTGGTTCTCTTTCACACACACACAACAGGCTGATATAAGCAAATAGTGATGGAGGTGGGTCTTGTATCTTATCTGTTGCTTTCATTGGTTAAT
>JABTXL010006712.1:15809853-15847226 GCA_025134845.1 Neodon shergylaensis
ATGAATACAGTTTCTGTGTAATTATTTCGGGTACAAAGCTAACCATGTGGGCGGCCGGGTGCCAGGGAAGCAGCCCAGCCGCCCCTTACTACTACAGAGTGGCACCCAACGTGCTAATGAACTCCACGTAAAACCTGAGAGGGCTTAAAAAGGATAAAGAGAAAATTTAAGACAGCTTTTTGCTGTTTCTGGGTTGCTTGCCGCAAAGAAATTGTCCTAACTCGGCAGCAGGAAAAAACTGGCTGTTTTAAAATGCCGGCTTTCTGGGCTGTGCCGCCATTGCGATCTCTGTCTGGCTCCGGCGGGAGACAGAGCTTTTAAATAGAGCATTTGAAATAAAGCTCTAAGGCTTGCTTGGCGCCAATGTGAACTTGCTGTGTGCCTGGAACTGTGCTCAGCTCAGGGGCACCAAAAGGCTCTGAGGCAGGAGCGGCTGCTCCACACTGAACTGTGCTGACCTCAGGCAGGAACTACCGTAATTACTGTGATAACAGCGCAGTTAAGGTTTAGACTGGGCAGGACACAGGCAGTACCGTATTACTTGTACATGCTGCAACTTAAGTTTTTAAGAAGTGCTTAACATTTTAAGAAATGCTCCTGGATACTAAAAAAATTACAGATTCACAATAAAACAGATTCAGACAGACCACTAAATGGGTCACAATGTTGGATGAATGTACGTAAGCTTGAGAGAGAGAAAAAAAAATAGAGAATAAAGTTAATGCCTTTAAAAAAAAAGGGTAAAGTCTTTAAAGAGACAGAATAAAGTAGACTGATAAGAGTAAAAATAAGCCACGTAAAAATGGAAAATTCACAGAGAGTCTGGATTCTTTGTATTATTGTGTTTTCTTTAAAATTTTTGATTGTGAAGGAGCTAAGTACAGAGAGACATTTCATTACATGGGCTGCCAAGCTAAACCAGAATGGATATAAGGGTATTATGATTTCAAAATTTGGGTCTAAGGATATGATGCTTTGGAGAGGGTCTTCTTTTGTTTTCACAGAGGATGTGACCCTGTGGATTTCATCTATTCCGATTTGGTATGATAGACCTCGCCCTCCTGAAAGGTTGCTGTGAACATCTTCAAAAAATTTACTTCACTCAACTGCCAACTGAGATGAACCTGGTACACAGGTTACCCCATGAAAGATATGATTAACAGCGCCCCCATTCAGCAGGAAGCAGTTTGGAGAGAAAAAACTGCGCCCAAGTTCCCAAATATTGTTTATAAACGTTCTTTTACATTTAAAGGGGGATATGATATAGATATGAATAATTTGCATTGGTATGGATTTTAAGGTCAATTTTGTTATATGTATATGTATTTCTGATCTTGATTAAGATATTGTGATTGTGTAGTTCATTTAAAATGTAATGTATAATTAGGAAATATAGGTTAATGGATAATAGTCAAGCTTGTAGTCATGTTAGTTAGATTTTCTAGATATATAGAGATATATTTCAATAGGATAGGCATTCTTCATATCTTTCAAAGACTACAGAACATGGCATTTAATGGTTTAATAACTTAGGGCTTTTCATGACAATGAGACACGTCTACTCCTGGCAGCACCAATCTACTTCAAGAAGAAGATGGGCATCGAAGAGGATTCTTACGGAGTTGGATAGTCATTTGGGCAAGAAACTGTTCTTGCCTGGACTGTTGCATAAACTGGACACAGAGAACCCGCAGAGAGAGGACTGCTGAACTTGCCTAAAGGTGAGATGATCTTTCGGGGTTCCTGATTCATGAAAGAGTCTACAAGATATTCTGCAGGACACAACAGAAAGTGACTAAACTGCCTTTGAAATTTCCTGCTTTATGGAAATGTCTCTGGATACTATGGGTCTGTAGGCCGAAGATGGATGCCCCAACGGTACAGAGGAACTTTGGGTGACTGTCCAGACAGCGAGATGTCTCTGTCATTTCTAGAGTTTTGGACTTCCTATTTACTTAGGTATTATTATATCCTTCTGGAGTCTTTGATGGAATTGAAGAATAAATAGTTATAGTTTTCCATTGTTATGATAAAAGATAAAATAGATTTAAATATTGTAACTGTAATTCTTACTTGTTAACTGTTTTGTTATATGTAATTTTACTGTTAAAATTAAAGCCTTTCTTTTTTGTTTAAACAGAAAAAGGGGAAATGATGGAGGTGGGTCTTGTATCTTATCTGTTGCTTTCATTGGTTAATTAATAAAGAAACTGCCTAGGCCCATTTGATAGGCCAACCCTTAGGTGGGTGGAGTAAACAGAACAGGATTGGGGGAGAAAGAAGCTGAGTCAGAGAGTCGCCATGATGCTCCCATTCCAGCCAGACGCAGGTTAAGATCCTCCCTGGTAAGCGCACCTCATGGTGTTACAGGGATACTAGAAATGGGTTAGATCGATATGTAAGAGCTAGCCAATAAGAGGCTACAGATAACGGGCCAGGCAGTATTTAAATGAATACAGTTTCTGTGTAATTATTTCGGGTACAAAGCTAACCATGCGGGCGGCAGGGTGCAGGGGACGCAACCCCGCCGCCCCTGATGCAACAAAATAGTATAATTATCTATCATAAAACCCTGAACAGAAAGGCCAGGACTCTCAATTTACATTAACATATGGAAGCTGACAGTATTGGTTGCAACAAAGAAGGAAGAGTAATATTGTCACTAGAGGCTACAAAATATGAGGCTAGAAGAACAAAGGGAAGCTGGATTGTGTTTGCAAAATTAGCTGAGTGGAAAAAATACAGTATTGTATTTTACAACAATAGTTTTTGACAGAGCACTTAATATTTTATAAAGAATTAGAACCCTATTCATTCAAACATTTACAACACAAACTGATGAAAAAAAACTTAAGAAAATGAGATTTCTGATAATACTGACTTGATTATCATATGTTATACAGGTAGATTTACCAACACAGTGTATCTAATTCTACACACAATGGTAATGCACATATAATGACATATGGTAATGAAAAGGTTGTTAGCATAATAAAGTAAAGTGAGCAGAAATTTTAATTACAAGAAAGATAAAAGTGGGTCTTATTTAAACAAGTAATCTTAATGTTATCGACAAAAGTAACATTTTGATAGTTTATCAGCATGTTATTAAGGAATGTCCTTGTAAATATTTCTTAGGAACTTGACGTTTTATAGATCGCCAATGCTTTCTATCTTCTATAATAAGTTGTTTTGCATTTTCCTTAAGAATTTTCACTGAGCAGTGTTTTTGACCTCTGTAGAACACCATCAAACAAGCCTGTTCATTTAGAACCATTCTAAGTCAAGCATATTGAGGGAACACTGTTTATATCTATTATGAAATTCTTCTATCAGTAACTTGATCAATGTAAATTATTGAGAATTTCAAATTAGTAACTTAATGATGACAAAGAAAAATCATCTCATCCTCAAGTTAAGTATTCACTTTCTGGTAGAGTGGAAGTGATTATCATTTGCTCAGTCTATTTCCTGTTTATGTGAGTACACGATCTCTCACTAGATCACAGAGATAATGTATTAAAAACAACCTGGAGATTAAGACTGTCAGAGCATCTAAATGCAAGAACGTCAAGAACAGAGTAAAAAGTTATTGAAATATCAAAGTAAAATATTCCTAATAATAAGGTAAGTATAGAGGGATATTGTTTATTATTCTTTTAAAATTATTTTATTCTTTGAACATTTCATCGACTCTTATTTCATCACATTCAGTCCTTCCCTAATCCTGTTAGATATACACCATCTCTACCTATCCAACTTTGAGTTTTGTTTTTCTTTTTTTTCTAAACCAAATTTTGGAGTATTATTGTACAAACTTGTACAGTCACTATGAAAATCAGTGTGTTTACTCTTCAGGAAGCTGAGGATAGGTGTCCTCAGTGAGGTAATCCAGACTTCAAAAGGTTCTGGTATCTTTCTTCTTTGGCAGCTACATGATGTCTTCCTGACTCTGCTTTCTTTCTCTGGATTCAGTTTAGTTTTCCCCACCTACCTCTCTTCTGTCTTGCCATAGGCCAAAGCAGCTTCTTTATTAGCCAATGGTAATAAAATATATTCACAGCATACAGAGGGCAATCTCACATCACTTAATCAAGCTCCTTTCCTTATAATAGGTCAGGGAACTCTGTGGAAAAGGAAGTGAAGATAGCAAGTGGACATTTTTGACACAGCAGGACTAAGGAATGTGCGAACTCCCAGAGACTGTTGTGCCATGCACAGGACCTACATAGGTCTAAGAAGATGGGGTCACAGCATGAGTAGAGAAGTGGCATGGTGCCCTGTCTCTAACCCAGAAGCTTCTGCAATTGATAACCACTTGCAAACGAAAATTAGTTTTCTCCAATGTAGTCTCACTGAATATACACACCACAATTAAGGGCCCATAACTAGTAAATGGCAAACACAAAAAGAACTCAATAGTAATTTTTTTCTTTTTTGTCTACAGTTATTTGGCTTTATTAGTGTGATTTTATTTGATGTTTTTATGGCGTAACTGCATTTCTCTTTCTGTGTGTGTGTGTTTGTGTTTGTATTTGTGTCTCGTACTTTTTCTTTTTTCCTGTTCATTTGTTTGTTTCTGCCCTGGCCTGCTTGTTTTCTAAAGGGAAAGAGAGGAAGAGCAAGAAAGGTTGTAGCTTTTGGCGGCAGGAAGGTGAGGAGGATAATGAAGGGGTTCGGGGAGGGGAGCCACAATCTGAATATATTGCAAGAAAAATTTCATTTTCAATAAAAATAAGAAAAAGAGTTTTCAAATGTTCTGTTAACTCACTAGTGTGGGATTTTCCAGATTCTTTATTTAGCATAGCCTTTAGTGCTATGAATTTTCCTCTTAACACTGCTTTCATTGTGTCTCGTAAATTTGGTTATGTTGTCTGGCCATTTTCATTGAATTTTAGGAAGCCCTTAATCTATACAATTAAACATTTACTAGGTTACAAATGCAAAAGAGAAAATTCAAGGCATCCCTTATTGTGACAGCTATACTAGCCCTCATCTGCATTGACTACTTAGTTGACTTTTATTTGTTCTTTGTCTTTTTCTGTTTCTCAGAAAAGACTTAGTGTAGCTATTTGTTTTTTACTCTTTTGGCTCTTAACATTTTTGGGGACCTACCACCCAGATCCCAAATAAATCACACACAAAGGGTTAATTCTTACTTAACATGCAAAGCCTTATCTTTCTGTAACTTAAAGTATGCCATCTATCTTCTGCCTCTGGACTTTTTCCTTTTATTACTTCCTTGTATCTTACTTTCACTCTTACTGCCTTACTGACTGGGTGGCTGACCTCTAACATCCCCCTCACCTGTCTTGCTCCTTTCTTCTCCTAGATTTCTCTTCCTGTTTATTCTCTCTGCCTGCCAGTCCCGCCTATCCTTTCTCCTGCCTTGCTATTGGCCATTAAGCTCTTTATTGGATCAATCAGGTGTTTTAGGTAGGCACAGTAACACAGCTTTACAGAGTTAAACAAATCCAGCATAAACAAAAACAACATATTTTTAAATCATTAAATTCCACAGCATAAACAAAGGTAACCAACCTTAAAATAATATGCCACAACATCTGAGTCTATTGAAAAACTCATCAATTTTCTAAGAAGACACATTTTCATATACTGTGATTTTATTTCATAAAGATTAACCCGTATCAGCAATCAGCTCGAAATTTCACCATAGCTTTTCATTCTGAGCAGATTTGCATCTAAGTATATTTGAGAATATAAAGTTAATGTCTCTAATACAATTTGGCCCAGTGTATTGACTTAATAAATAATTATACCATTGCTAGGTGTTAAGTGATTCCTGCATTTGCTGTGAAAAGTAATGCTGAGATAAATATTGTGAAGGGCAATTAATATGCAAATCTCTAAAGCCTCAGTACTCATATGCAGATGTAGGATCATGGTAGTTTACTTGTCTTGGTGCTATACCTGATTTTCTATAAAGTGGCATTGTGCCAGAAATATATGTGCACCTGAGCAGGTTATTCGAAGCTGCAATCGCTTTGCATTGCTCACAGGTGTTTTAGGATCTTTTTAGGAGGGATGCATATTCAGTTTCAACTGTAGTTAATCACTAAATGCCAGACTATCACTGGGTCATTGACCTCTGTGCCAGGTATCTCTGAATATAGTAGGAAGTAGGAAGTATGAAAATATAGGTAAAAATAATAAACAGAGCATTAGGACATGACACTATAGACTTTGTCAACCCCAGCACAAAGATGATATATTGTTAATGTTACATTATATTTGCATTACCATCATAATGAATGAAGACTTTTGACTGCACACCTTCCCAGAGTCAGACTGTGTTTGATACTTCAGTGTATTGGAGTATGTTTCTTTTGGGAGAAGTTAGGTAGCTTTTATTTAATTTGAACAATGTATAACTTTATGTGTAGCTGTCTTTTTAAATATTTAGTTGTATTTTATATTTTTATTGTGCAAGATAAGATGAAAATTGTCTCTATCTGGAATAAGTGTTTTTGAACAAATTTTACAACTTTCTTATTGAAACACACATGAGCTATGTTGTTTGGACACGTTATGTATTTATTTCTATGTAATTTTCAAAAAATTGTTAATCCTGAGAAATATCTCAGTAAAAAGTTAAAATTAGCCTACTTAAAACAACTTTTCAGTGTCCCAGTTTAAAACTGAAGAGAAACAATTGAGACCAAAATACCAAAAGGTAAATGGGTATAAGGTAGTCTGATTAAGTAAAGAGACTTTGTGTAGGATTCATAAAGTACTGATTTAAATACGAAGGCTGAAAAAAGTAAGATTTCTAAAAAGAAAACGTTGCTAAAATACAGTATTTAAAATTCTCTCTGCTTTTTGAGTACCGATTTTTAAAAACTGGTCATTTCACATATTTTTATTAAAATTATACATCTTTTTTTGCAAAGAGGCATAAAAGACTGTCATTAATTCAAAGAGATGCTGACAAAATAATTTCCCTTTTTGCTTTTAACTGTAATGTTTGAATGTGAATATCAAATTAAGAACAAATGAACTTAGCATCAAACAAGAGTGCTACATAATTTTGAAATTTTTTGAAGGAATGTTTTGATCACTAAAGTTTTTACCATGAAAAGATTTTTATTGTTAATAATTCATAAAGGATTTTAAATTGGAAAATATTCATAAAGAAATTAATAATAATTAAAATTGTAATACAGTGGTTCTCAACCTTCCTAGAGCTGTGACCCTTTAATACAGTTCCTCATGTTATGGTGATCCTCAAACAAAAAAGCCATTTTTGCTGCTGCTTCTGTAATTTGGCTACTATTATCTTAATTTAAATATATGGCATACAGGCTATCTGATATGTGACCCCCTGTGAAAGGGCCCTTTGACCCCAAAGGGGTCATTATGCACAGGAGGAAACACCACTGGAAATTTTTTTTTTCTGGTTCAGTCTCTTGGTGACTTAGGCTTAAACTTAATGATGCTATTTGAATTACAATATATTTATTTCTTTGAAAATAACTTACATTTCCTTTTCCTACTTGTGCATAAAATGTCTGTGGGCTTGAAATTGGGGATAAGGTTTATTTCCCAGAAAGGACTCTCAAGTTCCAAACATTTCTCCTACAGAGGATGCTCTTGCCATTTCCCTGAAATGCTTTAGTGGCAGCGTTGCTCATCCATCTTCCTGTGACATTACCTGATGCAAGTCACATCAATATTTGGATTTTTGTAAACCAGGATGAAAGCTCTCTTACAGTACCACCTTTATTCTTTATGTTAATTGGCTGAGAATTTTTGTGTAATTATTCTTGTATCTTTAAACGGGAGAATGTAAAGATATAACCTCATGAACAATAAAACCTCAATTCCATACTTTTCCAGTTGCAATCCTTAACAAAGGTAGGAGCAGAGGCAATGCTAAATGTAACACAGATATTAAAGACGAGGACTGAGCAGAATTGTAATAACATGTCAGGCATGCAGTAATAAATGGCTTACTTGATATTTATTTCATGTCAATAGCATAGTGAATTGTTTTAAAAGTGTAGATGATACATTTTTATTGTTTTGCACTAGAGAATGAAATTATTTTAACAGACATGTTTGCAAATTTCTAACAAATAGTTAAGCTTCTCTCATGATGCTATTCATTAGAAACAGCAGTCAGGCTACAATTCTTTAGGGCATCTTTCTTCTGTGGAATCCATGCCTCAATATATTCTGTTATTTATTGTGGAGGGCTTCCTTGCATAGGTTAAAATCAAGTCGTGAGCACACAATTTCTGGTGCTATACTTTCAAGTGTTAGGAGAGTAAAATATGTTCTAAATATTTGTCATGAAGAAGCAAGGAGTGGAGTCCAGCAGAAAGCATATTCTGATCTCAGGGGAGAAACCACCTAGAAAATCCAGTGTGATCTAACACCTGCCCATATTCTGCTACTCTTTAGATTGATTATTAATCTGGCAGAGTTGAAAAAGACAGTTGTTTTCCATCAATATTACATTCTATGAAATATTAAGATAAGCATCAGACCCTTGGTTTTAAACTCTGTTTTCTTTTAAGTAGAATTAATTGACAACACTGCAAGGGGCTTGACTTCATAACAGAGGCTAAGGCAAAGGAAATACAAGTTAGTGTCTGTTATTTATTTTTCTTTCTGTCACGATTATTTGAGAGAGACTTGTCTTAGTTTCTTCGCCTTGTTAGTGTATTAGAAAATAATCTCCTTCAAATTTTCTCCAAACCCATTTCAATTTTGAGTTATGCTCATTAGGAAGTTTCTCAATATTAATTTTCACATTTTACAATATGTCCTTTCTCAATACACTTAGTTGAATCATTATTTAGAATTGTACTCAGGCATTCTAATGAAGAATATCATTCCTTAGAATATAATGCAACTCCAACAAAGATATTAATAATAATCTGAGCAGTATTGTCATCCTGCACTTATTTTCTCCCTAAAGTTTTGACAAACAGCTCTCTTTCTCATTTACCGTATTACCACCAGGAAATAGAGTTTAAACCAACAGCATGCACCAAGATGTAGAATTCATCTGACACTCAGAAGTTTAGGATCCAACAGGAATCTTTAGTATGAACTGCCAGCTTCTTGACTTCATGCTCTAGCACAGAGACCATGGGGTGGCAAAACTATGTGTCTGGGGTTAATGCTAAGACTCCTGTTATATTCCAGCCAGTGATTCAAATAAATACCAAAATATTTCCATAGCAAATTCTGAAATCCACCTGCTTGTAATTTTGTAAAACATTAACTGCAGTTCCTCCATTGTACATTTTAATCCCCTCAGTGTAATAACCTCTTCCATGTTTCTTCAGCTAAAACCTAATTAGAACTCAGTGAGTTCTCAGAATACTCTTGGGAAATTGAAAGTTTTTTTTGTAACATTTAATACAATCAAATGTATCATTCAAAAGCTTCATACGCTCGTCTTCCTGTCTCTCTTCATCTTGATGATATGGTTTCTTTTGCATGAAAAGGGGGCTTTATTGCTTTTTTCCCTTTGGTCACACAGTATTTCGAGGAGACATGAATGGGATACTTACTTTAATGTCACTAGTACTGTCTGGGGTATCTCCTCCAGTTGGTGTTGGGTGACGGTTTCCCTTAGTACCAGAGAATCCTTTCTTTCTCTTTTTTTCCCTTTCTTTCCTTTTTCTTTTCTTTTTTCTTTCTTTTTTTTTTTTTTTTTTTGGTTTTTCGAGACAGGTGACTATCCTGAAACTAGCTCTTTCTTATAGACCAGACTGGCCTTGAGCTCACAGAGATCCACCTGCCTCTGCCTCCCAAGTACTGGGATAGTTATGTGCCACCACCAAACTGGCTCCAAGAGTCCTTTTTATAGTGGTTGCATTACACTTACTGAGATATTCACTTAGATGTCAAAGACATTTGTATGCTAAATTCTAAGAGTAAAACCCTTTCTTCCTTTCAAATGCCTTATGGTGGGAAACATTGAACTCTAGAACTCTGAGATAGTGAAAATCATCACATCCTTAAGTTAAAATGAGTGTTTTACTTCTTTGCTAGAGGTGGGCAAGCAGAACATACACATGTGAAAATATTTCTATAAAAATTGTCTATCATAAGTCCCTTTTTATGTATGAAAGAAATTAGGAGCAGTGGTAATCACCTGACACCTCATTTTGAACCCTTCATCGTAGTTTCACATATTACCTTTCAATGAGGCACGCATTTACCTCACCTTCAAATGGAAACTTTGATGAACACAATTCTATTAAACCATCTTTTATAGCATCTTAGAGGTCATTTAGCTTTCACGTCAATGCTAAGCAGTGATTGAGGTGTTATTGTATTTTGATGTGATGGTTAATTTAATTTCTGTAATATTTATTCTGACTTTATTTTTCCCTTATGAATTCAACACAAGTATTTCAGCAACCAGGAATAATGTGCACATGTATACTGCTGCATCCTGCCCTTTCCACGCATTTTCTATTCCCACTGACTTAGTTCACCTCAAACAACATTGTATAATCCTACTCAATATCGGTTCATCGCTATTAGTTATTTCTGTATCTGCTTTAGTATTGACTAGAGAGTCTATGAATAAATGAGGGGTTGGGTGTAGAATGGATTAATAAGTCACCTTATTGGTAGTATGCAGGAAAAAAGAATTTGGGACATACTTTAGTAGACCATCAAAAGTGAATTGTTGGCTATGTAAATTATGTAGCATGGATTATCGTCATTAATTTTCATCTATTGTAGCAGTCACTAGCATGCAACAGCATAGCATCCTCATGGTCACTTCCTTTCTATTCAACCTTCTGTCCTTTACAATAAAATTGTAGTCATCCAAATGCCATATATATATATATATAATTCTTCTGACCAACTAGCGTATGCAGAGTTGTTGCTAGAGTTAAATGAAGTTCAAAAATTCTCCAAAGAAGCCTGGCGGTGGTGGCGCACGCCTTTAATCCCAGCACTGGGGAGGAGGCAGAGCCAGGTGGATCTCTGTGAGTTCGAGGCCAGCCTGGTCTACAAGAGCTAGTTCCAGGACAGGAACCAAAAGCTACGGAGAAACCCTGTCTTAAAAAAAAAAAAAAAAAAAAAAAAACCTCTCCAAAGAAAACAGGACATGCAGAGGCAGGGTAAGAGTGTGCTAAGTTGTCTAGGTTGGTGTTTTGCAAACACTGTGTGCGTTCCCAATGTGATAGACTCATACTTGCTTCTAAATACTGTCAAATATTTCAGTTCCTGACTGTGAGACTATGTCATTAACAAATCATAAAAATGAGGCTGGTGTTCTGCCATGAGCTACCTCCACATAGGAATGTGTGATTGTGATACACTTAATATATGAACAGAACTTCTGGGAGATAGTTGATAACAGCCCTCAAGGTGTTCTTAAATAGTCTCCTGAACAGATTGCCTAGTAATTGCTCTCATGAAGGCCTGTAATATCATCCTCTCACTCCTAGTAATTGAATGTGTCAAACAAATGGCTTTGGATCTAAGGCTTCAGCATCTAATGGGAAAATATCTCTGTCAAATATAATCATAGGAAGGTATTACTCCATATTCTTTTTTAATGTACAATTTAACTTTAACTACCATTTTAGGTTGAAGTTCCCACAAATCAGGATCTAGAATAAAACTCATGTGCTGGTACTTCATTACGAATACAATGTATCCTTAAGGAGCAGCAAGGAGGGATGTAAAAGCAGAGAGTTTGTTTTCGGCTTAATTTGAGAACTGAAATAAAGGAAATTTCGAAATATAACACATATAAATTTTACGAGATATTAAGTAATTTTGAAGTTGTGAATTTCACGCACATGGATTGACATCTTAGAATAAGCCACTCTCCCCTACTGGATTATCTTTTCTTTTTAATTCATGCTGTAGTGAATTAATCTTATTGTGGAACATGCCTAGATTAGAAAACCATGTAATTCACTAGTGTATTAACAATAGGAAAAAATTGAAATTACTTTATTAAGAGCAACATAAAAGTAAATATGCAAGAATAATTCATCAGTATAGATTGTTATCAAAGCTTAGCGTTAGACTTCGGTACTTTCCATGAGCAAGTTTTTGTATGTTAAAACCACAGGTATTCTATCAAAGAGGTTATAGAGGAACATCAACTGTATCATCTCAAAAGTTGTTGATTAGTTCCAATGACTATCACTGTTCCGTTTACTGATTTTGAGATTTTAGTAAATATTTGTTAGCTCTGACGCCCGACTCATTTTTCATAATAATTTTGTTAACTTAGTTCTTTTGGATAATAAAAATCAATGACCACCTTTTTGTCAACTTATTCTTTATTGTGTACTATAATGTAGTATCTCAGTTTTGGTCACTTGAGTTAGATCTATCCAAACTGCAAATACAATAAACTTTGATTCTTGCCACGTGGTTTTTATTTTGACAATATATTTTTGGATTGCAGAAATCTAGCTTAGAATTTATTTTTCAACCATGTGATTTGTGGTTGTGTTTAAGTTGGATTAAACCTTAATTAAGTGATTAAATAATACAGTCCATTTTTACTGGTGTAAGCAGAGAATGATACGCAAAATCTTGAATCACTGTCAATTATAGGAAAATAACTGTGGGTAGTAAAGTGAAATTGACCACAAAAGAACATATGGATATTAATAAAAATATAATGAAGAATATTACATTAAAGTCCTCATGTCAAAAACTAGGCAAAAAACCCTGAAACTTGGTTGAAGTTGTATATATTACAAGTAGCAAAGAAAAAGTGTGATTAACTGTTTCTGTAACCTCAGGGTAGCATTTTGTTCTTCATCTAAGGCTTCTAAATAACTCTTTAAAATTAAGGAATATGGCTACCAGTAAATTTTCTAAGGGAATAGATTATGTAATATTTTATCATTGGTACTATATTTATATAAAAAATGATTCTACGAAGAATATTCCCTTGACCTCTTTTAGTACTGTTGTTCCTATGCCTCTAAATTTGAAATCTTTAATGGTGTCTTAATGGTACTTGCATTTTATATATTGTCTTTTAAACATTAAGAGATGACACTGTTAATAATAATGGCTGCTCTTGGTCTCCTTGCTATGAGAAATACAGTTGCTGTGAAATTGACTTTGAACATCTTTAAAACAAGAAAATTACATTCTTGGACTTTTCCTATAGTTCTTCTCACCTTTCTTTCAGTTTTTTAATCCTTATTGTGGATTTTTTAAACATAGTTTATAGAGAAGATTATTTTCTTGTCCTGTTATACATTTGAAAACAGAATTGGGGGTAAAAGAGAGAAAAGATGAAAATAAAATGTAGGAAATCAAACACCTGGAGAATAGAGTGGTCTTTATCCTTACAGAAGTATATCCCATTTTTAATTAATTTAATGGCATTCCAGATTAGATTAACAGTTTTTCTTCACTAACCTGCACACTAAGGAAGAAGGGTAAAAAGATATTTTATCCTCACACTCTTATGACGGTATCATTTGAACTGATATTTTATTTCAGAAGAATTTAGAAAGTTATTTCAAGCACATGGCTGATAAAATATTGTTTTCATCCAGTAGATCTGATACTACATATCAAGTTCATCATTATAAAAATGAGATAATTCTTTGTAATTATAATAAGAATTTAGGTCAAGTGTCATGATATACACTTTTCATTCCAGCACTCTGAAGGCAGAAGCAGGTAAATCTCTATAAGTTCAAGACCAGCCTAATCTACATAGTGAGTTCTAGGACAGCCAGAGCAACAAAACAGATACTGCTTTAAAGAGAAAAACATATATTGTGTGAAAACTCAGTTCCTAAGCAATATGGCAAATTAGGTCATAAATACTTTAAGCAATCTGGAGTGGAATCTGTCATTATTAGCATTATTCCATAGTGCCTTGAGATTTCTGTGACTTATTATTCTTAATGTTTTTATGCTATAAATGTTGATAAACCTATTGAAAAATTACTCAACTTTCTAAAGATAAAATTGAACATGTATGTAAGATTATACAATTTTTAAAGGCTGAGGACCTAAATTTTTAGGTACCTAGGGAGCTTCAAAATGTTAACTATAAATTCATACACTGTGTGGGTATCAATAAGATGGTCATGGCAAACTCTCATCAAAAATATACTCTGAAACAGAATTATTCTTTACTTAAAATATGCATTATGAAAGATCAAGGAACTGAAGCTCATTACAAAACATATACATGGAGTTAGATTATGACCCAGCTCTAATAAAGACATAAAAACACTTAAAATATGAAATTTCTGAAACATAAAAGAAATTGTTTCTGAGGTACGAAAATTGATTTTGTATCTCGAAAGCAATGGGCTCAATGTATCTTCCAAACCATAATTTTCTTCATTTCTTCTGCATTTAAGCCAACATCACCGACCCACTTCACAAACATCAGGCATACCTAAATGTGTTTAGTTTTATTCAGAGATGGGAGAACATGCATCATAAAAATGAGAGATGCATTAGGGTTGTTTGATCAAGTGCCTGGAAGGGAAGATCATGAAGAATGAGTTTACGAGTCTTTATTTTGTAACTCTGAAAATTTTCATAGATTGAATTCAGCATATTCGAATTCCAACTAGACACAGAGTCATATTAGTAACAGTTTACTCCGATGTCTATCTAGTACTTCTTATTCATAGAAGCCTATTGCTAGATTTATAGCAAGCATGATGGAGCAGAAAGAGCTGTCTACATCATTAGAATGTTTTGCTGCCATTTGCTCTAGCTGAAGTCTTATTGGCTGTGAAGGATACTGCTCTTTCTACATCCTTTCTTAAAAGCCATTTATTCTTAGTTGCCTTTGTAGGCAAGTCAGATGGCACATTACATGATAGTTTTCAGTTCATCCCTAGACTATCAGAATCTCAATCTCCTCCAAATTCCTACTCATTTAAGAATGTTATTTTCAGTTTATTCAACCATCTTCCCCCCCATTATACCAAAAATCATCTCTTCCACATACTTACTATGTTTCTCCTGTCACTTATACTACTACACTCAATTATGACTAATTCTATGAAACATGTCACTCTTCCTTTTATTCATTTGCAGTATCTAAAAATTCCATATCAATTTTATTTTACTGCCTAATTTATTACTATCTTCATCAATTTTCATGCTTTTAGCCACTATTTTTTATTTTATTTATTTATTGAAACATGATTTTGTTGTAAAGCCTCTGTTCTCAAAGCTACAATCTTTCTGCTTTAGCCCCCACAGTGGAAGCTTTATCGAATACATGGTTTTGTATATATTACTCTTGAACGAGCCAGTTATCATGAAGATGCTGTCTCTTTTCTATGCTGAACTATGGTTTGAAAAGCAAGCAGGCCTGCAGTGGTTTGTCTGATTTTATCAGACTAATGATGACCGGTTGGCAGAAGATGGACATGCTATATTTTTTCACTGTGTTGTTTTCAAATTATCCACTTGTTTAGACTTAAAGCATCTTGTAGGTAAATAATGTATTGCTTGTCATTATAACAATTGTGTTCAAGTAAAGCTTTTATGCAATTTATTATTAGTACTATTAATATTGATGTTGGTAAGCATGTCCTCTTTTTTATTTTGATCTATATCACCTTTATTTTGATGTTGTCATTTTTTAGATCTATTTGCTGATTATGGCAAACAATACATTTCTTTATTTTGAATATTAATCCTCTTCACTTTAGGAGGCTTCTTTAATGCCAATTCTCTATTGGAATTCCTGTGGTTGTCATCACTATTTAAATACATTAACGTCTACTGCAAATGCAAAAGACTTGTAGTATTGTTTACTCTAATGTTTGATGAATAAAACAGTTTCATTAACTGTAGAAGAAGCATTAAATTATTTGAGCCTATGGAGGTCATTGTCATTAAAGCCATCATAGTTCTTATCTGACATATGGTTACTGGGACTCAAATCCAACCTATCTATAAGAGAGCCAATCTATCTCTCTAACACCACTAATTTACATTTCCATGCTTCTGCAATATTATTGGCTATCATAACACCCTCAAACATTATGAATATTCAAATGAAAACTATATTGGTATTTTATCTACCCCAATCATGAATTCACAGTGACTAACATGAAGTAAACAAGTGACAACAGCCTCCAGTAATGATATGAGGAAAAGATAACTCCATTTGCTGTTGATGGGATTAAAAACTCATGCAGTCACTATGGAAATCAGAGTAGAGAAATCTTGAGAAATTAAACATGGATTTCCCCTATGATTAAACCATACCTAACTCTCTGACATTTGCCCTAAGGACACCATATATTGCAGAGATCAGTTATTTTTGTCACTTCATTCACAATAACTAGGAAATGGACACAATCTAAATGTTTTTCAAGTTATTAATGTACAATAAAAATGTGGTATGGATATAGAGTGGAATTTTAATAGGGTATAAAGAAAACTGAAATCATGAAATTTGCATGTAAAAGGATGAAATAGGAAACTACTATATACTGAGTAGGGTGACCCAAACACAGAAAGATGAAAGACACATTATCTCTATTTGTGTATTTTAGATCTGGATCATTAAAGTTTAACTTTGTGTTTATAAGTTACTGAAGAGATCAGAAATGTATAAATGAACCCTGGGTGTAACAGGAAGGAGGAATTGCCAAGCACTGCGCCCCCATGTCTGCGCGCTGTGCGTTGACACCCAGTTCACGAGCTTCGGGCAAGGGGGCTGGAGGTAAAATACACAAACACACACAGACAGAGAGACAGGGACACAGATTCATCCTTGAATTCCCCCAGAATGTCCCCTTTATTGTGTTCAGGGGCAGATTATATAGAGATAGCCAAGCCCCAGCCAAACCCACCAGAAACCACTCTCCTGCCATCAGGAACTCCTGAAGATCTCGTGCTCAGAGCAGCTGTAGGCACTCAGATCAGGGGAAAACAAGAAATTCAGGATCTGGGGTCTCACTGCTCCCAACATGAATTTTGTAGAGGAGGATAGAGAAATGAGGAAAAAGGGAATGGGGACTTTAAAGGAAGAAGAGGGAAGGGTATAATAAGGAGAAAAGGGGAGGAAGGAGAAACAAAGAAAACTAAAGCTGTTTGAAAAAGTCATAGAAAGTATGCTTTTATATACCTAATTAAAAATATAAAATTGTATGTGTGTGTGTGTGTAGTTTAATGGGTGATATAAATGGGATGATAATGTGCTCCAAAAAGACCCAAAGATTACACAACAAAAACATCATGCCAGTCAAGGGAAACATTCCCTTGTTGCTTAGAGGAGTTCAAGAGACTCCCACTATAGTGTAAGTATTATTATTATTATTATTATCATTATCATTATTAATTATAGTAGTATTATGGTCCCTGGTTGGTTCCCTGCCAGGACTTGAGTGGAACTCCCTACAGTTGTGGATACCGTAAACTTCAGACAGAGAACTAGGAAACATTGAGTTGAAACTTACCTGGAACCCTCTTCTTGAGGACAGATTATTAGACTATGGGGAGGTGATATGCAAATTTTCAAGGGAGAAAAGCAGATGTTAAGGTCTGTGAACCACAGCTACCTTCCCTGATGCAATTGGGCCACTTTAGTGTGGGGGTAAGTAACAGCTCTCTAAGTGGGTATATGGCCTTCTCAATAGGGAAAAAAATCATGCCTGTTCCTGCAAACCTTGCCAAATATCCATGGTTAGAGTTCAGAGTTCATAGACTCTAGAGAAGAACTTATTCCTATGGCTTTACAAAACTGTACAATTGCTAATTACATTACCCTTTTCCAATAGATTAATGTAGCTTTCACCTTTTGTCAAAGAAGCTGCTTTTAGAAACAAATATAGGCTATTACAAAGATCAAAAACTGGTCAAAATTTATAAAAAAGTAACGATAGTGTGCCAAGCCTCAAATGATACATTTACAATGCAACTTCTATAACTAATTCTTAAACAAAATGATGGAAGAAAGGAGAAAAGACTGTGGGAACCAAATACCTAGATATATGCTAAGAGATAGGCTTTACAAATGAAATCTCAGCAATATAACAAGACAATTGTCTAAATAAGACCTGTGTAATGACCCCCCTTGACATGGTAGTATGAGCAGTGGAAATCGCATGAGAGCACACTTATAGATGAATACCCTAGGTTATTAATGGCTTCTGTATACCATAATAACAACACTAAACGGACTCATTAAATGTGCATGTGTGTGTGTGTTTGTGTGTATGTGTGTGTGGGGAGGAGAGTCTCTGTGTCCATGTATATGTGTTTGTGTATTAAAAGGCCAGTAGTTTTAAATTAAGCAAGGAGTGAAGTGGGAGAGAAAAAGAATGGACATGAGGTAAACGTAGTACCAATGTTTTAAATTATCAAAACATTAAAAAAAATATGGTAGGTGCTGAAGAGATGTCTCAGTGGTTTAGAACATTTGTTACTCTTGAAAAGAAACCAGCTTTGGTTCCTACTAATCACATGATATAGCAGCTCTCTGTAATTCCAGTTACAGGAATCTGACACCCCTTATTGGTCCTCATTAGCATTTGGCATGCATCGGTGCACTTAAGATACATGCAAGCAAAGCACAAAAATACAGAAAAATAAATAAATGTGTTTAAAATTTTAAAATTTACAATTTAGTTATAAACTAAATAGAAATGTAAATTTCAAATTGTTCTTATTCCCGGTAATTTTTTTATTTATTTGGCTATCTGAGGTCTAAGCTATTCTTACAGTAGTTTCATTAATGTATTTTTTTTTAATTGTAGGAGATAGACAAAGTTTACATCTTGGTTCCTGGAATATTGTTTTTTTAATATTTAACAAACCTTTATTTAAAATATAAACTTCATTTTTCTTCCTTTCAGTGTAATTATAATAGAGGTTTAGGGGTTTAGCTTTTTATTTCATCTTTAATGTTATAAGATTCAAAATAAACAACTTCATAAAAATAGAAATTTCTTCATAAGAAAAAGTTATTTATTTTTTTTAAGAAAATCTTAGTTAACCTTATCTATGACAGGGTCCTTTCTCAAGTACCAAAAGTGATATTTTACTTTGAAATATAATCTCTTACAAGAAATGTCATAACTAATAACATTCAGACATAAAAAATGAGATGAAAATAATAAACTTTCCCATATTTTTATCCATTATTTTACAAGTTCATGAATCACTTTTCTGAGCACCTCTGTCTTGGTTAGTTTTATGTCACCTTGACAGAAGATATAGTCATTGGGAAAATGAACCTTCATCTAACAAAATTCTTGTAACACACTGAGTTGTGCAGAAACCTGTTGGACATTTTAATTTTATTAGTAATTGATCTGGGAGGGCTCAGTTCAATGTGGGTTGCTGCTACTCCTAGAAGAGTAGTTCTAACTTATGTAATAAAATAGGCTGAGTAAATCATGGAAATTCAGTAAGCGGAATTCCCCCCATGGCTTCTGCTTTTAGTTCCTGCCCTAATGTCCTTCGTCAATGGCCTATGTTCTGAGAGCTGTGGAATGAAATAAACTTTTCTCTCCATGTTCCTTTTGATTATGGTGTTTTATCACAGCAACAAAAATTCTAAGTAATTAAACCTTAATATATAAAGATAGTTTTAAACTCCAGTGTCCAATTCTTTGGTAGATATAGTAACTTAGTATTTTAGTGGTAAAGCTAAGAAAGAGATTCAAAAATAGAAATACCTTTAATTTTTTTACTTACACAATGAGAAACCACAGAACATGGATATACCTTATTATCCACAAGTGACAAATAATGGGGAAATCCAGTAAAAATTTAGACAGTACTAAGGGAAGGGAAATAACACATGCAGGAAACCAAAGGTCAAAGACAGAAATAAACCCCAGGTGCACACAAACTCAGCATGACTTGTAGAGAGGTGCAAGGCAGGTAATTAGGAAATATTCTGATAATGATGAAGCAAAAGGCAGCTCTGCATATGTTAGCTCCTAAAATAGTCCATGTTTATATTTACGTCATGGACAGGTAAAGCAATCCATTCTAGTGAATACTGTGGATGACTTTTAACTTTGTATCAGGGTCAAATTCTTGATCTAGCACTTAACTGTCATGTGACAATAGACAAGGGTTTTATTTTCTATTTGGAATTCTAGTGCCATATTTACAAAATGAAACCATGTTCATAATAGTAGTAATATTAAGTAACTTCTTGAAGTTATTAAATCTATACTTAATACATTATATACAACAATTATCAAGCACATATAAATAGAATATTAGGATTGCTATTATTTTGATTCAATAGTTTTCAAAAGAAACAATAGTAGAGAATATAAATACATAAGTTCCATACATCTTTCAAAATCTTTTTATGATGTTTTATATTTCTAAATTCAGAGAATAGATTGATCAGCTTCATACCCAAAGGAAAACATCATAATAATTTTTCTCTAAGTTCATTTAGTGGTATGATAATATAAGGTTTCCCACTAACCTTATATAATTAACCAGGTCCATAACCTACCTAGTCTCAGGTTCTTGGCCTTATTTAATGTATAATATGGGTTACTTCTTCTAGAACAGGCATAAATACAAGTTAAAAAATACAGTTGCTTAGTCCCACAGCATTTATGCTATTATTGTACCAGTGTATCTTGCAGGCATGTCACACTTGTAGCTCACAGGGTCTGTTACTCAATGAGATCCATGATTATCTTTCTCTTTCATTGCGTCTTTAGTTCTCTACACCATGAAGAATATTAGTCATTAGGAAAGAAGCTTCTAGTTGAGTACCAGCTCCATTTCTCCTTATCCAGCAACATAAGGATGCGGTGTGTTCAGCAATAAGGTCTAGCAGGTTGTGGAGGAAAACAAATAGCATTTGCAATTTCCATTAATGTTCACCAGATGCCTATGGGACCTCTCTGGCCAATGACTGAAAAAATATAATCCACTCCTGATACTGGCATTTATATTTGGTTGCATGTGATACATTGTTGAGGCACTCTCCACTTAATTTAAATTACTTCTATAAATGTATATATTTTAGAAAGTTTCTAATGTAACATGTTTCAGTATGGATTTCCAAAGTGTCTTTTGTGTTAATTAATCCTCCTTGCATTCTCTCCTCTACCTTCATCTCCAATTTCTCTCCTCTATTTAATCCACATATCCTAATTTCCCCTTCTTCTTTCTATGAAACTATTCTTTTTCCCCATTTTTAGAAGATTACTTATACAAGACTCTGGCTCCATCCAAGCTACCTAATCTGTGAGTATATTGTGAATAATAAATACACATGCGCACACGCACACAAAATATAGTGTTTAATGTCCATATGTATAAGAATATAAGCATTGTGTAATATTCTGGGCATTCTTGGTCTGGGTTGCCCTACAGCCTGTGAATTTCATTGTAGTGACATTTAATTTATATTTTAATAAATAAAGCTTGTCTTAAGATCAGAGACTAAAACAGTCAGTCATATAGACCTTGCAATGATGGCACACAACTTTAATCCCAGTAGCCACACTAGTTAACCATAGAGGTCAGGCAGTGGTGGTGCACGCCTTTAATCCCACTACTAAAGAGGAATATAAGATGGGAGGAGACAGGACTCAGTTCAGTCTCATTCTGAGGATTCCTAGAGGCAAAAATCACCATTTCAGTTTGAGGTAGAGGTAAGAGTCAATGGCTGGCTTCTTTGTACTCTGATCTTCAAGTTGAATTCCAATATTATTCATGCTACATCTCATTTTTCTTAACAGCTGAATAATGTTCCATGTATCATGTTTTCCTAATTTTTGCATCATCTTATGTGCATATATGTTGTTTCTAATCTGGCTATTATGAACAGAAAAGCAATGAACTTGGATGAGCAAATATCTCTGCATGATGTCACAGATTTGGTGTAGTTGGATATTATGGCAGATTTCTTTTCCGATATTTGAGGACTCTCTACATTCATTTCTGAAGTTGCTGTACCAATTTGGTACTCCCACAAGCAATGAATAAGTATTCCTAATTCCCTGCATTCATACTAGCAAATGTTATCATTTGTTTAATTAATCTTGGTCATTCTGCTTTGCATAAGAAGAGATCTCAAAGTAATTTGAATTTTCATTTTTCTGAAGGCTAATGATGTAAAAAATGTGTTTCAAAGCTTTTTCATCTTTCATATTTTAAAAACTTTGTTTAACTCTATGTTCTCCTTTTAATTGTGCTATTTATTATCTTGATATTCAGTGTTCTGAATTCTTTGGGTGTTTCTTTTCTTTTTATTTTTTATTTATTTATTTATTTTTGAGACAGGGTATCTCTGTATAGCCCTGTCTGTCATAGAGCTTGCTCTATAGACAAACCATTGTCTTGAACACAGAGATTTACCTTCATCTTCCTCCCTTGTGCTGGGAATAAAGGCAATTTTTATGACAAGTTTTGTTTGCCAGGTACATCAGTAATATAAAAACTCAATAAGAAAACAAAAATGCTACTTAATGAGTGTTCTAAACAATTATATACAAACGTCCATCGTTCTGAAATACTTACAGATTGTTCATGAGCAGGTGAAAGTGCTATTAGACATCTGGAGATATACCAGTTAAGTCACAAAGAACTTCTACTTCAATTTCTTTAAAATTCTGGTAATGATGATGATGATGATGTATATGATGATGATGATAATAATAATACCTAGAATGTGAAGAGTTGACGATAATGTGCAACATCTAGAATTCTTCTGTATGTTTGACACCGTGTAAAATAAATATAGACTAATAAAAACAATTGAGATGATTACTCTTAAAAATGCTATCTCCTATATACAGTAATTCCTTTTTTAAATATTTGCATTGGTATAAAGAAAATGTCCATTCACTCAAAAACTGTACATCATTATTTGCTATACCATTTTTTTTGTTATTGCAAAAATTCTCTTTTGAATCAATTATGTAAGTGAAGTCCTGGAATACAGTAGGTTGCTACACAGAAACTGAATAAGGATCTATAATATTGATGGCTGCTACAAGATTAATGAATTACAACAGGTACTTATGTCATATGGTTTCACTATGTATTTTGGAAATGATGTTGTAGCTGCCACGCGTAAAAGTAATGGTGTGTGAGAATCAGCAAAGCATAATTTACAGCTAAGAGTTTGTCCATATTTCTTCACTTTCATATAATCTCTCAATTGCTTTATTGGATTTTAAAGTAATAGGTATTTGATGGAAACATCCTGCTTAGTTCTGATCTTGCAATTCTCTGGAATGGTCTGTAAAGACGAGGCATTTTTTTTTATGAGCATGTGCGTATTGCTGGTTAGCCAGAATGGCTGGGTAAGGTTGGAAGTTGGCATCCTACCAGATGCATGACCTAGAGTAAGCTGTTTAGCCTTTGTGAATCCAGGATTTTCTGGTCTGTATGTGAGCAAAAAAAGCAGCAACTGCAAAGAATGTCAGGCAACTAAGGGATGTTTAGAGAGAGAAAAATCATCTCTCCTAGGAAAGAGCACATCAATCGGTTATCCAATAATAAATTATCAGCCTCGAAAACACATATAAAATTAATATTATGCAGATTTAATGGATTGTATTCTAAAATTTACATATATATACAAATAAATATGCAATAACAATTAATGAAAAAGGCCCATGAATTTGAAAAACATTAAGTTGGGGCATTTGGGAGTATTTGTCAGAAGAAAATGGAAGGGAGAAATGCTGTAATTATATAATCTCTTGAAAATTAGGATACTTTTTAGTATATTAATTTACTATATTTCAGTCAAGATGAATAAAAATAAATTATAAAGATGCTTATTAATGATAAAGTGATTTTATTTAAGAAAGAATGTGTGTGTGAGTGTGTGTTTATTTGTGTGCCTGTATGTGTGTTACAAATTCCGCTATATTCCGCAGCCATGACAGTAAACTTTCCTTGCTGGGATTTATTTTTATTCTTTACTGAAAATAACCAAAACATTTAGTAAATATTCACTTACTTGTTCTACAATTTTTAATTTGGAGTTAATTTCATCTGTATGAATAGAAAACTGAAGCTATTCAATATCTATATTCAAGCAAACACATATATTTTCCATTATTTACAGACAAAAATTTTGTGTAGCAAGAAGATCCTGTATGAAACAAAAAATAAAATAAAATCAAGATCTGTCAGTTGTTGAAGGGTATGGATTTTTTAGTAGATGACAATTTGGGAATGTAAAACTACATTACTACATAAAATATTAATATTTAGTGGATCGAATATTGAGACAGGTAGAATCAATAGACATTATAAAAATCATGCTAATTTGAGATGTCTTCTGTGAAAAGATGATAGATTAAAAATGAGTGGGCACAAATCTTTCTTTGACTAGTGTTTATTTTAATGTAGAAACCAGAATATTAATCTTCATCAGCAATCAATATCAATAATTACTTTACCAATATAACTTTTGTGAGAATAATATGCTCTCATAAATTTAGAGATGGGCTGAAAATAGCAAGAAAGATGTCCTGTAAACCCTAGTAAACTCATATACCACCTGTGTTGATACGATTACAAACACAGTATTTCTAACACTTGCACTGATTATTTTAGTAGTGCAGTGTGGTGATATTTTGATTCTGCTTTAACAAATAAAGCTTGCCTGAAGATCAGAGTACAGAGCTGTCCACACTAACTAGCCATAGAGGCCAAGCAGTGGTGGCATATACCTTTAATTCCAGCACTCAGGAGACAGAGGGAGAAGGGCCTCTGTGAATTCAAGATCACTTTGGGCTACACAAGACTAAATTGATTTAAAAACATAAACAGAACCAAGTGGTGGTGTGTCACACCTTTAATCCCAGCACTAGAGAGGTGGAGACTGGAAGTGATATATCTAGGCAGAGAGAGGAATAAAAGGCAGGAGGAGACAGGAGCTCAGGATTCAGTCTGTGGTTTCAAAGCGTTGGCATTCGGTGCAAGGATTCCTAGAGATAGGCTTACCCATTTGGTCTGAGTATTCAATAGAGGTAAGAGCTAGTGATTGGCTGTTCTGTTTCTCTGATCTTTCTGCATTTACCCCTATATCTAATTCAGGGTTTTTATTATTATGACCAATTAGAATTCATGCTGCAGTAAAGATCCAGCATCCCTCATAAATAGGTTTCAAAATCTTTAAATCATATTCCAAGTTCTTATATAAAACCATGCTAACAAAAGTATAGAAATGGTTTCTAATTTTAAGTTCAAAAATAAAATTCATCAAATTAAGCCAATTTAGCAAATGTCCATATAATACAAACGAACTAAAAAATCAAAGTTCTATTATTTATATAGCAATTACTCATTATAACTGAACCAAAATATCTTATTAAAGACTTTTACAAAGATGAGGCATATCCAAGAAGGTGTGGTGATTGTGACATGGGTCCTAACTTATGCTGAAATCCAACACATTAAATGCACATTTTAAGAGTCTGGAGACTTGTTTGCAAAAAGAATTACATTATCTAAGCTGCTCTTGTTAAAAGCTGTAATGGGCCAAAATAGAAGTTTGTTTTAAGTACTAATTGGGGGAAGATTATTTGTAATGCAATGCCTAACTTAACAAATGCAGAAAAGGAGGAAGCAATGAAACCATACCTTTTAGTTCAAGAAATCTTAGGTCATTACATTGTTTTAGTACAGAATAAAGACAAAATAGTATGTCTTAGCAACTCTTATAAGAGCAATAAAATAATAAATTAATAAAACAAAATTTAAGGATATGATCAATGGTAAAGTATGTGTAGGCAAACAGCAGAGGTGCAAACCCATGCAGATACTCAAAGCAATTATCAGTAAATTGATCTGCAATGTTAGTAGGAGCCCTGTCCCTCTCAACAAAAAGGTGCATTTAAATTATAAAAGAGTGCTTCATAATTATCCATAGTTTGTATGCTTTCTGTGACACTTATTCCAAATACGAAGTGAGGAATTTGATGTGCATCAACTTGCTAGAACTCTAATGTGTGAAAACCTATATGTGAATATTTACTTATGACTGAATTTTAATCAAAATAATTTCCGAAGATGATTTTTCAATCTTCTTGATACTCACCTGGTTGGAAGCAGTTGTTCCCTATTTACCCTGGAGATAGTCTCCATTATCTATTTCTGGAAACACTACACCCTTGGCTTTCTTATATTACATTGCCTTATGTTACTTCTTAGCTGGTCTTTCATTTTTTACTTCTTACCAAGCCATTCAACTCTATAGTAGCACTTTTTACATTTTCTATTTGCATTCATTTAGAGTTTCTGTTCAATGTTTAATAACATGTGCAATTATGTCTATTCGCATGTGTATATAAGTATGCATGCATCTTAACATGTAAATTTAAAGCAAATTTATAGAGTTTATCTCTAACATGAAATGTAGATTCATTAAACTGTTTATATATCTATTAGACAGAAAGACTCCAAGATAAGCTCTTAATTTCCCTCTGTTCACATTCACGTTCATATCAATTTCTTCCTACAGTACACAGCAAAGCAATGGTGCTATTATATTAAAATCTCTCCTTTTTCATCATAAATATAATTTTCTACCTGATCAAGCTGTACTTTCAAATCTGAGTTTCTGCTAATTGTGCTGAAGACAAAGTATTCATCAAATGCTCCAAAATGTACAGTGCATCCCATATGTGTTTATCTTTCTATAAATTGAGAGTGATAATTATTTAGATGAGCATAATGTTAAATTTAATTTTTCAACCTATACTTCATTTTACATTAATTACAATACTGTATTATTAAAATATTATGGGATGGTCTGAAATTTAATTTGCATGATGATATTGTGATGATTATTAGGCAGAAGGCTGAATTATAAATTCATGGTTTGAACACAGAAATTAAAATCCAGAGTCCTACAGGATGCTCACAGTCAGTTATAATAAACGTAATACACTCATTAGAATACAAAATTATTTGATCTACCTTGTAAACAAAAGCTTCATAGCAAGACTTGGACAGTGAGAACATCAAAAAAACATGTTCACGTGGAAGGAGAAATTATTGTGGAGTTACATCTTTAGACAAAGAACTAAAGGCAACTAAAGATTTCTGGGGGAAGGAGAATTAATTTCTACCAGAGATTAGCAACGTTGTTGGTTGTTCAGTGGATGGTAGTCAGTGCTGAAACCATAAACACATAGACAACAAAACCAGATGCAGCACATTATATATATATATGATATATATATATGATATATATATTATATATAATAATATCATATATATTTGTTTTGTGTTGGTTTTTTTGAGACAGGGTTTCCCTATGTAACAGCCCATGCTGTCCTGGATCTAACTCTTATAGACCAGGCTGTTCAAAAATTAACAGAGTTCTTCTGGGATTAAAGGCATGTGCCACCACTGCCTGGCAAAATATACATTATAATATATTATAATAAAATATATAAACTATATCGTTCACACACACACACACACACACACACACACATATGCATTGTGGGGGTAATAAATATAAAAGAGAGGATATCAACTTGACAGTGGGTTCATGGGAGGAGTTTGAAGAAGGGTATCTAGAAAGTTTTGGAGGGAGGAAAAGGAAGAGGGATATGATATAATTCTGTTTCAATTAAAATAATTGTTTTATAAAGCAAAAGATACCCAAGTTACATTCAGAATACAAGAAACTGTAATCTCTTTTATACAAGCAGAAAGGCCAATAAGGAACAGGAGTAGAAACTCATTCACAAAGCTAGTGGGAATCATTAAGTGATTAAACTCATTCACACAGCTAGTAGGACTCATTAAGTGATTACAAAGGGATTTGCAATGCAGCAGAGAAGATGGTAGGAAGAGGTTCTGAGCAATGCGCAGGGATTCCAGGAAACAGCAAAAGATGCCATACTTCCAGCTGGGAAGCCACCACAAAATAAAGATAATATTTTTATGAAATCAAATGTACCTATCATTATGCTCCCAGCAGTAGTTTTTATGACATTCGATAGATGATGATTAAATCTATCCTGAAGAAAAATAATGCATAAATTTCAAAATGTTTTCAGTCCACTGATAGCAAACAACCAACTCTACTAGTTGTAAGAGCACCCTTTAAATATAATTTGTGAGTCATTATGGACATATCAATAGAATATAATATAGAGAAAAAGATATCTGGTAATGAAGTACAGAAGGTTAATGATGGAAACGGACTATTCAGATTATGGTATTGGGATCTATTGACTATTCATGAAGAGAAGGGATTAGATAGAGCTAAGGACAAGAGAAGGTAGGGGAGTATGGGGAAGGTGAGAGGTAAAAAAGAAATAAGGAAGAAGAGTCCCACCTCAGACTGTACACTAAATTTCAAAGAAGTTCCAAATCTATTTCTTCCTCACTACATAACAAATTAAGCCACTTGGGTTTTTAATAATTCCAGTAGTTCATGTGTTCACGAAGGTCTAACACAAATTAGAATCAGCATGGAGAATACAAAGTAGCAAGAGAAGTGTCCTGAGATAGTCCAACTACCAGATCTCTGAGTGTTGCACAGGCCAGATTCTGGATAGATGGATAATCAATAGGACCCATAGAGTAACTTCAACCATGTTCTGGTAAAAGAGATTCAGGGATTTTTCATACCCACAGATGACAGAGCATATCAGTTTGTACTTCTTTTCCTGCTCATCTCTGCAGCCCAATTTAAAAACTGCACAGTATTTGCATGGCTTAAAATTTCTCAAATAGTAAGTGCTAAATGACTTATTTTAATATATACAAGCAGTGCAATATTTATCGAGGATTCACATAATTAATATTATCATTAAACAGAGGGATTAAAGTAAATTATAATATCAAAAAGAAGATGTAGAAATCCCTGGGAATGAAAATATTATTGCACACAAAATATATGAGTTATTGAGAACTTTGACAAAATTTGCATGGAGAAAATAACTTCACAGAAGAGAAATTCTAGATGACAACTATATATAGTTCAAAGAAATTCACAACGCATTTAAATAATCAGAGATACAGAGATGTAAGAAGGATTGCTTCCTCTGAAGTAAAGAACTCGGCAGTATGACTGAAAGCTAGTAGCTAAGCAGAGCAGTAAGTATATGTACTATCAACTAATTGAAGGGTGAGGCCAGAAGATTTCTGGGAAAAGTAGTAATACCTTCTCTCACACCAACCAATCATCACCAGGTAAACAATACTAAAGCTATCATGTCACACAAAAACAAAAATTTCCGTGAAAGGGAAAAAGTTAAATCTGATACTTCTCAGATCTCCAGATATAACATTACATCAACAAAAGGGAAAAATACCAGTTTGTTTTTGACAGTTTATGTCAAAAGTCAATGCAAATAATAGATAGACAAATATTTACAAATCTGAAGAAAAGGAAAATCTCGTCACTAATATTCCCAACAACAAAAGCATCATTCAGACAGGCTTGACAGTTCAATAAAGAAGAAACAAGCAAATTAATTAATATTTAATTAAAGCAAGGAACCATCATAATGTTGAATGCCTACTGGACTGTTCACAGTAAAGAAAACGCTGGTAATAGCTGGGTAGCATCTCTAGACCAGAGTGTTCAGGTAATAAGGCGGCAAAGCAGAATGTAAGTAAACTATGAAAAAAATCTGAATGATATTGTTACAAAAGAAATAAAAGTGGGGAAGGAAAACAGATTTGGAAGGCAGTAATCACCATAAATTACACTGCTGGGAGGTAACAAAAGCTGTGTGATATTAATTATAAAGCTAATGTACCCAACTTATTAATCATAATCATCATCATTAATTCCTAGCCATAAAGACAAGTTTTACAATGCTATTATGCTAAAGATATACTTGAGATGTCAATTTTTCAATTGACTTTGTGTTTTTCTGTTAAATTCCATATTAATTTAAAATGGCATGCACATGTTTCAATTTACATATTTATTTTCTTTAGCATTTTATATTTGCAGAAATATAATTATAGAACTGTGATGATGTTGATTAAATGTTAGGGTGCTATTGATTTTGTTGTTTTCCAGTGTAAAGATATCAGAATGATATATATTATTTGAAATTTGGATTAAATAGTACTACAAAATTCACAGATGTCTCCAGATTAAATATCCTGCTGCAAAATCATAAAGATATTGATTTTGATATAAATATATATGTGGGAAATAGAATCTGAAAAGGGGAGATTAGCTGTGGTACACAAAAGAGACAGAGAAAGAGCTAACCATGCTGTTACATAGGCATAAAAGTCACCTGTGATAGCCTTGTCCATGTCTTTGTATATGAACTATAGACAGACTCCAACACAAAAAGCACACAACTAATGGTAACCAGAAAATGAGTTAGAAGCACAGCATTGGACCCACATACTTGGACATTGGAAGAGCAGAGCTGTTCATACTTTATTCACTCAGAAGTCTAAAGACTCAAGACTTTGTAGCCTTCCTATCTATATACTGGAGTTAGAATTATCTGGGTGTACCTGCTTAGAAATCACTACTAGCTTGTCTGTCATATACCATTTCTGTAAGAAGGAGAAATTTAAGTACAGATTATTGACTAGGAAAAGAGTAAACAATATATTGTTGTTGCTCAGTTAGTCTCAGATGGTTACAGGCTCAAAAAAAAAAAAAAACAACACGATATCATTTTGACTGGTTAGTTTCAGCAAAAATATATGTTACATGACCACATTAGCATTCTGCACAACAATTACGTTAAAACGTAATGGTCTTAATTTCCTGATATTCAAATATTTTTTCCTAATGTGAGACCTTGTGACTTGAAGATATATGTGGAATATTATCAGGTATGATTTACCTACATTAACTCAAATTACACAGCCTTTTTGTTTTCCCTATCTGGGCATTTAACTTCACAAATCTCCAGGAAGTGATTCAACTGGGAAAATACTGATGAATATTTTTCAAATTTAAAAATTTGTAAAAGGCATTGAATTCTAAGTTTGTTTATGCTAAATAAAATTTTTGGGTACGAAAGGTTTAATTTGAAAAAAAAATGAGTATAACAGAAAGTTGTTTTGATAATAGAAGATATTTAAAGATGTCTGTAGTAATTGTGTGTGTGTGTGTGTGGTCAGCTGGAGAGTGGTGAGTATAAGATGTTTCATAGGAAAGTTAATCAAGCCCATGTGTTATCAGGTTATGTAATTTAATGTATGTTTGTCTACAGCTTTACTTTCTGTCCAGAAGAAATCTTGTTTTCATGTATAGGATTAAATTCATAAATAACTATAAAAACCACACCAGCCTGAGACCAATTATGGATCCCTGCTTGTCCTCAAACACATGGCAATAATCTTTCATTTGCTGGCTGTGCCAGGGCTACAGACTTGAGCCACCATGTCCAGCTACCTGAAAGTGATTTTAGATACTATCTGATGACATGATCTGAAGAGGCTGCAGGCTGAAATGAATAGAGGAAACATACAAAAGTCAAAGTAATATTATATAAAAATTTCCAGCTTATGATGAATCTTTTAAGGTATTTTTTTATTTAAACAGTTTTCCTTATCTGAATACTATAGGAATTTGGCAATTTTCTATAAATATGAATACACAGAAATGTATGAGAAGATTGGTCTGGCAGGAAGGTTTAGATAGTGAGGTACTAGACCAGTTGAGTTCTAGGACCTGGCTGCACATGGTTGAAGGTGAAAACTGACTCCCAAAATAAGTTCTCAGACCTCAGAGCCACACAGATTTAGTGAAATGTGCATAAACACACACACACACACAAAATTACAAATAATTGCAACAAAAAATAGGAGAAGATACCTCCAAGCATATATCTAAAAAAATATAATTAAATTGCATGTCTACTATTGCTAGCGATCTGTGAACTTCTGACTCTAAGAGATAAACATTTGAATGCATTCCTACCCTCACTGACTTGAAAATTAAAGTTGAGGAAAATTGTGTGCCTGACATCATCAAACAGTGAAATAAATAAGCTTTACAACCAGATTAAACAACTGTATGTACTCAAAGACAAGAGACTTGTAAGTATTAATTATAAAATAGATATTTTCCTTTAGTTTTTGGTGTGTATGTATAGAGGAATCTCCTTTGTATTCTGTTACCAGTCCAGATGTCCATTCTGGACACTGTGACCACCATCTCCCATGCTGCACATGGCTTTGCTTCTTAAATACCAGCAGGCAAAAGATAGAGACAGAGAGATGTCCAGTAGCAAATAATGAGGTTGTGAACAAGGATTTCAACTCTCCTTTAGATAGCTGACTTTGGAAATGTTTGTGAAGCTGAGATCACTTATTCTAGGCAGAGAGTACAACTGTCACCATTTCACGCATTTAGGTTACAAAGTTGGTATACTCTACGTTAATTAGACCAGAAGTGAGAAGAATTCTCATGTAATATTTCAGAGATTGGGGGAGGGGGAGGGAAATGGGAGGCGGTGGCGGGGAAAAGACAGAAATCTTTTATAAATAAATAAAAAATAAAATAATTAAAAAAAATAAAAAATAAAAAATAAAAAAAATATTTCAGAGAACAACTTTTGTGATACTCAAAAAGTAGCCTCCCCAGAAGATAAATTTATAGCTGTCTTCTGCGCATAGGTCTTCACCATCATTTGTGTTCCCTGGCAAATGATACAAACCAGTCTGGGTAACTTTAGAGGCAAATCACTATTACTGTCTCTGGACTTACTAGTAGAACGCATTTAAAAGAAAAATATATATGTATTCATATCTGTGTGACCACACTTACCATTTTTTCTAGGTATAGTATTTTCTGATTTCTATAAGTAAGTTTTAATTTCTTTAATATCCCTAAACTACTTAATAGTGGCCAGTATAGGAGGTATTGGGGAAATGAATGCATAGCAGAGCACACTAATGCATATAAACATTTTGGTCAAGTTTTCATAAGTAAAACTAATATCAAATATTAAATAGACATTTTTAAAGGTTAGTCATTCAAGGTCAGGTATCAACAAATGTGCCTATTGTTTGATATCTGATTAAAGGCTGTAAAGTAATGTTAAACTAACTTTATATTACTCAAAGTGTACTCACTAAGTCTATTCAATATTTTGGATTGTTCATATATTATAAAAGTTGATAAAACAATAATCCTAAGTAAAATTTAAAAACAAATCCCTTTCATTCTACTTTCATATTAGTGGCAGAAACCTTAATGAAAATTACCCAAATTTTGCCATAAAAATCTCCTAATTATTATTTTGATAAAAATGAGGCATTATTTTACTCTAAAATAATTTCATATGAGACAAATCTGTTTCTGTAACTTTAAATAATAATCTTTTCTTTTTGTCTTAATAAATTAATTTCCATAGATATGTATCATAAAACATCCTGAGAGATAGGAGATAAACTGATATCATAGACTATTTGATTCCTTCTAAGTAACACTCTGAAGTCAAAGTGAGCAATCACTAAGCTAATTCTTTTCTCATTTAGCGTGCTGCTATATGCGTAACCTAGCATACACCCATACACCTAAAGGATAAATGCTCCAGCATTAGTTAAAATGATAAATTTAATTTCCTTTTACAGACTTCATGTTGTGCCTTGGAAACACATTTATATTTAAGGGGAAATGTATGATACACTGAAACCAGATAATCCTTTTGTGCTTCTTGAGAAAACTTATAAATACCTCTTTTGCAAATGCTAACACCACATTTAACTTTGGGTGGCAGAGAAAGAAAGCAATTCAAAGGCTAAAAGCAGCACAGAGCCTCAGTACAAATGCTCTCTGATTTGCCAATTTGAAGCTAACTTGTTCTATTCTTAAATTGATTCTTTTAGCTTCTTCAAATAAGTCTTTAGCTTAAAGAAATTAAATGCAAAGGAAGGGGATAAGGATATTGGATGCTCCTATGCCGAGTGAAAACATAAACTCTAAATGATCTTAGAGGAAGCCAAAGCCATATCACATACCTTTCGGGAATGAATTTCTTTCACATACAATGGGAGGAGAAACTCAGATATACCTTCAAGTCGGATTCCCTTCTTGGTGACTCTCAGATTCCCCATACCATCCTACAAGCAATGAAATATAGTTCACTTTTAGGTTAATTAGAGAATGCGTATTTGGCCATTATTTTCTTAGGGCTAAATTGATAAAACGGTGAGCTCAAATCTATGATGTTTTAAAAAAATGAGAGATTGGACTTAAGATAAGATCACAGCATTGTGCATGCAACAGAGGGCACTGTTGTTGTGAGAAGGGAAGAAGGTGGTAAAGAACCTGGTGGGCCCCCTGCTATGATTTCTCTATGAATAAATACTTTCTTCATACCTTATATCAACTCTCTACTATATACTCTACTTGTTACCTGACTATTTTTCATAGTTTGCAAAGGTCTGATAATATTCTTAAGCATATACGGCTTATATACATTTACCAACATTTCCATTTGTATGATAACTGTAACAACTAATTAATGATTGGAATCCTGGGGCATCTGAAGAAAAAAATCATGAGGAAACACGTCTTATCTAGCAAACAATTGTCTCTATAAAAATTACTATAGTTAAAATGATGTTAATGAGACAGAATTAAATCAGGGTTGTATCAGGAATTTTAAAGAGTGAACCCCATGTATAGTAAGAAAATGGCTATATAAAAATTTTTGAAAATGAATTTAGACAAGAAATGACTGTGAAGGGAGGGAAAATTTCCCTTACAGTGACATTTGAAAAAAGAGCTAGCCTTTGCTTCCAGATCATATATGGACTTTCTCCTTGGAGATATTTGAAGAGAAACAGTTGGGGATTTATGTGTCAAGGCCAAAGCAAAGAACACCTGGTTGTTGTGCTAAAGATACTGCTCCTTAGTAACGTTATAAAAGAAGAAATGTAAAGGGCATTTAAACAGCTCACTAACTTGAGGTGATTTGTGTTATGATGTGGGATTCCCTTCTGTATACTGTGAATAAAGAAACTTCTTTGGACTTCTAGCAGGGCAGAACTTAGTTAGGCAGGGAAAACTAAACTGAATGTCAGAAGAAAGAAGGGCACAGGCAGAGAGAAGCTCTGGAGCTTCTGCCAGAGCCAGATGTGCTGAAACTTGGCTGGTAGGCCATGACCTCAGGGTGATACACAGATTACTAGAAATGGGTTAAATTAAGATATAAGAGTTAGCCAATAAGAAGCTAGAGCTAAGCAGTGATTTAAATAATATAGTTTTTGTGTGGTTATTTTGGGTCAAAGCAGCTGTGTACGAACAAGCACCCTTTCTACAACAGTGTTATGTTCTAAGAAAGCATGTCAGGCAGGACCTCGTACAGTGCTAAAAGTTGTTAATAACACAGAACTTCTGGTAAGAATGAGATATGTGATGAAAGAAAATTGTACAGGCATGGTCACTAATTTCATCTGATGACACTGAAAAGAGTATTATTTATCATTTATACCAGGCTCCCAACTGCAAGTAAAAGTTGCTATTATATAAACGTGAAGGTTGAAATTGTAGTTTGGCGTCAGAAGTAGCTTTGCAGCAATTTGTAACTCATCAACTAGTACCTCCCCAGAAAATAAAGTGGAGAGAGACACTTGATTTAGTCATATTTAAATTTACCATCATGACAACTAGTTGGTTGCATGTGCAAATACTCATATCAAAGAAGGGCTTTAAGGTAAGCAGAAAAGCAAACATGGCAAGTGGAGATTTAAATATAGTCCAAATTCTAAAAGAAGTAAATCTGAGAGTTGTAAAGAAAAATGTAGTCCATTGAATACAAAAGAGTATAACAATTGCTCATCATATTAAGTCACAAAAAAGTTTGAAAGAGTTGACAATCAATAAGATTTTTTTTTGTATTTTTAAGGACTAGATGTACTTTTTATTATATGGTTCACTCTACCAACAAGCTGGTACTGCTCTTGCTGCCAGTTCACTGTTAGCGGTTTGTCACATTTTAGATGGATCTAGATTTCTCTTATTCATTGTTAATTAATTCTTTCAAAGGATGTTGAGAGGAACAAAGCATAAGAAAGAGAATAACAGATTTTACACATTAGTTTCTATAAAGTCAAACATGGCTTTTCAAAAAGCTAGTAGTATATGTTTACTAACCAGTGAAGAAGAGAAGTAGATATATGTCATATGAGTTTTATATGGTAATGGTATTAGTCATTGTAAACTTCAATGTTCTTGAAGAAATATCTCTTGGAGAGTAAATAGAATAAAAACCACAGCCTAATTTAACATTTATTTGTGAAATATTAGGATATATTCAATAAACTAAAAGAAAATTCATGGGAAAAGAAAATATTGAGTTATTGAATGAAAATAAAAATCATTTGAACTGTTTGATAACCATTCATTAATGTACATTGTACTGATAAAATACATCTAATTTCTGGCTTCTAATTATAGGAGAGATGTCCTTTAAGAAGGCTAAACATTTTCTTTTTCTTACCTATTTTGGCCTATGTTAATTATAATGAGCTATTTTTTTACAAGTCCAGGCAGAAAAACAAACAAAAGATGACAGCTGTTTCGAAGGGGGGTTTTTACTGTGCTATTTGTGCATTGTCTGTATTCTTCAGTTTAATTGGCTTCTTTTCCTTACATAAAATTAAAATATAAAAACTATTTTAGTAGCAAATGATATATACAGAATTTTTACTTATAGCCTATTTGCATTCAAGCACTATTAAAACTGCTATTATTACTATAACCTGCATCAATTAAAACATCCCCCTTTTTTCTTTTGTAACAGTTGCTCAAAATACCCAAGCTATTGATCTCTGGTGTTAAAGGTATAAGATTTAAAATATATTTCATATTAATATGACAACATATTGTAATTAGTTCCCACTACTTAATTATACTGTCATTCCTTTAGGTACATGAATTATTTTCTTTATCATGCAAACACATTAGAATATTGAAATATCAATTGGGCATACATTCTGTTTAATGAATGTAGGCTTGAGTCCACGTCTCTCGGCCCTGAAACTCATCAGGCCAAGACCTGTGCAGACCAGTGCAAACTGGCAGTAGGCCTGTGAATTCATACATTTTTCAGTCTCACTTGGTTTAGATGATATTGCTTCTTTGATATTTTTCATCTTCTTTGGATTTTCAATTTTTCTGCCTCTTTGTGGTGGTTTGAATAGGAACGGCTGCCAGAGAGTCATGTGTTTGAATGCTTGGTTTTAATATTCAGGTATCTGCACTGGCCTGCCTTTGGTATTCTTACAGGATATGTCCTCACTCTAGCCACTAAGAGAAGCTCCTGTGCTCCTTCACTATGTTCCTCTTTAAAAAGGACCCTGTCCACCTCCCATTTCTCTTTCTCTCATTGTCTGTCTTTCTGTCTTCCTTCCTTCTTTCCTTCCTTCCTTCTTTCCTTCCCTTCCTTCCTTCCTTCCTTCCTTCCTTCCTTCCTTCCTTCCTTCCT
>JABTXL010006712.1:15847236-15870890 GCA_025134845.1 Neodon shergylaensis
CTTCCTTCCTTCCTTCCTTCCTTCCTTCCTTCCTTCCTTCCTTCCTTTCTTTTTCTCATTCTCTCTCTCTTTCTGTTCTTTTCTCTGTCTCTCTCTGCTTCTCTGCCTGTCTCTCCCTCTCTTTCTCTCTGCCTCTCTCTCTGTTCTGTTGTTCGTGTCCCCAAAACATATTTCCTTTCTCCATTTTACTCTTTTCACTTTTCAAAAAGGTCCTCCACGTTAACACTGTTGCATGGAATATTTCTCTCAAGTGGCACTTTTTTTTTTTAATTAACAATAATTGGCCCATGGAAGTGCACTATTAGGAGCTGTGGTCTTGTTGGAGTAGTTATGGCCTTGTTGGGGGAAGATCTATATGTAGAATTATCAGCTCCTTCTCCATCACCATGTCCATCTACATTCTTCTAGCCATGATGATAATGGACTAAACCTCTGAACTGTAAGCCAGCTACAATTGAATGTTTTCTTTTATAAAAGTTGCTGTGGTTATGGTGTCTCTTCACAACAATAGAAACCCTAACTAAGACACTCCCCTCCTGCAGGACCCTGAGTCTTGAGAAGAGACAATTGATGACTGTTCACAAATGAAAAATTAGTTTACTCCTATGGAGTCTCAGTGTGTACACAAACCACTCTTAAGGCCAGTCCCCATCTCCTGCAATAGATGGACAAGATGACACAAATGCAGTGGGATGTTTAGAGGGTGTTTGTTTTATAATGCTTTGTTAGGTTTCCCCACACAACCTTACATGTGTTTGCATATATAATGTGGTTTCCAAGTTTTGTGTTTATGTAATTTCTGTGTGTTCAAATGCAAATTTCTCTGCAACTGTGTGTGTTTCTTGAGCATTTTCTTTGGCTATTTTTATTTGATTGTTTGTTTTGTGGTATACTGATTTGTTTCTATTTTATCTATTATATTATTATTATGCTATTATTATTATTTTAAATGTCTGTTTGTATCCTAATGAGAGAATGAAAAAATGGTGTGGATTCAGGTGGGTATGGATGACGTGGGATTTCCCTCTGCATGCTGTGATTAGCATTGATAAATAAAGGAACTGCATTGGGCCTATAGCAAAGCTACAGGGAAGAGAGCTGGGGAGGGGCGTACTGAGATGAATACTGGGAGAAAGGAGGTAGAGTTAGAGAGAAGCCATGGAGTCCCGCTGGAGCCAGACAGAACTTCAGCTGGTAAGCCACAGCTATGTGGCAATACATAGATTAATAGAAATGGGTTAAATTAATATTTAAGAGTTAGCCAATAAGAAGCTAGAGCTAATGGGCCAAGCAGTGATTTAAATAATATTGTTTCTATGTGATTATTTCAGTTCTGGGAAGCGGGAACCAACAAGTGGCTCCTTCCTCTTATATATGGAAGTGGAGAGTATCTGAAGGAATTTGGGGAGGAAAAATCATAATCGTAATATATTATATTAAAATTCATTTTCAAAAAATATTGAAACATTTTTCAAACTTTTCTATGATATATTGACTAAATTAATCTATTGAAAAATAATTTACTATTACCATGGAAAGCAAATGGTTTCTCAATCACAAAACCATTTAAGAAATGAGGGATGGTCATGTGGCAGGTCAGATAAGCTTACAATCATGTAACATATAGTATAAAATGGGTATTCCCAACAATCCCATGAGATACTAATCAAGAACCAAAGTACACAGAATGTGGCATGTAGATGGAAGCATAATAGCTTTAAATTGTTATATTTGGAACATTACACATGTGAAAATCCACATAAAATAATTCTGAGCATGGAATCGTTAGAATAAATATATCATCTCTGTAGTTGTGTTCAACAATAGAAAATCACGAGGAGACTCAGTCAGGAAAATAGTTTCATGATACTCTAAAATATATTATGTAGTGTTATTTGAAGTCCACAGGAAAGCTGTGCTTAGGATTGTGTTTGCTTCCTGGGAACTACGTCAGGGGTTATGACAGCCAAAGATCATGTGCAAACAAATTAAATTTAATGTGTTGGTATCAAAATAAACATTTTATTGAGAAATGAGGCAGCTGCAAATAGTCTTAGGAATTTGCCTTAAAGGTAAGTAAATAGTAATGCTATATTCCCTAAAAATTGTCATCACCAATTGAGTGGCTGAAAGATTTCCACATGTTAATATTTTAATAAGTATATGCCCCCTAAAGGCTCGCTATTTCAAGGTTGGCTCTTCCAACTGTGTTTGATAGAATGCCAGAATTAAAACTAGTAGTGATAAAAAGGACCCATTTTCAAGCCAATTTTAGAAATCATTGCATGATACATTTTAACTCAGAAATTCATAATATGCATGAGCATATTAAACATGCTGTGGGATAAAGGAGTGCAGTTCGTTCTGCTCACATTTCCTCAGGCACCTTGTCCAACAGGGCCCCTATACATCCACCTCTTAAAGGCGGTCAGATAATTTCCCTTTTATACCCTGTGGAAATTATTGAGTAATCAATTGTATTTTACAAACGATGCAGCCAATCCATCAAATCCTAATGCCCTCCACCAAAGAACTCCAGAAAAAAAAAAAGATTAAATGAGTCTTTAGAGTTCGTACATCTCCACAGACATTCCCTGAGAGGTTACATACAGCTTTCCACTCTGCCATAGTTCAGTTATCCTCAAGCACTGGAAGGAGCTGAAAATTACACAGATTTTGCCTGTTTAATGGATGTTACTTCTTATCAGTAAAAGGTCAGAGAGACATGTGGTCCCGAAGATGCTTCTGGTCTATCTCTCTATGAGCATAAATACAGGTGTACGCACGTGCACGCGCACACACACACACTTGCACATAATCAGCCATCATAATTTGTTGTGTATCACATCTTACCTTGAACATATTACCGTGTATGTGTGTGTACTTGCTGGTTCTTGAACACCAGTGTTTTATACATGCTAAGTTCTCACTCTGTCTCCTTGTACTAAAGTCTTGTTTAGGAATTCCTTCAAGCCAAGTTTAGTCACAGGTCTTAGAGAAGAACCTACAACCATCACTTTACTAAACCAGCATAACTCCTAACAATATACTAAATATTGTCCTTATATCCACAGATAAAAGAACTACTCCAAAAGGATAATTCTCTTTGCAATAGACAGCTCATTTCAGAATACCACAATCAATCAAAACATAGAATCAAGGAGTCCAATCTACAACTACAAATCAGCCCTTGTACCTGAGTCCCAGGGAGCATTGTTGAAGAGTGAAGAAAGAGTGTAAGAATTAGAGAATCAGGAAGTCTGACATGAAGTCTGACATGAGAGTGTGTCTCCTAGGAATGTTGAAGATGTTATATTCACCAAGTCTCATTATTATGACTACCTAACTAGATATTACATTCACAAAGTGTCACCAATTTGGCTACCAAAACATTAGTTCAACAAGGACAACAATAGACATGATAGAGGAGAATGTGAAAGTTCACAAAAAACAACTATAAGCAACTAAGGAATGCTGGGAGTGAAGAAAAAGTTTTTTTCCAGGAAAGAACACCATAAGTGGTTTTACAATACCAAATGGCAAGCCCAGAATAAACACATATAAATAATATTATACAGATTGAAGTAGTTGTATAGATGTACTTGGAAATACATATAGATATAAAATATAAGCATTATGTGTATATGATGACAATTAATAAAAAAGAGGATATGAATTTGAAAGAAAGTAGGAAGGGTTACATGGAAATGTTTAGAGGTAAGAAAGGGAAGAACGGGAATGATGCAATTATGCAATAGTATAAAAAACTCTAAAAGTATGAGAAGTTAATATATATGCATATATATATACATATATAAACAAACAAATAAAATAGGCTGAGTAAGCAAGTAATTAGCAGCCTTCATGGTTTTGCACCTCCAGATAACTGCCTTGCTTAAATTCCTGCCCTACTCCTTAAGATGGTGGACTGTTGCATGGAATTATATGAAAAACTAAACCCTTTTATTTCAAGTTATCTATAGTTATGGTATTTTATCACAATAATAGAATGCATAACCTAAGCAATATGTTTATACTACTCAGATCTAGAATTCCACTAGAAAAGAATGTATAATTTTGTTCGATAGGTAGTAGTATTATGAGAATATGTTATCCTGAAAATACAAATAAGCACAAATAAAAACAGTAATACTCTTGGTTATTCATCACTGTCCTATGAAAGGATATCTTAGTGATCCATCTTTCTCTGAAGGCTTTCTAAGACTGATGTTATCCAAAAACTTTTTCTCCGAAGTTCAAATTCCCTTACTTATTTCTTAAGAACTTAACAACCAAGAACATGTTTTAAGTCTGTCATAGACAGCCCTGCTATGTCAAGATTTAATATTACTGAGGAAAAACAACCGTTATTGATGCCATGGAAAACCCATATTCTATACAACAACAAACAGCTCCTCTCCTAGCATATGGTATGGCTCTGAGCACCAAGCTTATTTTCTTACTCATTAGACAGTGGGAGTAAGGACATCCCAGGTGCTCTCTTAACTCTCTGTGAATGCAGGATCTGCTTTTCTGAATGAATACTTTTGTTTTTCAATTGATGAAAACATTTTCAAATAAAAAATGTCAATATTCACTTCTCAGAATCCACAACCAATGTATGTACAAATGAGAGCTAGTTGTAGTATAAACGGCAGGCTTTGTTATAAATTCTGTTTCAATATTGACTTGTGAAATATTCAAAATGCAGAAAGTATTTAAAATGTAGGTAAGTCTCTACATAGCATACTAAATTTTCTGTAAATTTAAATACCACTCAGAAAATAAAATATAGAAATGAATTATTCCGTTGTTCTATTAAAATACTGTTGAGATTAGAAGATTAAATTTTAGGGGAATTTACTTAATCCATTAATAGAAGCTTAATCTTCTCCAGTGATAAAAACATGACATTGAATCAATGTTCTCCAAATTTGAGTCTGATAATTTAATAAAATCCTGAGATCTAAAGATATAGTGAAATACAAGGATGTATGAGTGAGAATTACAATATTAGGGACACTGGTTAAGTGAATACAGATTCATCTGAAAATCAATATTATATAATTCTTTTTGTGAAAGATATTTTAACTAACTATTTGTCAAATAGGTATAAGAAATAAAATTAAGTCAGGCAGTGGTGGCACACACTAATTCCAGCACTTGGGGGGCAAAGGCAGACGAATATCTGTAACTTCAAGGTCAGTCTGGTCTACAAGAGCTAGTTCCAAAGCTACAGTGAAACCATGTCTCAAAATCCCAACCAAACAACAACAAAAAGCCTAACTGATTTAGAACAAAATATATTGTTAGATAAAAAGGCAGGAAAGCTAAGACAAGAAGTATTTTAAACTATGAAACTATTTTGAGTCAATATGAAAAGGGAGATATCAAATCAACTAACAGATTAGCTATATTTTAGGGTCTAGAGTAATGGACAAAATAGCAATAATTTATTCTGCATTGCAAATATATGTATCTACCTTGCATATGTGTGAAACAAAACAAAAGATAGCTTTAAACTGGTACCTTTTTTCCCTTCTACCTAATTACATACTGATTAGACATGATTGCTTACAACAATAGCTTTTAATTCCATCTTAGTAGATGTGTTTTCCATTTTATTTCTTTACTTTCCATAATAAAATGTTTATCCTAACACCTGCTCAAATAAACAAATCTCTTCTTAATCAGTCAAAGAGAATACTAGCTCTCATTATCTGCCAGAGGCTGGAGTTTACTATCAAAATTCTGCTGAGAGTTATCAAATTATTCTTTTTTTGGAAAAAAAGCAGTCTAAGAGAAACACTTTTTCTTTTTCTTTTAGAAACCTACATTCTAGCATTTGATGAAGCCTGGCAGCCGAAAGGCTCCACATTGAGATAATATGAGTACAGCCACAGGCAACATTCCTACACAGAAGGGCACTTCAGTGCTCTGTCCAACGTTTTATTGAGGATTCCTTAATAGCCAGCTGCACTCATCTCAGCTACTTTTAAGATTTTTCATAACACTTATATTGAGAATATCTGCTTGTTTCACCATTCAGTATGTTCTGTATATGAGAACTGTGCTTATCATTAGTAACAGGATCCAAATACTCTACGCCCCAGAAAACTAGTTTCATCTTTCCTTATAATGGTCAAAACTGCATTTTCTTCTCCTTTTGGATTATCATATTCAGTGTTTGCTTAGTAAAAAAAAATAATAACCATAGTCTTCATAATAAACATATTCTTCCATATAATTCAGTGTCTGTAGTGGTGATTCAATTACAGAAATTTTATAAACAAACAATTTCACAACAATTTATAATGGAAGAATAAAATACGTGTGTGTGTGTGTGTATTTATATTGTGGGGGCCCAAACATTGTGAGCCTATTCTACCTTGCCTGAATAGTCTGAAGGTTTGAGAGTTTTAGCTTGCTCAAAAGTTGTTGACAACATCTTTGGCTATACACTCTGACCCAAGGTATGGTTACTTGGGGTTTTGGACATCAAGTCCATAGACTTGAATGTCTCCACCCTGACTATACGTCAGAGAATTCAAGCATACCTCTGCTCCTTCTTTTGTAATAGGAGGTTTGACCTAGGAAGTGGCTGCTTTTAGGATACTTGGTCTATGGTGGGTTCACTGCCTAAGAACAATGCCTTTCTCAGGGATTAATCACTTGATGTCACTATTATTACAAGTAACTGTTCTGGCTGTCTTTTGTATCATGTTAAGTCAGGCTTTTGTCTTCTCCTTTTTGTATGGGGTATAAAAGTATACGGAAAATTAAACATGGGCAAATTCAGCATTCACTGGTACTCCTTCCTAGTCTATCTTATGTTTCTGTTGTATTATTTTCTTTTCTTTTTTTGATATAATTTTTTTTATTTTTTGAAAAATTACCTCCTCCTCCCCGTTTCCCATTTCCCTCCCCCTCCTCCCACACATCTCCCCCTCCCCCCACTCTCCTACTCCTCTCCCCCTCCCCTCCACTCCATTCCCCCTCCCTCTCGAGAATGATGAGCACTCCAGGTTCCCTGCCCTGCAGGAAGTCCAAGGTCCTCCCACTTCTATCCAGGACCAGGAAGGTGAGCATCCAAACAGGCTAGGCTCCCACACAGCCAGTTCATGTATTAGGATCGAAACCTAGTGCCATTGTCCTTGGCTTCTCATCAGCCTTCATGGTCCACGACGTTCAGGGAGTCCAGTTTCATCCCAAGCTTATTCAGTCCCAGTCCCGCTGGCCTTGTTGAGCTCCCAATAGATCAGATCCACTGTCACAGCGGGTGGGTGCACCCCTCGTGGTCCTGACTTCCTTGCTCATGTTCTCCCTTCTTCTGCTCCTCATTTGGGTCTTAAGAGCTTAGTCAGGTGCTCCAATTTGGGTCTCTGTCTCTATCTCCATCCATCGCCAGATGAAGGTTCTAAGGTGATATGTAAGATATTCATCAGTATGGCTATAGGATAGGGTCATTTCAGATTCCCTCTGCTCAGTTGCTCATGTTGTATTATTTTCATTCCTGTCTTTCTTCTATTTACTTATTTTTCTAATACCCATGCCCTGACCCTTGTTAGTGGTATTCTTGTGGAAGCTCGTCTCTGACATTTTTAGGGGGAGAGCTTATTATTATTATTATTATTATTATTATTATTATTATTATTATTATTATTATAAATGGACAGAGTATTAAATAAATTTACAGTGTTTTATGCCAATACTTATAAATTAGGGCATCTCTAGGTCTTCATCAGAGAAGCTTTCTTCTGAAATAGATGGTGATATACACAGAAATCAACACCTGATCAATATACAGAGGAAAAAGCATCTAAACAGGTCTAAACCCTGAATAAGATGTCAGCATTACATGCATCCTGCTGAGAGGTTCAGGGATCATTAGGAAAGAGAGTAGGGAAGACAATCTTAAGAGCAAGAGGTGGTAGGTAACTGGAATAAAACAGTATCATCTGATCACCGCAGAGAAATTATACATGTGAACTCAAAAAGGCTATGCTCCAATGCACAAGACTGTGAAACCCTGACAAAACACCAGCAGTGTACAAAGATGGGAACTAGTTCTTCTCTAGCTCAGTAGTGATTGGTAATTGATTGCTGCTGAGAAAAAGAGGAATCACTTTTCTTTAAGGTAGTGACAGCTGTTAAGTGAACCAAGCATCAGAAAATAGCCCCAAACCCAAGTTATTTAGGCAATATAAATTGAGGGGTAAGGGATTTAAAAAAAAAAAAACAGACAGATTGTTTAGTGATGACGGAGGTGGGGGGGTGGATCTAGAGATCTATAGGAGTTAAAGATTCATAGAGATCAATATGAACAAAAAATGTAAAATATTCTACCCTCTAGCCAGGGAAGCAGAGAGACTATCTGCAGATATTCATCACGCCCTCTGCTCCACCAAATCAAACCTGCCAGCCTCATCCTCAGCTCTGCAGAACCCCTGATGAAGCCCCGCCCCATCCCCCACCTATCTCCAGTAAATCACACAGATATCCCCCCCTCCTAATATATCTTCCAGCACTCATTACTTTACCCCAGACCCCAACTCCGTCCAGAATTCTCTGGGAATGAACAAGGCAGTCTGCACAAGAAGGTGGGTAGGCTAGCTGGAGATCTTTAATTCCCCCAGGTCTTGTACCCAACTGCACAACAGAATACTAGCTACATTTTCCTTCCACTCAAACATCAACTCCAGCAGGTACTCTATGGGAACCCACTGGCCACTCAGAGCATGACCTTAGTGTAGAAGACTCACCTACTTAAGCCATAGAACCTGGGCAAGTCACGCTGGTAGTGCCCAGCTTTCATGGTGCGGGGTGATTCTATGCAGGCTACTGAGGGAGAAGAGTAAATAACAATCTCATTCAGCTGGAACTCTGTGAGTAACAGAAGTAACCTGGCAAGATAAGCTCAATGACTCAAAAATGGTATGAACACAATGAACATAACCAACTATTTCCTGGTTAGCTTTCAAAGCCAGCTCCACAAGATACAACTGGGATCTGGTATTTAGTCCATCTGAAATTTTGTGACTTGCTGTGTTGTAGGTCTTGATAAGCAACAAATACTATTATTTGCTAAATTAATATAATTTTAGATACAATATTAGAGTGCCTCTTAAGTTCTTAACTTGAGTTGTGCATCTCTCTCTTTTCAGAGAAGCATGTTCTTGGAGTAAATTAATATGGATATCCATAAGTGGTCATTACACGGTAAAAGACTAGAGAGTGAGCCATTCTAAGTAGAGCTTCCATATCACACCTGTTTCCACATTGTTCAGGGACTGTGAGTGAAGAGAGAACAGAAAGACTGTAACACCTAGAAGCAGTGGGTATCTGAAGATTAAATGTATTTGCTGTGTATGACAGTCACATTAACTTACAATATTTGTGAGTGCAATCAGAAGATTGCACAAGTTCAAGCCATTCAAAAAACAGAGAAGGGCTTATGAAGTTCCACCTCTAGTTATGGAGCTATTAGCTATTGTTGGCTGTTCTGGAAAAAGAGAAAGTAGTTAAGAGACAACCCTTTTTCCAGAAGATGCTCCTATCCCCATACCTCCAAGCGCTAAGTGGGCTCCGTGTGTTTAACAGAACAAGAAAGGAGAACAATTGAAATTGAAAGAGAAAAGAGGTGAAGGGGATGAGTGGCATCTCCAGCCCAACCATAACAGGCATCCTTGTGCCTGGTATGAGTGAAAGACAAACAGCACTAAGACCCTCCAACAAAATTCCAGACACGTGAAAATTCCCCTATCCATAAAAGTTTTAACACTTGAAATTGCATCTGTTGGTGGGAGCGGCATGGAAGTTTATGTTTATCTGTTTCTCTGGTGCTATCTATACATACATATAGTCAGCCTCCTTATCACTAAGTTCTATGCATACAAACCAGGGGGGCTAAATAATTTGTAAAATGTTTTCCTCTGTTCTGAGCATAGATAATTTGCCTTTGTTCATAAACAATGTAGTGTAACAATTCTTTCCTTATCATTCATATTGCATTATTTCAATAAGTAATTTGAGAGCTCAGCTATAAGTTGTATGTAAGCAGTATCTGTTACACTTACAAGAATGGATCTAATCATGGTTTATACAAAGTATCTGCTAATTATCTCCAGACTCAGAGAAAAAAAATGTATGTGGGAATTATAGGAGAGTATATCCATATGGAAACATCCAATACCAAGTCAAGGCTAAGGCTACATTCCCATCACAGACTGATGCTGTGCTTTAAGCTGTGAGATGTGCAACACTTGTCTTCACCTCTTTTGTCTTGCCAGGTTTCTTAGTTTCTCTTTGCACACTGACAGACGGCCTTTCCAGGATGCTCACTGTAAGCAACAATGCCTTTTCCAACCCTCTATTTCACAGCCTCTCTCCAGTTGTCTGGTGGGGGTTAAAGGGTCAAGAGCATCTCTCTGGTTTTCACTTTTTATGTCTCTCTTCAGAATACCCTTCCTTCACTCAAGCTTTTAATGGTGTATTTAATGCTGTTCTAAGATTTTCTTCCATCCTCTTCCTAGATTTTAGACATCAGATTTTTTTTATCTTATTTTGTCATAGTGCCCTGAACAGTATTGAAATATTTCTATAATTTTTACTACTAAAATATTTTAGTTGACAGATATACATTTATTTATTATACCAAATCATTGACATCTTAATATTTATCTTTTATTAGATAAGTTTGAAGATCTCTATCCCAGTAAATAAGTATTAGAGGAAACAAAAATGTGAAGATTTTTTTCTGAGAAAAAAGCTAACTTTTTTTGTAACTTCTTCCAAATGACAGTTTATATTTAAAATATTTTGTTTTGTTACATTTGTATTGTGTTTGCTGGTTTGTTTTGAGACATATTCTCCCTATGTCGCTCAAGGTGGCCTCAAAGGGAATGCTCCTGTATCTGTCTCTCAATTGCTGGTATCACAGATGGGTATCACGATGTTCATTGTATACAATAATCTTAGTTATTGATATGTTCATTGTTTCTCCACTTTGATGTTTAACACTGCTTGTTTTTAGTTCTCCTGGCTATTCTTTTAGAACCAAACCATGCTTCTCCCCTGCAGTTGGTCTGGTTGTGGAGAGTGATTCTCATATTAATCTCTCTCCAGTATTCCCCTGCCCAGAAGATTGTATGATCCATGCATTTAGAGAGGTCCAAACAGGGAACTCTGTCCTTGGCTCTATTGCCTGAAGTCCCACACTGCAGTATTCCATGCTCAAAGGCTTTTCGTGGAATAGCAACGCCCTCATGGCAATTATGTCAAATCACCTCTTCTCTCTGAGAAGTACTATTGCATTTTTATACCAACATATATTGACCTTGACTTTATTCTCAGTAATATTTTTGACTAGAAGGTTCCATCTCAAAATCTGTTCCTCAGGGCTCCCAACCTAGAATAATAATTCAGTAGGTAATTACATCACCGGTAGTCACATGACTTACGCCTTTCCCCATGAAATGATTTGCCGATGAAAACCATAAGCATCAGAATGTTGGAGGATTTTTCTATGTTACATAAAAGCTTGAGGAGGGGGAGGGAAATGGGAAGCTGGGAGGAAGCAGGGATTTTTTTTTCAATAAAAAAATTAATAGAAAAAAAAGAAAGTGCATAATCTCAGATCAGTCACTGGGGCATCTATGTTTTTGAGTCAATCTTTAAATCACAAATTGTTTTAATTAGTTTCTTAAATTGACTTGACAAAAAAATAAAAATTCTAGGTAATTGCTATCTATCTCATATACTCCAGAGGTAATAGTATCTTGGGAATATTTTCTGTTAAAACAACAGATAAAAAATCTATTCATACAAAGGAAAAAAAAGAATTTTGAAAAGAAACTGGGCTGTGGTGGCGCACGCCTTTAATCCCAGCACTCAGGAGGCAGAGACAGGCGGATCTCTGTGAGTTCGAGGCCAGCCTGGTTTACAAGAGCTAGTTCCAGGACAGGCTCCAAAGCCACAGAGAAACCCTGTCTCAAAAAAAAAAAAAGAATTTTGAAAAGAATAAAATTGTACATCCTTGAAACCAGGACATCAGGCATACTGGGCATGAATGATAACATTGTGCTATACCCTCTGTTTTAAAGCTTTTGGATATAATCATAATAATTTGATCTGTTCTAGACTGTCCTTTTGATCAAACCTAAAATGTTAATTGATTCCTAATATGGTTGTCTTTCTAGCACCTCAGATTAAAATAATTTTTTGTTTAAAAAAAAAGCTTGAAATTACTGTTACTGGCAACTAGCACTATGTGGGCCAAGATCACAAGTGTTTGCTCTGAATTTTTATTCTGTGACATTCTAACATTCTTCCTCAGAGGCAGGCACACTGGCTAAGTTTTAATCGTTGTCTTATATTATAACGTTCACTAACGTCTATTACTCTAAGGTGCAGCAAAAAAGGCTATCAAAATAAAAGCATTATCTCAAAAACAAAACAACTACAAAACAAAAAAGAGTTATGTTGGTAGATATTTCATCACACCGTGCACCCCGAGTTTGCATTTGCGTTAATGAAATAAAAGTGAACCCTGGGTCAGGAGGCTCAGTTAGTAACTAGTTGACAGAGGTAATCATAGAGCATCAGAGGGCATCAGAAGACGTAGAGAAATGGACTAGAAGTAGCCTGAGGAAATTTGGAGTGGTTCAGCTTTTTATGTTTTGGTGGAGCCCTTTGCAAGTTCTACTCAGCCTCTCTGAACTTCCAGGTTAACACCCCAGCCTTTGAATTTTGAGTCTTATTTATAAATAGAACAAAAGAAATTTAGTTAAACCTACCTTTAGCAGCAGAGATAAGACCAGCACCTGCAGGAAGATAATTCCCCCAAACCTTGGTCTCAGAGGCCAGGCCAGTAACTGCCAAGGCACGGTTGCTGGCTGAAGTAACAGTAGATTAAGGCACAGCTGCTGTACTGAGGTTAACACAACTGCATTTCTATGTTGATGTATTTTGTATTTTGATACGATGTCAAACCTTGCTGTCACATGTGTGTGCATGGTGTGTGTGTGTGTAAAAAGAAAGGTAACTGTGCTTTATGTCACTTTGAACAACTACTTGACACTTTATTTTTTGATATCTACCTTCCTTATTAATTTTAGTAAGACTATTTTTTCATGCTATATATTCTGATTATAGTTTTCACTCCCCCAATACTGTTTTCAGTTTTTCTTTGGCTTTTATTCTATTTGATTTATTTTACTTTATGTTTTGTTGAATTTAGGATAACTCTATTTTATTTTATTTTACTATGGCTGGTGGGTTCCATGGAAGCTATCATAGGTCTTGTTTCAATGAACTGTATGAATAGCTTGACCGAGCTTATATACACATTTTCTGCTGGCAACTTGTAATAAACTTCATCTTTCTTTTTTCACTTCCATTTTCTCTATCATAGTATCAATTTTAAATGTTTATATTACCTTTCTATATCATTTGACTTTCTCTTAAAAAACAATTTACAGGAATATGGGCGAGAAAGATATATATGAATTTATGGAATATATGACTACATTCAGAACACTTAAATAGCTTCCTGACAATTGCAGAAAGAAAAAATGAAAACATAAAGGACTTTAGGTTATTTCTATAAGAAAGAATTTTTCTGGGGATTATTCAATAATTTTTCCATAGTGTTCATCCAACTCAGTAGCCAGTGAATTTCTCTTCTCCACTGTGGTACGAATTGATGTTTTTCTGCTTCTGTTGCTTTCTGTTTTGTGTTTAGCATACTCATGATTTTGATGGAGACAAACTTTTAGGAGAATCAAGCAATAGATTTCCCACCCACTCAGTAATTTATACGAACATGGGCAAGGTGTTCATTAACTTTTATACCCATAAGTAAGGTCTATGACATTTTCCTATCCTCCTTGGCATGTCTACTATCCTTGTTCTTGTTTAGATCTTAGCAAATCAACCCACAAAGAACTGAAAGAAACAAAAAAAAAATACTCAGAGTGGCAGAAATGGCCTTTCTTAAAAAGGACCACAACAATTGGTTATGCAGTGTGATCAACTCTAAATGCATGCATACAGGTAACATTTTACAGACTGAGCATTTAGGAATATAAATGCATAAACATATACATAAAGTCATTCAGTGACACTTACTGAAAAAGAGGGCATGAATTTTAAAGTGAGTAAGGCTACGTAACTGGGAGAATGTGGAGGAAGCAAAGGGAAAGAAGGATGATATAATTATAATCTGTAAAATAAAAGAAAAATTTTTAAAGCAGAAATTTATACATCTAAAAATGTTAGTATTAGTCGGGTATTTAACATGTACTTGTAGTTAGAAATGAACTCCACCAACATTAGGTATTATTATTCTTATTTTATGACCAACATCAAAAGACATATCTTCTTGTGAATCTACTCTTGGCATCTTCTCTCAATTTCAAATACACTTCAGGGATGTAAATTTGTTTTATGACTCTAATAATTGTTTATCTACTATCTGCCATTCTGTATTCAAGATTCATATATATTATTTATTTGTGTGTCTGTATTCCTTGCATATAAGTAGGTATTCTGCATGGGAATCTGATGCCAGTGGAGGTCAAAAAATGGCATTTGGATCCTTTGGAACTGGAGTCATGGCTTGTCTTATGGTGTCTTTTGGATTCTAGAAACTGAACCTGTGTCTTCTGTAAAAACAGAAGTGTTCTTAGCTGCCAAATCTCTTTTCATTCCCAGAATGAGGAGGACCTCAGAACTCTTACAAACAGTACAATTTCTGTTCGTGCAGCACATGGATCCATGCTAATTCACCATAGACACCAATAGCTTGTAGAATGATATCCTGCTCACAGAGCATCTGCGACCACTTAAAAGAGCTGTTTAATATGAGGCCAGTTGATGATTTCTCACAGAAGGGGTAGATGTGGAAGAACATAAAGCTATCGCCTGCAATCTCAGCCAATCCTTATATCTCTTTTCTACTCATTTGTAATTCAGCCCACACTGCACTTGAGAGGTGACAGAGTACGCAGAATGTGGAAGGTAAACTGATGATGATAGATGTCACTATATAGATAAAAGGAAGACATCCTCCATGCTGAGGTGAGACTTTTTGGTCATTTGATGGGTAGATGGCTTAGTTCCATTGTGAGTAGATCATTGTTCTGTACATAAGCCCAGTGAATTCAATTATTCTCCATTTTGGGCTTTTTCCTATGATCTCTTTAGCTTCTAAGCTGTGTAGAGGAATTGGTAGTTTGTTAGTATCTCACTGGGGAAAGTACAGGCAACAAACATTTCAACACTTCTGAAATGGGTCATGTCATTCCCAAATTGGCATTAGTCAGATTTTTACTGAATATACTCACAAGAAAAATAACTTTCCAATTTATAATTTGGGGTCTATTTTTTAATCCTCTTTCTCTTTCTGTGTCTTTCTCTTGATTGTTTTTTCTATTCTTAATTTTAAGAAGAGGTCTCTTAACCTGCCTGGTGTTGTTTTCATTCTGAATATCAATCAAGCACTGAACTGTGATCCTACTATCTCAGCCTCCCCAGAACTTAGGACTATTGGCCAACACCATCAGGCATGGCTCAACGTACTAATCTTCAAATCTTTGCAGAATACTGATAGAACATATGAAGGAGACACAATAACTGAAGTCAGCTAGAAAGAATAAAATATAACTCAGACATCACCTACATAACTTATTGACACAGAATTAAACTGGTGTCCAGCTAAAACCTTCACCCCTCCTGACTAATTATAATTTTTTAAGACTGGTCATAATATCTTTTGGCACTGAAACAACCTAAAACTTATATTCAGTAATGTCCAAGTAACGAATACATTTACAGCACATGATGGACAGAAATCATATTCACCTGTATATATTTCTCAGATTGTTTTTCTTCTTTATTTGTTGCAGGGAGAATGGAACATATGATATGCGTAGAGAGAGGAAAACTTTCAGGCCTTGGTTCTCTCCTTCTACCATGAGAATTTTAGGACTGGGCCCTGGTCATAAGACTTGATAGCAAGCACATTTTACTCACTGGGACATCTCATTGTTCCGTTTCTCTGCATTTTTCTAGTGCAGCATTGATAATGAATATTTACTAAAAGTGTTAACAATTATTGATGCATTTCAACTTCAACTTAGAAAGCTAGCATTTTTTTTTGCTATAGGTGACACATTTGTCCTAACTCTGTCCTTGAATCAAAATATGCTATTATTACATCTAACTTACAATGTCAGTCTTTTCCATCTTTATTGCACATTTTATTCATCCCCACAAGGTGTGTACACTTTGTTGGTTTATAAGCCAGAAGCAGATGTTCTGTTATAACCGTGTCAGGAACACAAGATAATTTATATCATCAATCAGCAGTAAAACAGAGACACAATTTTATTTGTACTTTAAATTCAGTGTGTATTCTCCATTCTCTTGACTTCTAATGAATTCAAAATTTAATTTTAGGCCATACCAAGCTAGTAACTAGGTTGACTTTTCTTTCTTATGAAGATGAGATCTGTTCCTCAGAGAGAGCCGAAGCTTTTATTCCTCAACAAGTACTTGATGATTTCTTTTGCTTTTCTAGTAACTTTTGAATTTAGATGTGTCATTTTAACATCTCAGTGAAGTCATTTAGTTCGACATTTAATTTGTTTCTTTGTAAAATTTTATAGTCATATATTTCATTTTAACAGGGAGATTTAAGAATGATAAACTTAAAAAAATTAATGATCTTTAGAAATTACTGAATACTGTAAAGTTTTAGGAAAAATGATAAATAAATATTTTGATTGTCATTAACAAATCTTTTTTTTTTGTTTGTTTGTTTGTTTTTCTTTGTGTCTTTTGGAGCCTGCCCTGGAACTTGCCATTGTAGACCAGGCTGGCTTCGAACTCACAGAGATCTGCCTGCCTCTGGCTCCCGAGTGCTGGGATTAAAGCATGTGCTACCACCGCCAGGCGTCATTAACAAACCTTATCAATTTAAGGTTCTCTTAGGAGCGCCAAAGTCTCAGGACCTGCCAATATCTTACATACTAAGTTTATTTATTTGAGGTAGAACACAAGAAAGTCTACATTCTAAGTACAAAAGATTTTTTTTACTTATATGTGCATGAGATAACAATTAATGAAAGTAACCATTAGTTTTAAAGATCGATATGAGAGGTGTGCTGGAGGTTTTTCAGCAAGAAAAGGGATGGGAGACATGTATTTCTATTATAATTTCAAAAATAAACATCCTTAGCCATCAGGGAAATGCAAATCCATTATGATCAACAAATACAATATTCTTTTCCCAACTCTGATGTAATGTCTGTCTTTGAGATTGAAGTGTGTTTCCTGTACACAGCAGAAGGATGGATCCTGTTTTTGTATCCATTCTGTTAGCCTGAGTCTTTATATAAGTGAATTGAGACTTTCTCTATGGCTAGATTTATGTATAGGTATTATTTAAATATGATTTTTCATAGAATATCTTGTTTCTCCATCTATGATAATTGAAAGCATTGCTGGGTATATTAGTCTGGGCTGGAATCTGTGGTGTTTAGTGTCTACAGAAAGTACTTTATTTCAAGCCATATCCAAATTTCTCAATCAATTATACTAATATATATATATATATCATCAATTAAATAAAAGAAAAAATAAAAAGGAAAATTTTAATGATAGACTGAGAAATAATTCTCTGGCATTGACACAAAATCACAGGCAAATGAACTTTAAATAAAATAAATCACTAATTGATACTTACTGATTTTTCACTCTTTAACTTATTCATCAACTTCTATCACCACTAAACTGTGAGCTGCACACACACATAGTCTATGTGTGTCCTCATTTCCCTGTTACCAGTGACAGAACTGTCACTAATTTTGACTGCACATTTCACCAACTGTGCTATATGATAGATCAATATTCCATAATTATATTATATATTTTATATGATCATTTGAAAATTAGAGCTTTCATTCCAAATGGGTTAAACAAGGAAGAAAGATTTTGTAGATTTCAACTATAACACACAATTGTTAACTACCATTACTAAGTAGCCAGTCAGTGAGACCATCCAAAGACCAGGTTAGTCCATCATATTTACATTTTCTTTTATATTCTCCTTCATGTGCAAGATGGAGAACTGGAATATTGTATTTGTTGATCATAATGGAATATGCATAAATCAGGGTAATCAATCCATTTTTTTGGTGTGGGTGTATTACACTGTTTGTGTATCTTTGCCTCTCCACAGGTGATAATTATGTTAAATAAGACCAAACTCTATTGGAAAGGATATGTCATAAGTACAAGAACAGGTAGCTTACAATTAATAAATATAATTGTCAAATATATGTCTGGGGCTTAAGTTCAGCAGTGTAGTGTTTCTCACATGGTGACAACCTGGCTTCAAAGTGGTTTATTACTGAAGCAAACAAACAAAAATATGTATACAGCTAACAACATGAGGATAAGGATATAATGGAATTAGAAAATATTAAGTGACATATAACGATATCTAGAATAAAACCGAAAATAACCCCTTACATGGTCACAGATTTTTTTACTTATATGTGCATGAGATAACAATTATTGAAAGTTAGTTTTAAAGATAGATATGAGAGGTGTGCTGGAGGTTTTTCAGCTAGAAAAGAGATGGGAGAAATGTATTTCTATTATAATCTCAAAAATAAACATCCTTAGCCATCAGGTAAATGCAAATCAAAACAACTCTGAGATACCATCTTACACCAGTCAGAATGGCTAAGATAAAAAACACTGATGATAGCTTATGCTGGAGTTGATGTGGGTAAGGGGAACACTACTCCATTGCTTGTGGGAATGCAAAATTGTACAGCCACTTGGGAAATCAGTATGGCAGTTTCTCAGAAAATTGGGAATCAACCTACTCCAAGATCCAGCAATAACACTCTTGGGAATATACCCAATATTCCCAATATGCTCAATCATATTACAAGGACATTTGCTCACCTATGTTCACAGCAGCATTATTTGTAATTGTCAGAACCTGGAAACAATGTAGGTGCCCCTCATCTGAAGAATGGATGAAGAAAATGTTTACATTTACACAATGGAGTACTACTCAGTGAGGAAAAAAGACATCTTGAAATTTGCGTGCAAATGTGCCGCGCACACGGTGCTCCCCCCCCCCCCCGTGTCTTTGCTCTATGCGCTGGCACCCAGTTCGCAAGCTTCGGGCAAGGGGGCTGGAGGTTAAAATACACAGACACACACAGACAGAGAGACAGAGACACGGGTCATCCTTGCATTCCCCAAGAATGCCCCCGTTATTGTATTCAGGGGCAGATTATATAGAAATAGCCATGCCCCAGCCAAACCCACCAGAAACCACTCTCCTGCCATCAGGAACTCCTGAAGGTCTCCTGCTCAGAGCAGCTGTAGGCACTCAGATCAGGGGATTACAAGAAATTCAGAATCTGGGTCTCACTGCTCCCAACACAAATGGATGTCAGTAGGGGAAAAAAAAAACATTTTGAGTGAGGTAATCCAAACTCAGACCCAGAAAGACAAACATGTACTCACTCCTTAGTGGAATATTAGACATAAAGCAAAGAATAACCAACCTATAGTCCAAGACCCCAAAGAAGCTAGATATTAAGAAGAACCCTAAGAGAAACACACATGGATCCCCCTGAGAAGAGGAAATAGATAAGATTCTATGAGAAAACTGGAGCATGGGAGTGGGAGGAGAAAGGAAGGCTGAAGGGGTGGGGAGTAGGAGATCATGAGGGGACAGTATGTTCAAGATGGGGGAAAGACAGAGAAGGAGAGCAAAGAAAGATATGTTGATTTACAGAGCCATTACGGAGCTAACAGGCACTAAGGAAATTCCCAAGAATCCAGAAGGATGATCCCAGCTAAGACCGTAAGTGGAGAGGCTGCCTGAATTGGCCTTATTCTGTAATTAGATTGATGAGTACCTTAATTGTCATCATAGAACCTTCATCCAGCCATTGATAGAAGCAGATGCAGAGATCCACAGTGAAGCACTGGGCTAAGCCCCCAAAGTTCAGTCAAAGAGAGAGAGGAATGTTAATATGAGCAAAGGGGTCAAGACCATGATGAAGATACCGACTGAAACAGCTTACCTGAGTTAATGGGAGCTCACTGACTATGGACTGACAGCAGGTCAACCTACATAGGACAAAACCAGGCTCTTTGAATGTGGGTAACAGTTGTGTGGCTGGGGCAGTCTGTGTGGCCACTGGCAGTGCAGCCAACTACTTGAAATGGCTTTTGGATCATCCCATTCTTTTTAAGGGATACCTTGCTCAGCCTAGAAATAGTGGGGAGAATCTTGTCCCTACCTCAAAATGATGTGCTAGACTTTGTTGACTCCCCATGGAAATCCTTACCTTATTTGAGTAGTAGATGAAATATGGTGTGGAGTGACCAGAGGAGGGGAGGGAGTGGGAACTGGGTTTGGTGTCTAAAATGAGAAAAGATTGGCCAGGCCATGGTGGTACATGCCTTTAATTCCAGCACTCCAGAGACAGGCATATCTCTGTGAGTTCGAGGCCAGCCTGGTCTACAAGACCAGTTCCAAAACAGGCACCTAAACTACACAGCGAAACCCTATCTCAAAATACCAAAGAAATAAAATTAAAACAAAATGAGAAAAGATTGCTTTTTAAGAAATAATAAATTAAATAATTAAAAATAAAAGATTAAAATAGAATAAAATGAAGAAGCAAACGTAGTTCTAAAATTGCAAATCTTTTTACATTAGGATTTGTACCTGAAAATAGTCTGTTTTTAAAAGAAATCATTGATTGTTATTTATATTTATACTTTTAAATATAACCATATACATTATGTGTATAAGTAAATATTTTGATACTTTACAGCATTGAATTATGATTAAGCAATAATTTTAAAGACAATAACAAAATGATATGCATAGTAATATTTCAGTAATATTTTTTCACAAGAAACACACAATACTAAATATTAATCTGCCTAAACTTTAATAAGAAATACCAGGTCTCTCATATCTACTGACTATGACAACATAACAATGAATAATTTATTCTTTATTGCTAAATAGTGCCCATGATATGAATCCTGAGCAGCTAATTTAGTATGTAGTCTTTTAAAAAGAAATCGAGGTTGCTTGCATATTGGTGTTGATATTAATAAACTTCATCGTTTGCTATATTTCTCTGTGTGCTTCACCTTTTATTGCTGTGGAGTAAATGTCTTAAGTACAGTTTTGTGCAGCTTTTGTCTAAGAAACTATCAAACTAATTTCAGGAATAGCAACTCACTCCCCAATTGTCAGCAAACGTGTGAGCATCTAGATTCTCCCCAGTCTCGCTGTCATTAGATGTTACACTGGGGTTGTTTGTTTGTTTGCTTTGTCTGTTTGTTCTGATGTTGCCGTTGTTAGCCATCCATGCAGCAGAGGAATATTTCATTATGCTCCATTTCTCTGACAGCTACTGATTCTGAACATTTTTTTCATAAGCTTATTTATCATTTTTGTACCCTCTGGATTATCTTCTCATCATTTATATATTATCTTTTACACGTGTCCAATTGAAATGTGCATTTAGTTGTGGACTTTTGAGAGATCTCAAAATACTGAAATTTTATGACTTCTAAGTTCCCATCGTTTTTCCTTTGACAGTTTGTTTTTCAGCATCAAATCACAAATACACACACATTCATCTTTCTGCCTTCAGTGGTTTCTAGTTCTAAGTTTTACATTCCAGTTCACGATTTATTTTCATCTACTATTTATCTGGTATGAGGCTTGAGTCAAGGTTTGTTCATTGCTGCTCACAGACAGGAAAACACTTGTTCTTCTCCCATTGAATTGTTTATGTAGCTTTGGTGACAAGCAGGTAATATTTGTGTAGGTTTTCTTCGACTTCTCTCTTAAAAAGTATCCCTTTCCTTCTTAGAGTCTCTCCAAGGAAATTCCTGCGGATGTGTTAAAGCTGGATCAAGAATTAAACCAAGAAACTGTCCCCATTGTCTTCCTATAAATATTACAATTAAGAATGTCATACATGTACTTCACTTCATAAAATCCTTCTCCTCCTAAGGACTACTTTGCAAAAGAAAACAAACTACCTTTTGTCATGTTAAATACCAATCCAAGTTTCTACTCCCTCCCCACCTTCCATCTTCTCATTTTCCCCCATCCCAACTACCCTCATTCACTCCTCAGAACAGTTAAGGCACATTGCTATGGGGATAGGCCAAGACCCTGTCTACTATATCTAGGCTGAGCAAGGTATCCACCCAAAGAGAATAGGTTCTAAAATGTCACTACAAACAGTAAGAATATATCCTGGTGCCACTGCCAGTGGCCCTGCAGTCTGCCCCAGCCATACAACTGTCTCCCAAATTCAGAGGGTCTAGTTTGGTCCTATGCTGGTACCTTCCCTGTAGGGTTGGAGATGATGATATCCCCTTAGCTCAGGTAAACTGTGACCCCAACTAAAATCCTAAGTAATAGAGAAGAGGGTGGCTGAACTGGACTTGCCCTCTAGTCAGATTGATGAATATCTTAAATGTCACCATAGCAACTGATGGAAACAAGGCAGAGACCCACAGTGGGGCACTGGGCTGAGCTCCCAAAACCCAGTTGAAGAATGGGAGGAGTAAGAATATATGAACAAGGAAGTCAAGACCTAGGTGCTACTTCTATCTTTATATTTACATCCCCTTTTCTCCCTCCTTCTTTCTCTCCATCCCTCCCTCTGTCTGTAACTCTTTGTCTCTGTCTCTCTCTGCCTCTCTCTCATCCTCTCTCACACACAAGCATATACACACACAAACACATACACATACACAACACTTTTATACTGTCTAACTTTTTGCCTTTCCTTTCAATTTTTGCTTTATTATATAACTCTTTTTTTATTGACTTGCAAAACATTTTTAGAAAGACCAAATTGCTTAGGTTGTCTACTTACGTTTCTGTATTTGAAAAGTAATGTCAATATGATATACAGTTTCTTTGACAGGCAAAATATGCTCACTGTGAATGTAAAACTGTGTTGATAGCATCTACTCAAAATGGAGATATCTAGATATACACAGCTCAATATGTTATGATGAAAATTTCTAAAATGGTTTTATAGGTACTTCCATTTTTATGTAACTTGAAACATGGGTGCTCATTTTTCATAGAAACGTCAAGGCAACATTTAAAATGGCAGGCTGCAGATGAGAACATAGAATGAGACATACTCCACCTAATCTGATTCAAAATGCAAAACCATTGTTTTTAATTTCCATTCTGTTCCACAGCATTAAAGATAGCTGAAAATCAGAGCAGTAACTGATAGTTGCCATATTGCCCCCATGATGTAGGCAGGTTCTGTAATCCCACCTGGAATATATGAGACCTTTCTTATAATTTGTTTTTATTCTCATTCTTTATCCACTGGCATTTTTAGACACTGTATGTCTACAGACAGAAAATAAGGGGAAAATATTGACTTTCAGCCTAAGACTAAGCTCGCATTATTACAGTCCATAAATGACATCTTTCCCATTCAGGAGCTTCAACAGGGCACTCTTTAATTCTGTGATACCTGCAAGCAGTGCAGGCCTCTTTTTTCTTTTCTTTCTTTCTTTCTTTCTTTCTTTCTTTCTTTCTTTCTTTCTTT
>JABTXL010006712.1:15870900-15882456 GCA_025134845.1 Neodon shergylaensis
TTTCTTTCTTTCTTTCTTTCTTTCTTTCTTTCTTTCTTTCTTTCTTTCTTTCTTTGAATAACCACTGGTAATGAGAGTGAGTCAAAATAGAATTGTACAGATTTCCATATCCATAGAGCATTTTTTACTTGCATCTTTCCCAAAGGTTTCTTTTGAACAATAAAGAAAGTCAGATACTTTTGTATTTTCTTTGTTTTGTCATTTTCAAAATAACAACTGGTTAACAAAAATAGACATTTTACCATTCATTAAGCCGCAGCCATTCATTCACAGTTTTTGCCCACTTCATGCCTTGGATTTCTGCAGGTCTACAGGCCACACAAGCCTGGCTTGCAGGTGTAATTCTGCTTACTCTTTCCCGACCTTTCTATTGAGGGGCACCTACAGGAGATTGCCTTCACTATGACTTCTCACATTGGTCTTATTTAAAAGATTTCTTGCTTCTAGAAGGACTGTTTATTTAGAAAATGTTTTATTAATCATCTTACATATCACTGTTCTAATTCTGTTATTTATTTTTTAAAACGAATAAAAAATAAATAAACCTCCCAGGAGAGTGAAATTGTTTATATTTAGTTCATGGCATGACCAATCTCATCACTTCTTCATTTGTACTTTTTCTCTTTTCAACATATATTCTTTTTTTTCCTAAATGTTATTATAATATCTATAGTATTTTAGCACTGAAAGACCTGAATTAATATAGTTAATACAACTAGATATGAAAGAGAGACTTTACAAAGGATAAATTACTAACATTCCTGAATCAAAACAGACTGTCTTATGCTTTTTCATATTTTATGTGAAATGCTCCCACTTAAGATTTGTGCTACTCTCATACACAATGTGATTAAACAGTTAGAATTAGAAGATATAAAACAAAAAATAATAGAGTATATTAAGATAAAAGGAAAACCATGTCCACTAAATTGGAGAACCTAAAAGAAATGGATGAGTTTCTTGATGTGTATGACCTATGAAGTTTAAATTGAGATGAAATGAGTTTTAAATGCATGAAAAAGATGAAATATATATGAATATATATGAAATATTTCTTTCTTTGAATTCAAAACAATGGTAAATTGTTAGTTTCCAACTTTTTAATTTGAGTTCACGACATGATTATTCTGTCAAAAAGCTGTATCCTTGGAAAGTTTGCTACGGACAAAGAGAAAACAACAAGAAATGGCAAACAACAAATAAGGTTCTTTGTAGCTTAATAAGACAATTATTTATCATCCTCCAAGGAAAGCACAAAATATAAGAGACAGGACAAGTCCATGTTACTTTGTAGTGTTTGTTGCTAAAGAAGATGGGTGGATGGGGAAGTAGATGAGCCTAGGAAAAGTAAGAATGAACTGTGTGAATCTGACCAAAATATTCTCAAAGAACCCATAAAAGTAATTTTAAATTAGTAATTTTGCCTAATCTCTATAATCTATTTCTTGCAAGGATTCTATTCAAGTTAAATTATGTAGTTCACAGGATGAACCTTACAGTATTAATAGGACAACATAACTCTTGGGAAGAAAATGCAAAGTGACAATTTTCAACATTTATTTTTATTTATTGAAAAATACATGTGTTTTTAAATAGATTGAACTAATTGGATGACATATATGTGTGCTTGTGTGTGTATAATATGTAGGATATATTGGCCTAAAGACATCAAATATTCTATAATTAATAATCATAAAAAGACCATATATTAACACATATAGGGGCTTTTCCATTTGATAGCTTAATTAGTTATTGATTAGTCCAGAATGTGTTATGAAATTTAAGGCATAGAAAAAAAGACCAAATATAGACAAATTTAGAAAGTAATTTTTCTAGACCTAGATCAGATTATAGACCAGCATTTACTGAGAACACAATTTAATATGTGTTCAGGTTTAATTAACACGTCCCAGTAATTCAGCACTTTAATTCCCGTTACTGTGACTATAAATCTAATTGCAGAGTTCAGTTGGCTAGTTAGAAGAACCATTCATTCTGTTGAGGTGACAAGCTGAAGATAACGGCTTAGCCAAGGAGAAGAAAGGAAGGTTACCGATGCTGAAGAGTCCCTGATACAGAAGCACAAGCTACTAAGCTGAACAAGCATCAGAGCTTCACACACAAAGGCGTTTTTAATCTTAGTAGCTCATAAATAGAAGTAGGCCACCTGATACTACTGGATAGAGACACGTTGCCGAATATTATTCTAATTGGCTTATGTTTTCATAAATATTAAAAGCTAGAAAAGATCAGATGCTCTGTGTAGCAAAATTATTGGATTGTTGATCTATTCAAAGATTCTGAATGAGAAGGTATGAAGAATATTCATAGAGAAGAGTGGGCTACATCAGGTCCTGGAAGAAGGCGAGAAATGTAGATAAGGTAATCAGAATGCATTACGTACATGTGTAAAACTAAGAAAATCAAATTTCATTACTAATAACATGCAATAACAAACCATAATTTAAGCAATACAATTTTGAAATTGATAGAATTAAAGCACATGAATTCTAGTAAATAGTTAATTAAATATGTGTACACCTGTTAGAAACTTAGGTGGTCTACAGTAGTGCTCTACTCTCTCTGTTCCCCCAGGGTTTTTTTTGTTTGTTTATTTTTTGTTTTTTTTTTTTTTTTTTTTTTTTTTTTTTTTTTTTTTTTTTTTTTTTCAAAACAGGCTTTCCTTGTAGCTTTGGAGCTGTCTTGGAACTAGCTCATATAGACCAGGCTGACCTCAAACTCTCAGAGATCCGCCTGCCTCTGCCGTCCTAGTGCTGGGAGTAAAAGCATGAGCCAACCCAGCCTGGCTAATTCCTCAATTTTATCCCCAGCACTGAAGCAGAACACCCTTGGCAGTCTTCCCTGCGATCCTGCTTCCATCTCCTGTGGATCCCTTATCCTCCCCTTCTAATAATCCTCCCCTGATTTATTGTTTTGTTTGGAGTTCCCCAACTCCAGCAGGCACTCCCTGCTACCTCAAGGGCAAAAGGTATGCAGAAGGTGGACCAATACCTCCCCTACTGCTCCTGAGAACCAATACCCCCAACTCTACCCCAGCTTTGAAGCTGAAAACTAGCTTGATAACATCCCCAACAGATCACAAAGACCTTCCCTCAGTTTATCCCAGTATCTCAGTCTCCAACATCAGCAGGCATTTCCTGTGGATTTACCAGCTGAGCAGGTCAGGAAAACAAGCAACATAATCTGAAAAATCCAGAGAGGAACCATGGAAGAAAACAGCAAACCAACAAAGACAAATCCAGAAATCAGCACCTAGAGCTATAATCACCCCAAACCCAGATGTATAGAAACCACTGTAAAAATAAAATAAATAACAGCCAGGGCAATATGTCCACAGTAGTATCCAGTTATCCTATGACAGAAGGCCACAAATATTGCAACATAGCCGAAGTACATGTAAAAGATCTTAAAATAAACTATATGAAGATGATAGAGGTTCTCAAAGAGGAAAAGAATAAATCCCTTAATGAAATCCAGGAAAAAAATGAAAAATATTGGAAGAAATGAATAAATCCCTTCCAGAAATTCAAGAAAACACAATAGTTGAATAAATGAATAAAATTGTTCAAGACTCAAACTACAGAAAGAATCAATAAAGAAAACGCAATCCAAAAGGATTTTAGAAATGAAAACTTTATGATTTTGGACAGGAAATACAGAGGAAAGCTCCACTGACAGAATACAAGAAATAGAATTGAGAAACTAGGGATTGATGATATGATAGAATAAATGAAAATCTCTGTCAAAGAAAATGTTAACTTGGAAAGAGCAACAACAACCCCCCTCCAAAAAAAATAAATCAAAAAAACAAACAAAAGGAAAACAAAGAACAATTTTTTTTAAAACAACAACAAACTCTTGGCATAAAACATCCAAGAAATCTGGAACACTATCAAAAAGCAAAATCTAAGAAAAATAGATATAGAGGAAGAGGAATCCTGGCTCAAAGATCCAGAATATATTTTCCACAAAATCAAAGAAGAAAATTTTCTGAACCTAAAGAAGATGTCTATTAAGGTCCAGCAAGTTTATAGAACACAAAATCAATTTTACCAAAAAAGAAAGTCTCCTCACCACATAATAAAACATTTAACTTACAGAACAAAGAAAGCTACAAGGGAAAAAAACAAAATAACACATAAATGCAGACTTATTAGTGTTACATCTGACTTCTCAAAGGATACTCAAAAAGTCAGAAGTTCCTGGACAGATATGTTGTAGACTTTACGAGGCCACAGATGCCAGCCAAGACTACTACACACTGCCAATTTTTAAAAGAAAAGTAATTACATCATTTAATCTTGCAATGTCTCTTCTGCACCAGATCTTGTCCTAAATCCTAGCAGTAGAGTGGCTAATGACAGAGGGGTTGGTGGGAGAGAATAGAACGTTGTGATGAGATCGGTTAGACAACTGTCTTTTTAAAAAAAGGAAACAAGAAATTATGTAGCATATTGACCATTGGAAGAACTGTACACTAACAAAGTATGGGCTCATCTATTGATGGAGATGCCATCTCATGTGGATGTACTAGATGCAGTTTTATGTCAGTGGTCAGGAAATGCTTCATTGACAAGGAAACATTTGGAACAAACAGATACAGGAGGTCAATGAAGAAAATTTAATAGAGTTTTGGAAATATCCATGGGAAACAGAGGTACAGACAGACAGACAGGAAATGTGAAGACTAAGAAACAACATTGACTTGACTTAATATGGCCTAAAAAACGGGAATCAGCACTTAAGAGGCAAAGACAGGAAGATCTTGAAGGTTTGGTGGCCAGCCATTTTAGAGGAATCAGCTGTTTCTAATGAGTTCAATAAAAGACCTTGTCTCAAAATTAAGGTTGAAGGACGGTTGAAGAAGACACTAAATGACAACCTTTAGCCTCCATGTATAAAAACACATGCCTGAATTTAACACAAGTGCATATTAAATATACACATACTAATCATATAAACAATTAATAACAAAATAAAAATGGGAAATGAAAAGAGGCAACTGAATATAGGACATAGAACCATAGATAAACAATAGAATGCCAGAATAATAGGAATGACCATGGTAATGTAAGAAAAATGCAGAGAAATGAAAAGTAAAAGTTTAAATTGTCATGTCAAATTGCAGGTCCTTGATATGAACACTCCATACAAAACACTACTAATGAAATTAGATGAGAAAAAATGGTACAAGTTATCATAAAGATGTGAAATCTATAATGACAGGAAAAATAAAACAACTTGGATACTATAAATAAACTGGAGAATTTTAGATGAAATGTGAAATTGCCTAAGAAAATACATTTTACCAATTTACTTAAAGAAAGAAAGATCAAATCTATCAAATATAGGTGTTTTTACTGCAGGCATTATCTATTCTTTCTGCAAAAAAATATTAAATGCTTTATATATTTTTCTAGAGCAGAGACTAAAATTATTAGTTTATTTTTATGAATATGGTTCTAATTGAAATAAAATTATATCATTTTATCTGCTCCCTTTCATCCTTCCAAACTTTTCTATTTCCCCACTTTCAAGTTGTTAACCTCATTATCTTTTATTATTATTATTAATTATTATTATTATACACATGTAAATGTATATGGAAATATATGAACATAAGCAAAACAATACATTTTTTTTCAAAATGATTTGGTTATAAACATGAGAATCTAGTTCAAACAAAAAATTCAAAATATTGTTACTTAGGGACATGATGGCAAACTTTTAAATTTAACTGCAGAATCAAATGACATGTTTGGAAAATGAGAATGCAGAACTAATTGCATGCTACTTGAGAGATGCTTTAGTGGCTATGCAAAGCTCATCAACTTACTATCCTAGAAGGTGATTCAGATTATGAGCCCTGGGGATTTCCTTAACAATTGGGATTAAATGAGATCAGCCCTATTTTGTTGACTACAGAAGCATCCCTATTTCCCATCCCTAGTTCCTTTTTAATCTGTACTCTTCTCTACAACTTCTTTAGCCTGAGGGTTGCCTGTCAGAGTTCTCAGTTATGTGATTGCAGAAAATTATTGAATCCATGATGGGAGTCATAGAGACCTGTGATTTATATCTGGCCCATTAAAAATGCAGATCTCTGGTGGATTATTATTGGGAAGAGCCCCGGGTACAGTTTGTGACACTGAGTCTTTTCATATGAGATATGACTCTGACTCCAGGTACAAGCTGTCAGAATTTAATTGAATTTTAGAGTATCCAGCTGATGTCTGAGAATTAGCTGATGTAACAAAATATTCGGAGACATTTGATTAAGAAAAGCTGCGAACAAAATTAGGTCCTACATATTAATAGATAAAAGAAAGCTATCATAAGCTAAAAAGACCTTTTACAAGCGCAACTGTGTTTCTTTGGCTGTGAAGAAAAAGGCCCTAGGGTAGTACTTGCTATTATTATTTTGCTAAATGGTCAAGTCATCAAATTACTTTCTAAATATTTATGTTTATATCCACGAATCACTGATGGTTTCAATATTGATTATATAAGCTTCTTCTTCTTCCTCTTCCTCTTCCTCCTCCTCCTCCTCCTCCTCCTCCTCCTCCTCCTCCTCCTCCTCCTCCTCCTCTTCTTCTTCTTCTTCTTCTTCTTCTTCTTCTTTTTCTTCTTCACAGAAAACAGTGTAATAGAAAGAGTAAAACTATTTTTTTTCCAACGTTCACTTCTAATCCCTAGAGGTGAGCATTGCTGAGGATTGGATATGGATGGAGTGTGTGTTCCTGAGGTTAATGAATTGGAGCCATGATTCTTAATGTGCTGAGGTGAGAGGTGATGAGGCCTTTAAGAGATGGAAGATAATGGGATAGTGACAGACATGTCCCCAGAAGGGCTTAATGTGGCTAGTGGGGAATACTTGATCTCTTCAAAGATTGCTGTTATGAAAACCTGAACTTATCCCTGAATTTCGCTCCTGCTTTCCATATGCTACTTCCATAACTCTATACACAAAAGTGACACACAGCCAATAACACACTGTCCAGATTCACTGCCCCTGCCAAGAACTGCGAGCTAAATGAATTGGCTTCCTTTCTAAAGTTTCCTAGTCTCAGGTATTTCATTATACCAACCAAACTGGGATAATGCACCTATTTTAAATATTTTGTTGTATTTCCTAATGATTCTAATGTATTAATTTTTTAATTACAAAGACTCCTTCCTTGCATTAACCAGAGTCATGACAGGATAAGTTCCTGGTGTCCTTCCTAACTGTCTGTGAGACCAACAAGTTTGGTTTTGTGTCATGGACTGATTTTTGTCTTGAATACCTCCAGAATTGGAAGTTTCAAATTATATAAATTCAATGACTGTTGTCTCTGTGATAAGTACAGTTATACTTTTGATCCGGTATTAGCCAGATCCTGCATACACTTTACTAAACAGTACCTGAGAACCTAAAGGATGGCATTAATTGCTAGTTTGAAAGTCATGTGTCTTTCAAGAATATATAAGTTCTGTATACATAAACTGAATGTAATACAGCATTAAATAGCTTAAATAATCTGCTAAGAGGTAATAGAGGAGTATATGAATTGCTGCCCTTGCTGGCTATTTAGTACAAAGGTGGTTTTGCCATGGTCCATGATACAGCTTTTAAGAAATATAAACATTATAGGTAATTTATAGCCCCAAATTAGAAAGCATAAGTCCTTAAATGCATGAAGGAATCCAAGACTGAGAAGGTATGATTATAAATGTTGAGACTAATCTGTGGGTTCTTATAACAAGTATTTTCATCATCTATACTAAAGAGTAATTATGAAGTTTATTTTCTTAATTGGTAATATTCTTTGGCAAAACATCATTTGAAATCACCTAAAATAAATAAAAGACATGAGATAGTTAAGGAAGGTTGAAATGCATTCATTCTAGCTCATATATAACATTGCCTCTCGAAGAATAAAATGATGGAATTGGGAACAACACAAGTATTTTGCTTTACTACTTTATTTATTGAAAAAGAGTCTCACTATAGAGTCACAAATGCCCTCAATCTAATGATTTGTTGGTCTCTTTCTCATATACTGGGATCAAAGTATGTAGCGCCAAGCCCATATTTAAGGTTACGTTTTCATTGAAGAATAAACAGGTAATACCTTCTGACTACCGTATTACATTTGACTTTAAATAAATACCATAGATGAAAAATTTCTTAACACATGATTTTTGAGATTCAGATGTCTTTATTAGGGAAAAACTAACAAATTTAAAGCAATATTAAAATAGAATATAAAATGTTCAAAATAGGAAAAATTTGTCAAATATCTTTCTCTTTTATTTTATTTAATTTTTATTCTCCCCCTTTTATTTAACTGTAGATTCTTTTTTAATCCAATATAATCTGAATACAGTTTCCCCTACCTGTATCTTCAGAGTTCTTCCCTATGTTATCTTCCATCTGGGCCCCCTCCGTTTATGTCTCTTATTAGAAAAGAACGTGTTAATATCCACCAATAAGTGGGTTACCTCATTCAAGATGACTTCTTTCTAGTTCCATCAATTTGACTTCAAATTCCCTGATGTCATTGTTCCGAACAGCTGGGTAATAATCTGTAAATGTACCACACTTTCATTATTCATTCTTTATTTGAGGGACATCTAGGTTGTTTCCGGGTTCTGTCTATGATGAAAAATACTGCTATGAACTTAGCTGAGCAAGTGTTCTTATGGAGTGATTAAGCATCCTTTAATGCCCAAAAGTGGTATAGCTGGATCTTGAGGTAAATTGATTACCATTTTTCTGAGAAACCTCTATATTGATTTCCAAAGTGGCTGTACAAGTTTGTGATTCCACCAGCAATGGCTGTGTTGTGCTTAAAATGATAGAAAAACAACCACAGAATTATGAAAATTTTTCAAGTGGAATAGAAGTGGTAGTAAAAAAATAAAAGAGCTAAAAAGTATGAACCTGTAAATATATCCTAGAACACTGACTAAACACTCAGGGTAGTGCTTCTAACTTCATCTTTAACTTTTATCAGCCTGTTCTAGGTGATGTCTGGATCACTGCAGTCTTGGTTGAAAGCCACCTGTGTGTTCTGTCAATGCAAAGAACATTTACTGCTGTAGAAGGAGTAGAGACTAAATTTGAGTGAAGAGATAGAAATATCTAATTTTCTTTAAAAAAGTGGACAGGATGATAGAAAGAACATGTGGTGGCCAATGTATGGGAACGCCGTGCTAGCCACATGTGTGTGAGATGGCAATAGGTATCATGAACATAATTGCTGGGCTTCTTGAATATATATCTGCCTACATACTCAATTTACCTAGTAGTGACATAGAAAGGTTCTTTATCCAGTTGAGAATCTTGACTTTCTCATCTAAAAATTGGCACAATGACAATTCTTACTTCAGACTTGTGAATTAAATCAAAAGGTTTAGCAATATAAGGGTCATGAGTTACAGGACAGCTTGGACTATATACAATGTGACTCAAAAAATAATGCAAAAATATCAGGTAGGCTTTTATTTTTCATCTTCTTTTTGTTAGAAAGTGACATAGAATTCTACAGTAATTGCTAGCTATAATTATTCATATTTTTCTCCCACACTGTCTATATTCTTTTCTGGCTCATTTAATTTGCTTTATGAAAAGCCTCTGAATTAACTCATATTCCCACTAAGGTTGAGATTCATACATTCAACTTAGAACTGGCAATAATATTAATTCCATAGAAACAGATGAAGAAGATGTGGGAGAAGAAGAAAATGCCAGGCACATCAGTCAAGCACACGAGAGGCAATGGATGAATCACAAAGGTTAGGAGGATTGTAACCATTTAGAAAAAGGAATTCCTGGTAAAGGACATATTTTTCAAAGTGTCAGAGTCCATATGACATGGAATATATGTGCACTATTACTAAAAACAACAGTGCCCCATGTTTCATGTGTGGTAACTCTAATTATGGCAGCAATGGGTAAAAAAAAAAAAAACACCCATGTGAGGCAAAGCCCTGGTCTTCTTGTACAGGACCCATCAAAAAGTGCCTTCCAACATTTTGCTAACCTCACTCTCTTAGCCATTTCTAAAAGATTGGAGTAATCCATTGAGTGAACACAACCATAAATTGGAGTGAGAAGTGATACAAAGGAAGTAGCGAAAAGAGGCTACTGGGTAAAGTTTAGGGATAATCAGATGATATTTGGCATATAATGCTCATAAGCTTGCTAAAACAGGGGAGATAGCTGACATTTTAACTACTTTTAAATACACCCATCTCTCAAAGATTTTAATGACTTTTAGTAAGAAATATTCAATTTTTAAAATGGGTCCTAAGAAATTAAAAGCAGGCTTCACTTTTGATTTCTTAAATTTACTCATGCTTAGAATAAAGGAAAAAGTTTTAAAGGTAGGGCCAGGATATTGGTGTTATTTATTTCTTTTCCTTGGCAGGTTTGACTCTACCAGTCTGGGTTTCTTGTTTTTTTTTTTAATTTATTAAAAACTATTTTCCTTTATTTTATATAACAACCAGTTTCCTTTCCCCCCCTCCTTCCATCCCTTCCCCCTTTACAGCTACCCCCCCATTCACTCCTCCCCCTTCTCCATTCAGAAAGGAATAGGTCTCCCATGGGTTTGTGCAGTCTGGCTTTTTTACCCGTTCTGACATAGTGAGCATCACCTTTGAGGTCCAGCCTCAGACACTACCTAAGTCAATTCTCTTCTCTGATTCTTTTGGTTCCTATAAGAGCTGCAATTTGGAGTAAAAGTGAAGACCTCAAGTGGCCATATTTTCTGATTAATAAAATAACAGATTCTTGAAATGGACTTTCTATTGCTCTGAAGCCTTAATTTTGCTTGATTAAATTCTACAATAAACAACTGAAAGGGAATTAGGATAGCTGAGCAACCTGTTCATATCATGCTTTAATCTGCAACCAACTCCATGCTGACAACCAAAAGGATGAGATTAGTAAAGCTTGGAGACCTTTCCTGTGTATTTTTGTCCCTTCTTCTCTCTCCTGAGGTAGAACCATTTACTCATGGTTCCCTTATTGAATGCAAGCAGTTTGGAAGGATGTTATCACTAAGTCACCAGAATCGTTCCATCTAAGTCCATGTAAAATAAAGATAGTTCACAAGATCAGCCAAAAAAGGCCACTTCTAGGCTAAGTGCTATACAGCTAGCTCTCTGTACAGGCAAATGTATAACCTCGCATTTCCACAGCCCTGACTCTCTGGTTCTGAAAATCACAGAAACTTACTAATGCCCTTGAGCTATGGACTAGAATTTGTATTCTCCCTGACTAAAAAAAGAAAAAAAAGAGGTCCAACTTAATGTCTCAGAGGATAATGCACTTGTTACCAAAGTGTAGATCTCAGTTATATTCCTGATATCTATATGATGGAAATAAAGAACTAACTGTCAAGAGTTATGTTTTGAACTTCTTATGCATGCTATTTTCTAAGTATATGTGTGTGCGTGAGGCACACACATACACACAGAGACAGACACACACACACCGAGAGAGAGAGAGAGAGAGAGAGAGAGAGAGAGAGAGAGAGAGAGAGA
>JABTXL010006712.1:15889086-15941466 GCA_025134845.1 Neodon shergylaensis
TCTCTCTCTCTCTCTCTCTCTCTCTCTCTCTCTCTCTCTCTCTCTCTCTCTCTCTCGGAATTGCACCTAGAACTTTATAGGCATTTGGTCAGTGCTAGACTGTAGTCCAAGTCTCTTCAATATTCTTCCTATTAATATTGAAAACACTGACTTGTTAGAATTTGTTCAAATTGTTAAATGCTACATGTTCTAAATATAATACCTCCTTCTCTGCTCTCTCTACTTTTCTGACTTGCATACTTCTCTTCTGTAGACCTACAATGGCTTATAGCATGCTAACCAAGAGTCAGAACCAAAAGTGAATATTTGTTGGGGGGAGGATGGTGTGAATGTGTGTGAGGATAGGCTTATGGGGATATGTGGTTTTGGGGGATTATGTATTTATTTATGTGCATGTTTCTTTGTGTGTGTAGATATATGTATGAGTGTATCTGTGTATGTGTGCATATCATATATCAGTGGTGTGGTGGATATGAATGCATGTGAGTGTGTGTTAAAAATCATTCATTGGAGACAAGAATATTTGCAATATAGTGTTCTATTTCCTTCCAGAACTTTATACCTTTGTTGGGAAACTGCATTAAATCAATGACCAAACCATCAAGCTTTACACTGGTTCCTAATTCTGTGGTTTTAGTATTCATTTAACCTTTGGCATAAGGCATACTCTGTGAAGATAAATTTTTTTTGATTTTATACAATTTGAAGAAGTTGAATACATGACAATGGTATATCTAATGTCAAAATGTTTATTTAGAAACATGAAACTTGAAATTAATTTCAAAACATTATAAAGAAAGAACAAATATATGTATATATATATTCAAGTTTTGTTATATATATATTATACATATACATACACTCCTAAAATATTTTAGAGGCTGGACTTACAATATAGCTCAGTATTGAGCACATACCACACACCTATCAAGTCCTTGATGCAATGCCTGGCATTGGTGAGAGAGAAAGAGAAAGAGAAGTGGGGGAGAAATTAAGGAAAAATACTATGGGAGATATACTTCTAAATTATTATAATTATTTCTAACACATGCACAAACACATACACTCATAATCATATACAACTATATACACAACACTGATACACATAGACACACTGATATGTACATGTAGAGATACACACTAACACAGGCATAACCTCCACACACTCCCACACACATATCCACACACAATTACTCACACAAAGATATATATGGAGAGAGAGAATTTTAAACTACAAATTGATTTCATAATCCTTAATAAAGGATCAGCTCCTCTTAACTCCTTATATATTTCATATATTTTTACTTTAATGCCCTCATGTCCTAAAATTGGTCTGTCTTAGGAATAGTTAGGATAATAGCTTCCTGAAGAGTATTTTCCATTCATTTCCAGAGTCTCCATCTCTTGACCTTCTGACTGATGAAAGACTCAGATGAGGTCTGAGGGACTTTAGCTTACACTCCAGAACCTGCCTTGGAAAATACTGGTAAAGAATGGGGTACAATCATCCTGAAATATGAATTTTTTATAATTTTAGTGAGTGTCAAAAATACATTTTATGGTTTCCTTGAATACTAATGTAAAGTCTAACAGTAAAACATACCTTGAAAATATTCACGATTCATTCATTTTTCAATCATATGCTCAATTACATAGTAGTAGACAAATCTCCACGTGAATATAAAATCCACTTTAATGTTAAACAGTAACGAGTAAAGGTGAGTGTAAGGACAACAGGAGAATGTAGAACAGGCCACCGCAAATCAGAGTTGTCAGCACAGGTACAGAATCCTAACTAGTTCACAACACAGCAGAACAACAAGCGGGACTGCTCCAGGCTCAAATGCAACATACTTAAAAGGGGGAATTTAGTCAAGAAGTAAGGAACCATTTAGTTAGTAAAAGATTTGCGGAGATTCATTCTCATCAACTACTATGAAGCCAGTTTGTAATTTGTCACTGGAAGGTTTAACGTAATTGGCAGCCTACTTTGAAATTATTGTTTCTGGAAATGCTGGTTAATGTAGACACTTTACAATTAGGGATATACTTCAAGGAAATCACTGTTATTCATTTCTTATGCCCTTAATAATATTTTGGAATATTGTGTTTAATGGAGTGCTTGAAGATTTTTGCAAAATTATCCTGCTGCTTATTTTTATTAATAGAAGATTGTTTTGTGATGCCCTGACGTAGAAAATTTCTTTAGTTTTAAAGAAATAACACTTGATTCATTCATGCCTTTGACATTGCTGAGAGAAAGACTATTAAACAATGCCTCATAAATAATCACAGTCCATTTAAATACGAATACATTTTAATCATACAGGTTACAAATACGTTATAATGATACCTTCAAAGTAAGCTTTCATCAAATAGACGTGATTATGTAACACATCAAATGCACATGTGTTTGTCACATATTAGATAGACACGTGCATGTTACATATTCATCAGACATGTACTATCATAATGTTTCTAAGTGTATAAATTAAAGAGGAAAGTGGCTGAAAATATATTTAAGTAAATGTATATGTCTACCTCAAAATAGGAAACAATTTGAATGATTAATGAATACTTGAAGAAAATGAACTGTCATAAGCTCTGAAGGCAACAAAGAACCATGAACAGGGAAATATACACAAAAATATAGAAATCTATTCTGCCACACAACATAATTCCTATGTTAGATGACTTCTTTTATGTAAGTCTAGTTTCTCTGTATCTGATTCATCCTTATCACCTTTCAATAACAAAAGAAAAAAGTGAATCTTCTAAGTATGTATATTTATTTAACATATATGTAAATTAATTATTTATAGTAATATGTTTTGTTATATATAACTTACAGTGTATTTTGTTATGTTGTTAATGTATACACATGATACATTTTTAACACATATACACATTATACATGCATGTTTTTGTTTGAATAATCGGTGAGAAAACATCACATAACATCATAAAGACACAACTAAGAAACACTTTAAATATTTGACAGAAATGTCTGCAGGCCCTGACTGCATAAGATTTCAGCAGACTCATGGATGGTGTCCTGGCCAGTGTGGTCTGAGAAAATGCAATTGTCCTCGTTCTCATAATCTACTCTTTGCTTGGCTGCTCTACTATAAACAATATACACCATGACAGGCACTTCCTTGTCATGTGTAAAGTATGTCATCACCCAAAGCTGATCTACTAAGAGATGAGATGCAAACAAAAATTTTGATGTAAAGAACAATGGGTAATAACAATAATTAAGCTGCGTCCTAGATTTTTACTGGTGCTGACATCATAAAAAAAATAGCCGTGGCTCTCTTTTTTTGTTTCCCCTATCTTTGATAGAATGCTGTGGGGGGTGGTTGTTAAAGTGGAGTAATCTACTTAAAAATGTATACCTTCTGTAGCTTATAAACCAGGAAAGGATTAAACAGGTGAAACCCTTTAATGCAACAAAAGTAGTCAGGTCTCACTAATTACAAAGTGTGTGTAAACTTGGCACACCAAATTGTAAGAAGCCCTCCACCACCCAGTAGCTAAGCTGCTAAACTCAGTTGCTAATTTCTGTTTGTACGAGGTTGTTAAAATTGCATCCCCTCACCTCTGTAGGTGACCCTTTCTTCTTTTTCTCTTTTTTAAGTTATCATGAATACTTTATAATAACCTTATGGGTATGAAGGTCTATTTTAATTTTTTCTACCTCTACTAAAATAAATTGTGCATGTTCTTGATTCTACTTTAGAGTATGCCTCTTAGAAATGCGTCATTCCATATGATTTTGCATAGTTCTTTGAAGTTTGGGACATGAACGCACCTTAAAACTAATAAAAATCACTGAAGTGTGATTTTTCAAGCCTACTCCTCCCATATTAAGTCAATAAATATTTCACATCCTTAAAATGTGAGATAATGTCGGGCTGCTTCATGTCAGAAGTCTAATATTCTGTGGATGAACCTGTGTCATGAACCCTACTTAGTTCACCTTTCTTTCATTTTCCTGCATTTTGTGCCACTGTCATCACACAGAGTGCTTTCAATAAAGCTACCTGTTCTCTGTTGCGTACTCACTTGAGTTTTGTGGAAGAATATGAGGATTGTCTAGAATTCCATGTCAGAATAGTCATTTTCCCTGTGTGTGAATTAGTCATCAGATCAATCCATGCATGTGTCTCTGATAATTGGATTCTATAACAAAGATAGTTCTGAAACTTGAGTATGGACACTAAGACATTATCAGGACAAACTTTATGCACCTTGTCACCCTCCTGGTATCAGATCAGGACATAGGAACTTAAAGCCTAGATATCTTGCCTTAGTTATGCAAGACCACAAGTTGATGTAGGATTCCCCTCCTTATGCTGTAAATATGTTTTATTACCATTGTTTAATAAAGAAGCTGTTTTGGCCAATGGCTGAGCAAAGTAAAGCCTGGCAAGAAATCTGAACAGACATAGAGAGAGAATAAGCAGAGTCAAATAAATGTCACGTAGCTGCAGAAGGCAAAAGACACCAAAATGCCAGAACTTTACTAGTAGAACACAGACTTGTGGTGATACACAGATTAATAGAAATGGGTTAAATTAATTTATGAGTTAGCCAGGAATATGCCTAAGTTACTGGCTAAGGAGTATTGTGATTAATAAAGTTTCTATGTGATTCTTTGGGTATGGTTGGCTGGGAACAAACAAGCAGCTTCTCTTATGAATATTATGACATTTTTCCTTTTTTAAAAATGTTTCTCTGTTACACATTTGCATTATTTTTGAGGAGTTGAGACAGTATTTCACTGTGTGTCAAGTGTATCTGATTGTTTTCTTTTGCTTCTCAAGTACAACAATTACATGTATGTCTTACCATGTAAACCCCCCTTTTACTTTCTTTTTGTACACACACATACCCTGTCACACACACACACAAACACATCTACATTTTATAAAAATAAGAAAAAAAAGGAAAGCTCAGTAAAGAATTGTTAGATATGTTAGAGACATGGCTTAGTGGGCAACATGCATGTTATACACGTAGAAGATCTGATTCCTGATATGCATAAATCAAATAAAACCAAATGAGGTGGCACACATATGCTTTAGAATATTATTTTAAAGTATGCTATATTTGTTTATGCTCTGAAACAACTATAAAATGATGTAAAGATGTGTTGCTTTGGTCTATGCTGCATTTGTTTAACTCTGTCCTACATGTATTTAAAATAATTTTAAAGTCTGTTCTGTTTAAACTATTTTCAAGTCTATAATACAACTTCACAACAACAGGAAGTCACTTGTGAATTACAGAAACACATTTCCTCAGTTTATTGAAAATGCAGAGGCAGATTTGTTTCCTTCCTAGTAAAGGTGCCGTAAAAGCCCCAGCCCTGGGCAAGTGGCTCTGAAGGAACTGCTTTGCCAGTACATCTGAGTAAGAGTCTGGGAGCGGTATTCATAACCTATGATCTGCTGGGCTGATGAGCTGTGAACAGAAACAGAATCAATATGTTGTAGACAGAAATGAATTGAACATTTTGGAGCATAAACATGTTCTGGGAAGAAGGATTGATGATACTGGAGCTGTAGTTATGATTTCAGCTTAGCTACAAATGGAAAAATAAGTGATATTTATTGAGTTAGTTCATGCCTTTTAAACAAAGACTTAAACTAATAGGAGGGAATGAAAGACAAGCTAGGTGTGGTTGGGTCAGGAAAAGGTGATTGACATGAATACTATCCAAGAACTTCCAGATAGTACTATTAACCAGAAACAGAAGACATCTAGCAGCATAGCTAGGACATCATTAACACAACAACAAATGAGAGTGGAGGAAGCATAAGTAGACTAGATTAATTCTGAACATTTTAAAATAGCTACAGAACAGAGACAGAAGCTGGTCCTCGACTATGTGGTCTGGCACAGCTTATGGCAATGATACCCTATTTGTAAGTATGGTCTTTGCAAAAGTAGTTAAGTTAGAGGTCATGAGAGGAGATGACACCGAATTAACCAGTGTCTAATGATCATTGACCAAAGAATAACTTTGAGTTTCATGTGCATCGGTATGATTTCAACCAACCTACTTGACTTTGGTAAACACACTTATTTTGTGTATACATTAAGAAATTTCACAACAAAATTTGTAATCTATAAAGATAAAAAGTTACAGTTTTTATTATAGTCAGTATGTAATAATCAATATGAATATTTCATTTTGAAATCCCTCCTTAGCTTAATCAACTTCCAAACATAAAATAAAATAAATGTTCAGCACTCTAGTTTTCAGGGAATTAAAGGAAAGTCATATTTCAAAATTACTTCATGTAGAACACAGTGCCACATATCTGTAATATGTAATTGAGAGCAAAAGCAAGATATTTGTGGGCTCAAGGTCAGCTGGGATACACCTTATCTCCTTTATCTTAAACATCAAAACAAAATCCATGAATAGTTAATGCATTATTTGTTAACTTAAGACATGAAACATTTGGACACTTATCGTGTGTGCAATATGTTGGGAACATACATTGAAATCAATGCTATTTTCAAGGTATGTTGATGACAAGGACAGAACCATTAAACCTAATGTGTTTTCAGGGGAAAAAGCCCTCCATTTAAGATAAATAGAGATAACCACCAACTAGTGAGTTCAGTTTTAATCAGCATTTGTATAGGAAGAAAGGGCTGCTTGTTGGTTCCTGGCTGCTTAGCCTCAAAATAACCTTACAGAGACTGTATTAATTAAAATCACTGCTTGGCCCATTAGTTCTAGCTTCTTATTGACTAACTCTTACTTTTTAATTTAACCCATTTCTGTTAATCTGTGTATGGCCACGTGGCTGTGGCTTACCGGCTAAAGTTCCAGTGGCCATCTCTGACTGGGCTACATGGCTTCTCTCTGACTTTGCCTCCACTCTCCCAGCATTCCATTTAATTTTCCCTACCTAGCTCTGTTCTACCCTATCAGGCCAAGCCAGTTTCTTTATACATTAACCAATGAAAGCAACACATAGACAGAAGGACCTCCTACATCATTTCCCCTTTTTCTGGTGCCAATTTGTATTAACAGGCCACTTGTTCATCCCAGCTTCCCAGAACCAAAAAAAATCACACAGAAAATACATTAATTAAATCACTGTTTGGCCCATTAGCTCTAGCTTCTTATTGGCTAACTCTTATATATTAATTTAACCCATCTCCATTAATCTGTGTATCACCACATGACTGTGGCTTACTGGGTAAAGTTCCCAGCGCCTGTCTCCTCTGGGATACATGGCTTTTCTTTCTGACTCCACCTCCTATCTCCAGCATTCTGCTTAGTTTTCCCTGCCTAGCTCTATTCCCTGTGCAGGTCCAAGACAGTTTCTTTATTAACCAATGGTAAACAGAGGGGAATCCCACATCACCTCCCCTTTCTGTTTAAATAAAAAGAAAGGGTTTAATTTTAACATAACAAAACTACATATAACAAAATAGTTATCAAGAAAGAATTACAATTTTTATCTTTTATCATAACTAAGGAAAACTATATTATTACTATTTATTCTTCACACCAGATTTGTATTATGATCTTTCATTTGGTTTTAGTTTTGTGACAGATAACTGATCTATGTGAAATGTTGCAGCTTCCAACACCTCTCCAACAGTGCTATTTACAGATAGTGTGTACTTCCTCTGCACTCCTCTCTCCTCTTGTAAAAATAGCAGTCATCCAACAGGCTCTTATACAGTCACAGGTCCAATAGGAAAATGGATTGCTCAAGCCTTTGCAAGTTCAGCCACTTGCATAAACAAATCAACAGTTGCTTTATGTTAGCTCTAATTGCCTACACATATGGATTATTTCTGTGCAAGCTTTTGCTTTCCTGTTTGTATACATATCGCTTCCATTCTAATCACATAAAACATTTCTGCTAAAGTGCCATGGCTGGAGGGTAGTTTCTGTAGAGCAACCTCAGACTTAAATAAGAAAGCAAGACAAGCATAGCCTGGTAATAATTTCAAAACTATGCGTTATACATATGCAATTTAATTCCTCATGAAGCTAAATATTCACAAGAATGATTGAAGATCCTAGAGTATATGGAGTGTTTTACTGCCCAGAAATTAAAAAAAAAAAGCTATGAGATTGGTCAGACTAGTTACTGTATAAACATTTACAGACAGACTACATAATTTAAAAAGATTATCTCACTTGTTTAGAGGTCATAGCTGTGTTAATACTTAGATGAAGGCAGTAATAGTAACAACATATAATTTTTCCCAAGCCTAAGTAATGGCTGTGTTTTGGAGAGATGGCTCCCCTTAGTGATGTGGTATGGTTCTCCAAATCCTAATAAAAGGGTCTGTGGCCTTTGACATTATTTACACTTAAACATTAAATTAAGCTGTTTACATTAAAGCTAGATAATTGATGTGTTCTGTAAATAGCTTGGCATATAAATCCTAGCATTTATTCAAACAGATAGCCTACTGAAGAGTTTAGGAGCATTAGAATTTAGAAGTCATTAAACCATAAATAATTTTCTTAAATGATCACACATTATAAATAAGTTGTTTGAATTTTATAATTTATGAGTATTTTAGGAACCTACATAGATCAATTTTTTCCAAAGAAGGATCAGTAATCTCAAACTTCTACATGTTGTGAAGAGAAGGTATAATGGAGTTTATATATGTCTAATTATTAAAAATTGATTCCAGATAACTAAATTGTAGAAAGTAACATTTATAAGATCAGTTATTATGGTCACACAGATGTATTATCAGAAGCTTTATTTATCACCTCATATGCTAAAACAAATGCCTTTAAATATCTTGGTCTAAGATTTTAATAATCCATCTAGTTTCCATATCCAGATTATATTAGCAGTCATTAATTTTCTAGGGAGAAAAGAATTGCTATCTGGTTACATTAGCAAGAGATTGAGGACCGAGAGCTTATGGTTTTCCAACAAATTATATGTTACACCCATTAATATATGCATATATGTATATACATTATTTGCAATGACTAACAGATGAAACAGGAAATATAAACATGAACAAAGGATAAGGTCATTAAACACAGGTTACTTAGCTAAGTGACTGACTGAGTTAGAGATTCAGAAATTGAATCTTAAGAGAAAAAATTCAGAGACACACATCGGAATTTAAATTCAAGCTAAGTGACTGGGCATAATATCTGATTTTATGTTTGAACTCACAAATCCAGGATTTCATACTGATTAAAGTAGAGGGGACTCTTATAAAACTAAAGAAGAATGTTTCAGCTAAATAATAATAATAAAGTAGATGGAATTGTTTCCCCTCAGTTTCCTACTGACTCTTCTATATAAATTATGTTCTTGGTCAAGACTGTATCAGACAAATAAACCCATTCTCATGTAAACTACCACCTATCCCAAAAATTGACACTTGAGGGGGTCTCTCACATTCAGTGCCTCATGATCACTGGAAAGCACAGTGAAACCCTTGCTCATTGGAGTTATTAGAGCACATGCTATAGGCCTGATAGTCATTATACCACTTACTGTAAGGAGACATTGCTGTCCCCGTTAATTATGACTAAAAGGGAAAACAGATCTGATCATCAGAACAGGGACATCTACCTGATGACATCTTTTGTTATCCCCCTGGTTTCAATTTCATCAAAGTAATTTTTTCTTTATCCATTTTCAAAACTTATTTCAGAAAGAATATAACTCGTTGTACTAAAATTTATTACTTAGAATGACAATATAATGTAAGTGAGGGGATGCTCTCAAACTGAAGAAAGACTCATGAAAGTCTCTCTTGAGAATGAATGATTCAAGTGATAGGCTGTCTGGATGGAGAGTGATGGAAACAAAAGGGGCAATAAAGTCATTTGAAACACACAATGCACTGACAGTGATATCAAAACCTAAGAGAGAGTAAATGAAAAAAAAAGTTTCAATCAGCCATTTAAATTTTCCAGGACAAAGTGGACCACAAGGAGACAGGGTTCACTTAAAGGCTGTTATTCTAACCCCAGTACCTGACAAAGACTGGTGCATCTGATTTCAATTAAATAAGTAGATGATAGAAAGGCGCACACCAGGATAGCAGAGGAGACTCTATATTCTCAGAGTGCTACCCTTATCAACATCTAAAAAGAACGACTAAGTGTAAAATACGAGTGGAGATGAAGAAAGCTAAAGACGAAAGAGAAGACCAAACAAAACTTTACATTTTCATATTCCTGGCTTTACTTGATGCAGTTTAGACTTCAAGATAGAGTAGTTCAAATAAGACTGTAGAAAGAAAAAAAACATGGCTCAAAACTGCAAATGTGACCATGAGGACATCAGCTACATGCATGATTTAAACAGCCAAAATCAGCTTTTAATACTGTGCAGCTTGGCTACTCTGTTCCCACTGACCTTGCCATTTCAAAACTCTTCATTTCAAAATTCAAGGAATTGGTTTAATATAAAATGCATTATTTTCAAATATCACGGCTATAAACACCATCTGACTCATTTTTCCCCAGATACTGCTAGTTCTTCAGAGAAAGTATTTCAATATGCCTTGACAGTCCAATCTGAAGAATGCTTATTTTATAAAACAGAACTCTTGCCAATAGCAGTATGTTTAAGAAGACGGATTGGACTCACTTTTTTAAATTTCTTCTTCGCAATAAAATAAAAATTCTTGGACATTACATAAAAGAAATATTTCAGAAAGATGAAGATGAGGTCACAGGGATCATTGGGTTCTCCAATGTGGGAGAGTGGGAGAATGACAGAGATGGTATGAGCTTCCTCATTTTGGCTTTCTTCTAGCCTCATATATTCTATACATGGAGATGAAGAAGGTGACAACCTGGAAAATTTAAATGATGCTAAAAAAAAGAAACAAAAAAAAAGGAGAAAAGAAAAAGTTATTGCAAAAGCTTTAGGCCATTACCCTATCGCTCCATTGTAAAACCACAGGGGACCACTTCATTGCTGTGGCAATAGCTGAGAGCACACCCCAGATTCCACTACAGAATTCCACCATGGTCCCTGCTGAGTGATGCCAGAGGCTAAAAATAGACATAGCGTTTACCCAGAACAGAAAATGTTTTTCTATCACGCCCCTCCCCTTTCTCTCTCTGTCTGTCTCTCTCCCCCACTCCTCTGTTTCTTTGGAGTCTAAGAATGGCAGAAAGATTGAGTCTGAGTAAATCCATGCAAATCCCGACCTCATCCCATTACCCAGCTGTAGAAAAGATACTTCTCAGGTGCAAATCAAGGTTGAATGGAACAGAGGACATTGCTCATCTGGCAGGATAGTTTCAAAGGCAGACCGAGAGATCCACACTTTTATAAAATCATAATCCCTATGGTCAGGTTTTGATAGAAAATAAGTTCTCATACCAAGAACCAGGAATGAAAGCGCTAAACAGGAAAACACTAAACTGATAAGCGTGAATTTAGTCTTCCCCAGGGATAGGCCCCCTAAGTGGTTATCTAACACTAAGTTGACAGCCCTAAAATCATGTACATATAAGAATCAGCAGGTTGTCTTTAGGCATGTATGAATATAAACATTTAAAAATTATAATCAAAGAAGAAAACATTTACCAATTTGACAGGGAGTAAAGAGGGAACATTGGAATGCTTTGAGTGAGTGTATATAGAAGGATTTGGACAGAGGAATGAGAAGAAAGGAAATGTAATTTTATTTTCACTAAGGGATTTTTTGGGGAGCAATTATCAAGTCTTAAATATAAAGCATACTGGAAGCCAAATTTTCCCCAAATTGTCCAAAATGCTTTCTCTAAAGTATAAAAATGTCAAAAATTCTTATTTTAATGAGTACCAAGGGGTGTGGAACCTTGTAAAATATCACTCAGAAAATATAGGAAAATAAAAACCAGCCAGCCGTAATGAAGGAAATTAAGAGAAGCTGACACAATGACACCTTTTTGAAAGTTTGATTTCTCTAATGAGGTGGATTTGAGTGACCTTCAGGTTCTGCAAATCTAAATAACTCGTATAAACATACTTATTCAGAAACTTACAGGGACCTAATCTTCCACTTCTTTGTATAAAAGTGTACGATTTCTGAATTTCATGACAAGAGTATTTTTAGTTTTGTAAATGCTAGTTATATAAATAACATGTGTATTTGCAGTTTTATGTGTGAAGGAACATGCATTGCACACATGTGGAGGCCAGAGCGCAATGAAAGAGTCTGTTTTTGACTTCCACATTGGTTTTGAGGCAGGGGTCTCTCTTATTTTGCTGCTATGTTGCAACTTCTATCCTGGGAGATTCTCTCATTCACCTCCCACAGTTTGGTGAGATTGTAGTTATATGTCACTGTTTCTGCCATTATAAGGTTGCTGAGGAACAAAACACCAGTGGTATTTGTGCAGCCATTATGAAAATCAGTGTGATTAAATTTCAGAAAAGTAAAAGTAGGTATATTATATGACCCGACTACACCTCTATTCAACACACATCCAAAGGATTTGTCATCTACCCCCTAGATACTACTACTCCTAAAACCTCCACTCATTTTCATTGCTGCTCTATTCACAATAGCTCAGACATGGAAATAACCTAATACAACCTAAATAAAGATGCATTCCATATCAACAATGGAATTCTATTTAGATGAAAAGAAACAACGGACTCATGAAATTTTCAGGAAATGGATGTAACTAAAGAGTATTGCACTGATTGAGGTAAGCCAGACCTATGAAGACAAACACTGTGAGCTCTCTCTTATTTCTACATCCTAACTGTGACAATGCAAATGTGAATTTATAGCTTGTTATCATCACAGAAGCAGCAAAATGAAGGGATCATGTGTGGGCAGGAGCTCTGTTGTGGGAGATAGTAGGACACGGAGGCTATGAAGGAAAAATAGAAAAACCAAGGGGGTATATTTACGGGGATAAAGGGAAGAAATGGCAATAATGAGGTAGATGGAGGAAAGAGGGCTATAGAACACTAAGGATGATTAAAAAAAAACTAACAGTAATTGAAAAAGTCATAGGAAAGGACTATTTTAATTACTTAAAAAATTCATATTAGATGGTATCTAGGTAGACAGAGAGATAGATAAATAGATAGATGATAGAATCATTATATTTGTATGTATATATCCATACACACATATATAATTTAAGTTACACAACCTAGGATGATAATGTCCTCACCAGGAGCCATAGACTATCTAACATAAACCTTTTGTGACATAATGAGAAACTTCTCTTCTAACTATTGGTGAGGAGTGTACCCAAGACTCCCAAAACAATATAGACTATTATTTTTGCACTTGACTGCCTCACAGAACTTGAAGGCAAAACTTTATTGTGTAATACACAACACACTTTGGATGTAAGATTCCAAGGCAATGAGATAGAACTGACTTTGTAAGGGCGAGTTCTCATAGTGTCCAATGGTGCCATGCAAGGTGGTAGGGGAGAAAATTAATTCTCAGTTCTAGTCAGAATTACAGCTTATGAACCACAATAGCAGACAGCACAATATTATCCAGATGTGCAATAGTGGCTAACATCCACGTAAAAACAGGGGAATTTGCGAAAATTTATGCTTGGTACTGTAAACCTTACTAGTTCCCTGCTGCTGGTCATGCCATAGGACCTAAAGGAGATAGACTACTACAATTTCCTAAAATGTTATAATTTTCAAACTTCCACAATGCAATTTTCAGGCTGAACTGAATCCACTGTGCAAACAAATGTTACACATTTTCTAAAAGTAAATAGTATAACAAACACCTTTCCACTTTCTTTATGGTTAAATATTGCCTTGGTACCAAATAAGATATACTTGATATGGAAAAATAGCATTACTGATAAAACATATTTTGTATAGACTTGACAAACCCTAGCAAGATGCTACCAAGCAGGATCAGTGATACAGAAACATACATTAAATAAACAATTATTCCATGTCTACCTGTCTGCTCCGACATTTTAAAACAGTATAATATATAATAACAACTGATAAATACAAATTGCATATGTACATTCATGGTGCATAAAAATACATTTATAATATTAGTTTTCAAAAATAGAAATACAGTAGAGGTACTTGAACATTTAAAGAATTCTGGCGCTTATTTGATTGATAATTAATGATAATCTTTCTTAAGACATAGATAGGTGTAGGAATGACCATTCTCATAGGTGAAGATGTTGTTGAATTTACAGTCTATTAAATCAGATAAAATATAAGAGGCACCAAAAAGACAAAGGCTAAATGTTGCTATGTGTGGACTCTAAAAGTAAATGAACTGGCAGCTCAGGAGAGCAGTGCAATGGTGCATCAGAAGTCTAAAGAGTAGAGGAGAAAACGACTGGCCAATGGGCTCAAACTTTCAGACAGCAGAAAGAGCTTTTAGAACTATTGCACAGCAAAATGTGTATATGCATATTACGTACACATAATATAACTCAATGATTTTTTTGCCACAGGATTTGTTTTGTTTTGAACCTTTAAAAATAACTTATTTATTTTTATTTTATGTGCATTTGTGATTTGCCTGTGTGTATGTCTGTGTGAGTGTGTCAGATCTTGGAGTTACAATAGTAAGCTGCCTTGTGGGTGCTGAGAATTGTACCCGGGTCTTTTTTCTTATTGTTTTCATTTTTGAGTTTTTATATAATTATTTTGATTTTATGTTTTTTTTTAAAGATAGTGGGAATATAAAGTTTGGAAGTGGGGTCATGAGGAGGATTTGAGGGAAGGGAAATAAGATTAAAATATATAACAAAAACATATTATGTGTTTTCCAATTACTTGTCAGGTTGTTGGATAACTGTCTGTGCATAATTGTTGGACAAATAGATGAGTTGTTAAGAGCATCTCTACTTGGTAGAGGCCCTGAGTTCAACTTCCAGCACCCATATACAGAGTACCATAACCACCTATAACTTTGGTTCCATAGGATGCTCATCTTCTGAGTTCCTTGTCACCTTCATTCACATACATTTACCCACACACAGACACACAGGCATACATAAAATGAGAAATAAAATAAATCTGTAATATTGATAAAAAGGAAAAATTCTTCAAAACGATATGTTAAGGGAAGTCTTTGAAGTACTTGGTATGTTAACTAAATAAATTAATTAGTTTACATTGAATTATAAAGTCTAATGTTTATACTTCATACATTTATATGACTATGAATTATTAAATTTGGTTTCAAAATTATCTTTATGACTGCATGTTTCTAACACATTAAAATCATCAATATAAAAAGAATAATAGATAAAGGCTAGAAGTACTCCCCTCTACATATAGAATTTTAAAATATGATAACAGGGACATCTAATTGGGAATAAAGATGGATTTTCTAATAAGTTATTTTAGATCAAATAGTTAAATGTTTGGAAAATGAAAAGAGTTTCCTCATCCTTTCAATTTATAAGAGATAATTGACTCAAAATGTGTCAGACAAAACATTGCTGAGTTGTGGGTACATGACAGTCAGCCCTAACCTCATGAAACCGTGTTATTGCTAGCCTAGTAATGAACTGCTCTATCCTTGTCATTAGAATGTTCAGACCTGAGTAATAATTTCCACGTTTCCTATGTGGGCTACAGAAACTTAATATGGAACCAGCCATTCCTTAAGGGCTATTGACCTCCTGCTTTGGAATACCTGAGAGATCCTGGAGGCTTGCAGCTTAGATAAGAATAGGATAATGGGCTGTGAGGTGGTAACAGCTGTCAATTTGTTTCTGGAAAGCTTGCTTTTTGCTATGGGAAAGGGATGAAATGGTCCTTTTATTACTATACAGCAGGAAAGTAAGAAACAACTAAGGGAAGTAAAACAACTTTGCTGCCCTGCTGTGGGTTCCAGAGATAATTGTAATACAGACCTTTCTAATGGTGCCTTTGAAACCCCACCTTAACCCCCTTTTCTGCATGGCATGCTGTTTGGCTCTGACTGCTGCCCTTCTACTAGCAACAAGAATAAATTCTTTTAATCTAAACTTGAATTGAATCTAACTCTTTGCTCTTTCCCTGTGGACTGGTGCCACAACACTACAGCCCATATTATACGAAGGAAATGGTAATAGAATAACTAAAGATGGGAAAGAAGAAATTAAAACTTTTATGATTGTCATATGGCAGGATTGCCTTTGCATAAAAATCTTAAAAGCACACACTAAAATTCATAAATATTATGACATATTTTATAGCCTACTTTAAAGTTATATTATAAAAGATAACCATTTATAAATCATGTTTTTGATTATTATCAATGCATATAACACACTAAAATTTTAAGTGTGATATCATTTACAATCACTAAGTAAAAATGTAAATACATTGTTAAAAATCTATCAGTACTTGGACCCTGAAAAATATAAAACACCATGGATGGAAGTTTTATATAAATAGGGATAGGGATACAATTAATTTAATGGAGTGATTGTCTGACATGAACAGAGCTCTGAGAGAGTTCAGTCACCAGAACAACATAAACTGGGAATAGTGACACATCCCTGTGATCCAGGCATGTGAGTGAGCAGAGGCAGGTACATCACAAGTGCAAAGCTACCCTTCCCTGCATACTGAGTTGATGACCAGTCTGAGATACATGAGATCAAGATCCTTTCTCAAGAACTAAAAATTGAAAAAGGAAGTCTGCATAAATGGAACAATATACCACTCTAATAAATTTGAAGTTTAAACAGTAAAATTGAAAATCTTTTCAAAATAATATACTATGATAATAATTTAATGTGCTTTCTGTCAAAACCTTAGCAAGAGGTTTTGAGATATTGGCACTATTCAAAAATATGTGTGCATGTGAAAAGATTTTAGCACAGCTGAAACAGTTTGACATGAAAGGATAAAGTGGTAGAAGTCAGTTTATTGTGTTTCAAGAACTCTTTTTTTTTTTTTTTTTTTTTTGATTTTCTAGACAAGGTTTCTCTGTAGCTTTTTGGTTCCCGTCCTGGAACTAGCTCTTTTAGACCAGGCTGGCCTTGAACCCTTAATAAGGCTCCTACTATTTGTGGAGCTATGGTGGTTTAAATAAAAATGGTACCATATGCTCATGTGGGTGTGGCCTTGTTGGAAGAATTTGGTCATTGGAGGTGAAGTTTGAAGTTTCGATAGTACTTCAATAGAGAGAGTTTCAGTCTCTCTCATGCCAGGCACAGCCCCTCCCCTGTGGATTAGGATGTAGCTCCCAGCTACTACTTCAGTGCCATATAACAAACTCATCACCTATTTAAATAATGAAATTCTATTTATATACCATAAAATACACAACTTTTAAGTTTAGATAAAGCTAAATTACATACACACACACATTGGTAACACTAATAATAATTGAAAAAGAATCTATGAATTTTAGAAGGTCTTGGGGCTACATGGGGTAGTGGTGAGGGTGTTGAAAAGAGAATAAGATTAATTAATGTATCTTAAGGAGCGGGGTGGAGGGGGAGAAGGGTGGGACGAGGGGGAGGGAAATGGGAGGCCGGGAGGAGGCGGAAACTTTTTTTCTTTTCTTTTTCTCAATAAAAAAAAAAATTTGAAAAAAAAAATTATTTGAAAATCAGTTCAAAATAAAATTGAATTAAACTGAATTGGAATACAACGTATACTCATATATTTAGTATGTAGTCTTTCAGCATTCCAATCTTGACCAGACAATGAACTGTGACAGACATTTCTATAATGTTTTATATCATAAACAGCTTTTTTTATCTAAGCGCATGTAGCATCTCTACCATTCATTTCAGAGCCAAGGATGACAGAGGGACTAACATATTATGTTAATCATAGGAGCATTCTTAAATATTATCAGTAATTATCTCTGATACAATGTTCAGGGTGCATTTCCTATGACAATGCTAACTGTATTAGGAACCGTGTGTTCCTCTCCTGTGAAAACTTAATGCTTCTTCTCTGCCCACATTATCTATGGCTTTGTTTTTAATTCACACACATTTAAGAAACACTTGCCATCACAGAAGATTTATTTTAGAGGTAATTGTATGAACAAAATGAAAGCTCTGTTTTGATTTGCATTGTGCTGATTCAGGCTGTTCTTGAGTCAGCACACCTGCTGATGGAAATTAAATTCAGACAAATTCACTCACCACACAAACCAATACAAATGAAAGCCATTGTGCTATTATTTTTTTCTGAAGTATAAAGTGAATACTTTTAAGAGAAAAGCAGTAGATTATGAAAAAAATCCTTCAAATCTTTGTATTTATTATCTTGATTGAAATATGGCTTCCCATTAGTTTCAAAGTGGTTTAGTGGCAAATTATTAAATTCCATGCAAAAGCTTTAGATCTCTGAAACTAATGAAATTAAGGATAGAAAGTGTAAAGATACATAATTCACTGCCACTAGAATTTTCTAAGAAATATATTTTTCTAGAGATTATGTTTTTATAAAAAAGATATCACTCTAAAGTATAAGAATGCTAATCTGTATTAAGTCAGGTAGGATGCAGAATAGTCTGCCTGGGCTCATCCAGCCTTACTTAGCAAACACTTAGGTTCAACTATCTCAGTAATATATTTTAGATCATACCAGTATGAACCTACCAAAATGAGATTTCTGTTTTTAATCTATTGTATTTATTCTAGAGCTTTTGAACTCCCCATGATGTTTAGCACAACATAACTATTTAGAAAATAAAATATATAAATATTGAGCCATTTAAATATTTGGCCAGTATTAAATTTTAAGTTTCGTATAGCCAAACACATAAAAAAGAGTTTCAGATATACCTTATTGAAATACCAGTAATATTAAAGTGTATATTAATAAATCATGAATGTAAATAAGTGAATTTTTCAATGAAAATTTGGTTCATAGCTAAGAGAGCTGAAAGCCAAGATGTACCAGGCAGTGTGTTTAATTCCACAACCACTTAGCCCCTTAAGTTTGCAATACCAAATGTTGGCTTGAATTGATCATTTTTTTTTTGTTTTTCTAGCTCTCCCTTTTATTGGGAATCATGTCTATAATTTAGATCTGATATACCCCCCCATAGCCTGTGTATTAAAGATTGGGTGACTATCTTATGATTGAGAGACTTGACACCACATAGATTGGGTGGGAAAAAGTTAGGTCATCACTGGATATGGTTCTTTAATGTTCATTGGCACTGTAGTACTTGCCTGTCACAGGCTCCCTCTAGGTTGTGCATTGCTATCATTGGTCCAAAGTAATAACACTAAGAGGGCATAGACTTGTTATGCTGAGTCCAGGAACAGAAATAACCATTTTCTCTTCATAAGAATATGTTTTCCTGTTATTTTTCACAGTTACAGAAAGCTAATACAATAGCTTTACAAGACACACATGAAATATTACTCCTATTCTTAAACACCATCTTCATTCCTGAGAACCAAAAAAGAGTATGCACTTAGAGGTAAATTTCTCTAGGTTAGCATAGTCTATAAATGGGGTGAAAGTTAGGAAAGAAAAATCAGGGTAAACAATGACAAATATGTTCATGTTATTGAAAAGTACAACCTGTATGGCACCAGTAACATTTACAACAGTGTACAGGAGGTGTAATACAGATACAAGAAAACTGAGGACTCAGGATCCACTGGCTGTAGTGGTTGACTGACAAACAATTAGTCTGCATGGATATTGGTATTATCTAAAGTGAGGGTATATTATCAAATCCTGGAAATGAACTGCATAGATTTTTTTCTGATATTAAAGGACAACCTATCTACAATTATCAGAAAATTCCAATTTTATCTGGAGTAAACTGTATCACAGGCTCTGTGAGTCACTTAAAAAATCAAAGGCCTTCTATACATTCTACCCATAAACTTCGGACTAGAGCCTTGCATTTGCAGAACTGAGAGCAGTTACTAGTTTTGTCCAAATGCATTTTTTTCTGTGAGGATTGTATCTAATGACTAAATAGGCCCAAAGAAAATATTTGGGAAATACACACTTGAGGATAACTCCAGAAAGTAGCCTGTCAATATGAATGAAATATCCGCTGTCTTCTTGAGAGTTGTAATTCAGATGTTCTTACTTCACAGACCTTAGAATGTATTTGTAGGCAGAGATATTGCATCTGGCATGTGTGTCATCTTTCTCAAAGTCTTTCTAGATGTTGTGTTGCTCATCCAGACACTTAGTTCTGCTTCTTCACCCAGTCCTGCCAAAACCTGCGAAGATTTGATTGCTGCAGGGCTGGTTTTGCCTCTGCCATCATACTTATTCCCATATAAGGGCTTACCTCTTGGGTTCTTCCTGCATGTGCTGATAGTTTTTGATGTTTTTTTCTTCCCATTACTACGTCTATGCCATTTAGGTCTAAATTTATTAAACAAGACTGTGTTTCTTTTTCTCTCCTCTTATACTTACTTGGCTACATCTAGAAGACTAGCCATGATTCAAAGATTAAAGACAGTGACCACTCAAATTTTATTCAAGGTTATTTTTATTGGTCCTACAAACATAAAACTTTTACTACAGATTAAAAGATGAGTGAGAGGTCATGATTCCTGACACCTTCAGTTCCCATTAGACTGACCAGAACAAGAAAATGCCCAGAGAAGAAAGAATTTTTACAGGAGACATATCACAGAAAGAATCTTATTAAATTTCTAGTGACAAAGGTAGACCAAGGGTCAGATAGCTACCATTCAAGATACTTCCATGTAGTAATTATCCAGATATCCAGTTCCTTTTTCTGCTTCAAAAGAAAACATGGAATTTATATGCATGCTTGCATATGGTTTCATATTTCAACATGTTTGCTTATTCAACTTACTGGAAAGCCTTTCAGGGTAATTATATTATGCAAGACTGTCTTATAGGTACAGGTAATCAGTGACTAAATTTGGTATAGCTTTGACATTTTAATTAGTTTTCAATTGTTGTGACAGAAACTCTATGTCTAAGTCAACATAGGGAAGAAAGCTTTAGTGGAGGGTTATAGTTTCAGAGGGTGACTTCATGACCATTATGGAGCCGATCAAGACAGCATGCAGGCAGGGATGGTACGAGAACATTAGCTGAGAACTTACACCCACAATTAGGAAGTAGAGAAAGGAGAGAGAGGGGGAGAGAGAGAGAGAGAGAGAGAGAGAGAGAGAGAGAGAGAGAGACTAGGAATGACACAGGCTTTTGAAACCTCTGAGCCAATCAATGACACACGCTCTCCTACAAAGTTATAACTTCTAAACTTTCCCAAAGAGTTTCACCAACTGGGAACCAAGTATTCAAATATATGAGCCTATGGGGTGCACTCTCATTCCAATAACAATACTTACCTCTGGGAAAATCATTTACAAGCCCTTACTTCTACTCTTTTCCCATCATTACCTTAAGGCAGAGTCCCCTTGGCAGTCTTTCCCCAACACACTATTCCTATCTGAATACACTTAAGCTTTATGTTTAAATCAGTTTATTGCACCTAAACATTGTCCTTATTCCCATGTCTTCTTATGACAGGAATCAGACTTTTAAGAAATTCTATCCAAACTCCCATGAACACATCTGGCTGTGACTTTCATGCAAGAGGCTTCTTCTCACTCATGAAAGGAATTTTTCTCTCTAATGTCTACAATGAGTTATAATATATCGGTGACACATCTCGATTTAAAATGAGATCATATTATTATTTTACTTTGAATAAATGGTACATGGTACAGTAAAATGAGAAAGAAGTGGACCTAAGTGCCCCGTGAGAACCCCCAAACAACCCAGGGTATTAGAGAGGCTTTTGACCCTACTAACGAGTGTTCGTGGTACTGTAGGTAATTTGTATAATACAAAGGAGAAAGGCAAACACAAACCTGGCTACAAATACTTTGATTTACAGCGGTAAACTGCCTGGAAGATGCGCTAGTTAGTACAAGGGGCACAAAGTTGTGCAGGTTAACAACCAATATCTGATTGTAATTAAGGCCTACTCAAAAAGACTGGTCCTATCTTCAGCACTGCTTGCATGATCAAGAACCAAACTGATATTAGACAGGCCAGAGATCTAGGAAAATTCCAAATACTACAGTCCGTTAAAGGAATGTAATACAAAATGACTCTTTTTGGGGTGGGTGTTATTGATTTTTATTGAACTCTACATTTTTCTCTCTGTTCCCCTCCCTGCCTCTATTAACAACATTTGCTGTACTCACAGATCAGAGTATTGTTCAGCCAGCATCACAGAAGATTCCTCTGGCAGGAGATAGGACGAAAGCAGAGGAGAGCTGGAAATGTGCAGAGAGTGAAAGCATTGGGTTATTCAGTTCTCCAAGGTCTCACTGAATTGCTTTTCTATGAGCACAGTGAACCCTCTGGAAAAGGAGGCAGAAGGATTGTTAAGAGCCAGAGGGGATGGAGGACACCAAGGAAGTCTGATCTTCTAAACCAAGCAGACCAATACACATATGAACTCACAGATACTGTGCCAGAATACACAGGGTCCATAGAGGTCTAAGCCAGTCAGGGTTCCAGTGCCAAGAGGGAAAGTGGACACAAACCCCTATTCTTAAGCAAATTGCTATCTCCAATTGATAACCACGTGCAAATGAAAACTTAGTTTTCTTCAACAATGTTTCACTGTGTATACCAACTGTACTGTGTATACCCACCCTGTTCCAGCAAATACATTTTTGTAGGTTTTTTTTATTTGTTTGTTTCAGAATGCTTTGTCAACAATTTTTTGACTATTTTGCTTATTTTGTCTTATTCTGGCTTATTTTATTTTATCTTACATTATTATTACGGTCGCTGTTTTAGATTCCTGTTTGTACTTTAATGAGAGCAAAAGTGTATGGATTTGGGTGGGTTGGTGGTAGGAAGGATCTGGGAGCAGATCAAAGAGGGGAAACCATAGTCAGAATATTTTTATTTTCCTCTTTTTGAAAATAGGTTTTCTTCTCATATAATATATCCTGCTTATGTCTTCCTCTCCCTCTATTTCTTGTTTTCCACACACTTCCCCCCATCCATATCCACTTCATTTCTGCTTCTCATTAGAAAAGAACAGGCTTCTAAGAGGCTATAATAAAATATAACAAAATAAAATACAGCAAGATAAAGCAAAAAAACTATCTTATCAAAGTTGTATAAGACAAACCAGCAGAAATAAAAGCCAAGGAGAAGGTATAAGATTCAGGGACCCACTTGTTCCCACACTCTGGAATTCCATGCAAACACCAAACTGGACGCCTTAATGCATATGCAGAGGACCTGGTGCATACTTGTGCATGTCCTGTGCATGCTCATTCAAACTTTGAGTTCATCTGAGTTTTGCTCATGTTGATTTAGAGGATCCTGTTTGCTTGGTGTCTTCCATCCCCTCTTGTTCTTATATTCTTTCTGCTTGCTTTCTCTTTACAGAGTTCTTGAAGGGGGAGGTAATTGTTGGAGATATCTCATTTAGGATGAGTGTTCCAAAATCTATTATTCTCTACAATGAAAATAGGTTGTTCTCCACAAACTGACAGCAAGACCCCATTGCTAAAGAAAACATCTACACAACTCATTGAACATGGAGAAGTCAAACTGGTGCCTACATAGAACCTTCACTACCTATGTCCTAGAGTCTTTGGCATAGGAAGATATTCTGCAAGCTTTCAGAAGAGGACCATAACCAGGCATAACCCTTTCAACTAAAATTGTGTCCTCCTACCTGCAAAATATGCTAGGGTAATGGTGACACAAAACTTAATGGGAATTACCAACCAAAAACTTGTTTGACTTATGGCCCGCCCTCTCAGGAGATGCAGCTCACATCTGACACTGCTCGGATATTAGATAGCCCAGTGACTTAGGGTAAAACCAAATACTTCTGGTATTAAACAAACAAACTAAAACGTATTGATAAAATAACTCCTCATAATATTGTGTTTCATTCATAGATTAGTGCCCTGTGTATTCATCATCAGAGAAGCTTCCTCTTGCAACAGATGGGAACAAATATGTGAATGTAAACACCTTGTGCATGAAATGAAAAAAAAGGTGTGAGCTGTAAAATGTGAAACCATACCATATATAATGCCTTTGTGCCAATATCCTGACAAGGCGTCAGAGAAAAATTACTTAAAGGAGGAAGGATTTATTATGTCTCATACTTTCTTTTTATTTATTTATTTATTTATTTATTTATTTATTTATTTATTTAAGATTTCTGTCTCTTCCCCGCCACCGCCTCCCATTTCCCTCCCCCTCCCCCAATCAAGTCCCCCTCCCTAGTCCGCTCAAAGAGCAATCAGGGTTCCCTGCCCTGTGGGTGGTCCTTGTCTCATACTTTCAAAATCGGTGCTCGATCACCTCTATTTCCCTGGTCTGTGATGAGGCAGAATATCATGGTAATAATATTGCCTGACAGAAGCTATTCATTCACAGAAAAGAGGATTCAGAGAGCAAATAAGGGAGAAACAGAGGGAAGAAGGAAATTGGAGAGGGGAAGGGGATGGGGAAAGATAGAGGTAAGAGAGTGAGAGAGACAGACAGACAGAGACAGACAAGCAGGCAGCAGGCAGAGAACACTAGCTGACCTACTTTCTCTGTGCCTGCTTCCTGCCAGCTCCCACTAATGCCCTCAGTGGTTTAAACTATTGACGAGGTCAGTGCTCTTACCATCCGTTCATTCCAGAAATCCCCCACTCTGAACAGTGTAAGCCTTCAACACAACAGTTTGGGGAGCATTTCATATCCAAGCTATAACAGTTTTGTATCTACGATTATAATCTATTAAATTCCATGGCTCCTTTAGAGAGAAAGGAAATATATTGAAAGTGAAGCTCCATATTTATTACGCCAAGGAAGCAAGGAGGAAATAAAAATCTCTAGCTTTCAGACAGAAGTGGTGTGTAAAGGTACAGAAAGGCCCTCTGCGTGTAATGAGTTCAAGATCCATGGTGTCCAAAATCTCAAAAATATCTTTGTGACAAGTTAATACCCCATTGATGTGTGCGGTTTATTTCTCAGCCAGTCTCCTTGGATCCTGTACAGAGAAGCCCTCTGGTGAATCTCTATATACATATATTGGCCTGTTCCTGTGCCTGTCTGATTTCAATCTGCACCAGAGAATTTAAGAAATAAAAATTTTAAAATAGGCTTTGTGTTCGGGATAGCCCAACCCAACACAAAGGGTTACACGGGTTGTGAGTAGCATTGAATTAACTGAGCAGTTCTGGGAGAAAATGTCTGTACGGAGACATTATCTATCTAACAGAGAGTGCCCCAATACTTTTGGTAGCAATTTGAAAGCAGCTGTAATTTTAAATGTATCATGTGAAATCACACCCTCCAGTGACCACTGCTATTTTACAGAATCGGACCAGTTCCTTTTATGTAGGAGGAAGTTTAGCAGTCAGTAAAATCACACCACCGTGACCACTTAGATTTTAATTTAACCTATTTTAAGATTCCCAGAAAGTTTAAACCTCTCATCTCTGTCATTATGATGGATTTCTGTGCCATTGCTACAGGGCAAAATCGTTTGCAGATACTCTCTGAAGTGCACACTAAAGACAGAATTACCTGAGCCCTCGCTCTATTTTTCCTAATGTGTGTATTCTTTTCAAGGATACTACAAAAGTGGTATTTCAAATCCCTCTAGCAACATCCACAGAATCATCATGGGGCGTGCGGAATATGGTTGCCTTATGAATATTCATAGCAGCACATGGCCCATTATGATTCAGTGTGCTGTGCAAAATACAGCCGCTTTCCTCTAAGCTCACCAGGAGAGCATAGGGTACTTGCTTTAAGTGGTCTCCAAGGTCAAAACTAGTTAGCTATTTTATAGTTAGAAAATTATCCATCTTGCTGTGCCTGCTTAAGGCTGGATCCCCTCTAATATATCCAGGGAGCTACAAAAGTGGCCTTTCCCTTTTTGCTCTAAAATTGACCTGTTCAAAGATTAACAAAGCAAAAATAGATCCTGTAGAAACCACCCCCAACGTCCTTCATGTCTTCTGTCCTGTGTTCAATTTTATAAATATTTACACTACACAATGAGAGGCTTAGAGATTTTAAAGTAGAAAATGGACCGTCAGCTAGTCGCCTACTATTAATAACAGAATGCACTGATGTGTCAGGGTTCTGTGTTGCCGAGCAGAAACGGCAATGAATTAATAGGCAGATGACTTACCTTAGACTTTACCTTTTCTGTGTTTGAAAAGTTACCTGCCCTTGTCCGGGTTTAGCACAGAAATAAAAAGAATATTAGCTCATCTTTAAATATTAGAAAAAATTCGGTTTAGTAGGATAGGTATGCAAAATGCAGACTTAGAAGTTGTAGAAGACATGGCTTCTCAAGAAATACAAAGATATCTGAAATTGCAACAGTAAATGTTATAATATCTGATTCGAAAATGAGCAAAGGAATTATATGTCTCATCAAAGATAATTCATAGGTTTTCAGGGAGAGGAAAATATATCAAATATCAAATCATTGAAAATGGAAAAATAAAATGACAAGGTATCAGTACATGCACATGTGAACAGCTGAGTGTTCTTTATATGACAAAGATGCTGCATCCATGACTTCTCAACAATATAGTTGCATGCATAATACATACATAAGGACTATATCAGATGGCATGCCCACATCAATAGGGAAATGCCACAAGGCCCTACATTTAGCTGTAGGTCAATCAACAATTTTTGAAGAGGAGAAGATTATCTTCATGATTGGAGCCCTTAAAAGGTTATCCATCCCAATAGCCCTAAATACATAAACATGTGAGCAACAAGAACTGTACTCAATATGTATTATATATATGGCATATATATGCATGTATATGTATGTCAGAAGGGTAGTGAACAGTACTGGATTAATTTAGTGTATATATATATATATATATATATATATATATATGAGATGCATGCATACATACATATATATCAATCTCTCTGTGTTTTGTAATGATAATTATATAAGTGTCATGAACTCAAGATAGATTGAGGGCCCATGGGTGGCATTAGAATTTATTTAAGTATATTTTACTCATTTATGAAATTATCAAAAATTATAAAATTTAAAAGTATGAAATTCTCGTAACACCAGAGCTATAAAGATGGAGAGCAATGGTATAGAAATTTTGCTGGTGGGGATACTAAGTGGCACAATCATTGTGGAAGATCGGTTCCACTTTTTTTACAAAACAAAACTTATACTTAACTTTAGATAATATAAATATTTTTATTTTATCCAAATCACTTGAAACTTCAGGTTCAAATAAAATCATGTATATGAATTTATAGCAGGTGTATTCATTATACTCGCCAACATTTGAAAGTGACAAAGATGTACTCCAGCAGGTCAAAGAATGTACTGGTATGTATAGAGACAGTAGGACATTATTTTACAGAAATGGGAAATTAGCTGATCAAACAAAGAGAAAAGAAAGGATTTATACTGATAGATAGAAGTGATTTTGATAATTATGTGTATTTTTAAATATGAACCACATGTTTTTTTGAAACAGGCAAATGTGTGGAGACAGAGAAAGGTTACTATGTTAGCAGTTGCAGGGAGTTAAACGGGGCTGGGAGTGGAGGTGGCAGTGGGTTGACTCAGCAGAGTGCAGAGAATGTTTCTGGTTGTGGAACTCTATGTGTTGAAAGTTAGCTCTATGCACTCATTCAAACCTACAATGTGTTAGCTGAGTTTATGTCAGTCTGAGGCCATTTAGAATCCTTTTTGACCTGTGGGCTAGTCTGTGGTCCATTTTCTTGATCGATGATGTGATATGCCCCAGCCAACTCAGCATGGGGCCTCTTGGTTGCTGGCTCTGGACACAAAGAGAATTAGCCTCAGCATGCTATGGGAGCAAACCAGTATAAAGCATTCCTCCATAGCTACTGTTTTCAGTTCTTGCCCTCAGGTTCCTTTCTTAAGTTCTTACCCTACCTCCCTCTGTGATGGAGTATAACCTGAGTTTTGGATGCCTAAAGAAACTTTTTCCTACTCAAATCGCTTTTGATCATGGTGTCTTGGCACAATTATCACAGCGATGGAAATCCTCGCTAAGATACTCAAATTCTGCTGAATTTATAATACAGAGGGGGCACAAATGCAAACTGTGAAGGGGGAATAGTTATATATTGTCAGCACAGGATCAAGGCCAATAGCTAAACTATAACTCTGAGTCGAGTCTGAAAGAGGAGAAGGCTGTGTGGGGAAGGGAATAGAATGTATACAGGATTCTGCATAGCAGTGAAGCAAATATTTTTCTAAAAGTACTATTTGCTAATAAAAGAAAGCCAAGAAACCCAACAGAATATCTTCTTACATAAAATGAAGAGCAATCATTCTCAGGTTTAATTCTGAACAAACTTTTTTTATACTACAATTTTATATTAATCTCATGAAGAAATTGTTATATAACTTTGCCTATGGATCATATATAAAAATTTCTAATTAAATTTTACTTTAAATCGCCGGGCAGTGGTGGCGCATGCCTTTAATCCCAGCACTTGGGAGGCAGAGGCAGGCGGATCTCTGTGAGTTAGAGACCAGCCTGGTCTACAAGAGCTAGTTCCAGGACAGGCTCCAAAACCACAGAGAAACCCTGTCTCGAAAAAAAAAAAAAAGCAAAAAAAAAAAATTTTACTTTAAATCAGTAATCTCTTCAAAATTAATGGCTTTGTTTCAGTTGAGAGAAGGTGTCCCAAATACTTTTTGTACCTGTTTTAATATTTATAATTCTTTTTGAAAAAAAAATTAAATATTTGAGGATAGGTGAAAAGAGAAATTTTTATTAATTTTTTACATGTATGAATGTTATGTATGCATGCATGTCTGTGTGCCAAATACATATCTGGTACCAGTAGGGGTCACAAAAGTATGCCAGATTCCATGAACCTGAAGTTACAGATGATTATGAGTAACCATGTAAATGTTGGGAACAGAACCTGGGCTGAGCCTAGGGAATTCTGTTTAGGAGAGGGAGAAAGGAGTGTATGAGCCAAGGGGAATCAAGGGTCATTGCAAGGAAACCTAGAGAAACAATTAATTTGGGCTCATAGGAGCTGACACACTATGAACCAACTGCTAGGGAGCCTTCATGGGACCACCCTGGCTCTTTGCATATGTATGACAGTTGTGTGGCTTGTTTTACTTGTGGGACTCCAAGCAGTGGGAGCAGGGTCTGTCCCTAACACTTTACCTGGCTTTGGGGAACCTGTTCCTAATGCTGGGTTGCCCTGCCAAGCCTTATTCAAGGACAGCAGCTTAGTCCTACCTGCTTGATATGCCATGCTTTGTTGGCTCCCATGGGAGGCCTGCCTCTTTCTGAACAGAGGTTGAGTAGGGATGGTTTGGCAGAGGGAGGTGGAACAGAAGGGAGGTGGGGGAGGGAATGGAAGTATAGGGGAGGGAAAACTGTGGTTGGGATTTAAAATAAATTAAAAAAAATAATTAATAAAAAGGCAGCTGGAACTATAGCTTGAAATCATTTCCTTTTTGGTTTTATATTCTGACATTTTAAAAATGAATCAACATAACAAAACAACAAATATATTTAATCTTGCATTTGACTCACTCTATACAATGCCAGTAATAATAATAATAATATATATTAACTAACTCCTATAGATAGATGATATTTGGGTGATCTCTGCATTAGGAGGTTGGAAAAAGAATTGGTAGGAAGAGGTTGATTATTTCTAATGAACTTTTAGATGTATTTATGTCTCATCAGTAGCCAAGACATAGTTAAGGACTTCAAGATGATAAGTAAGAAACATTGATCCTTATATGTGGCCAAAAGAAGAATTACACTGGCAACATTGGTTTATAAACAAAAGAAACCTGGATATCAAGATTCTAGAACCCTTCTCTACCACACTGAGCCAACTGGTATTAGGTCAGTGAGGCAAAGCAGCTTTCCTACAGTCAAATGTGTCTCTAAAAGTCAGACCTGGGACAGTGTGGGGGCAGTGGTTCATTTCATATTCCCTTCTCAGTGGATGTGTGCTTCAGTGGGAGGCACGGTGCACAGGCAGAATATGAAGTGGCGTGGGAGAGGAGAATGGTTTCTTTTATGTGGAATGGTTGAAGAGATTACTATAGAGAAACTAGGACCACAATTAAAACCAACTCATCTCAGAATGTCTAGCCAGAGGTTGGGAGACACCATATGCCTCAGGGACTATAACACAGTTTTGGGAGGACAAGAGTCACCATTTATCTGGAACCACAATTGCGAATCAACTTGGAGGATCCTGGGAACACGCGGTAAGCTATACTGTTTGAATCTAACAGATTTAAGAACTTAAAATCACAGTCATTTAAAGTAATGAAGAAGTTACAGATCTTTCTTGTTTTTTTGAAGGTAGCTTTTTTTGTGTATTTCTTAAGGTGGCGTTATCTATTATTGACAATAGATTTCACAACTGATTCTTTATTCTCAGGAAAATAGCACCAACAGTCTAGGTTGTCTTCCACAGATTCCTAATCCAAATGTGATTTATACAGCTTGTCTTTACCTACCTCTAAACCATCTTAAGGCAGGCCTCCATCATTTGTGTTTCTCTCAGCATTACCTCTTGAGTTCCCAGAACAGCTAATTAAATGCTGCTTTTCCTAAACCAAAGCCCCAATTTCTCCACCTTCCTCTTACAAAATGTTAAAAGGTATAAAAATCTCATGGTCAGGTCCATCAACAGCAATACCTCTGGTCCCTAGTACCCATTTCTGTCATGGCTGTTCTTTGATGCTATGCAAAACACTGACCAAAGATTAGCTGATAAGGAGAGGGTTTGTTTTACTTTACAACTTACAGGTCACAATCCATTCAAGTCAAGGGAGGAACTACAATAGAAGCTATGGAGGAATGCTACATGCTGGCTTGCTCTCATGGCTTCCTTAGCTTGATTTCCTACATATTTAGGACCTCCTGTCCAGAGATTGTAGCCATAGCTGGCTGGGCCTTTCAACATTAATCATTAGTTGGACAGAGTCTCCATGGACATTCACACCAGGAACTCTGATAGAGACAATTCCTCAATTAAGTTTCCCTCTTTCCAGATGAATTAGTTTGTGTTGATACCACAAAAACTAAATACCACAGTGTCCAAACAGAAGAAATGTCAAACTCAGACATTCAGGATGTAATATTTGAAACCCTAGTTTATTCTTTCCTGCTTGTCATTTAGGTAACAATTATAAAGTTATCATTGCTTAGCCAAAATAAACAAGCACTTATGGATAATATTCTACATTAAAGGCACTAGAGAGAATTTGCTAAGACCTATGTGAGATATATGTTGCTCTTACTTTCCAATCAGGAACCCCACCACACAGGAATTTATTCTAAAGGCATTTGAGATTAAGAAGTAAATGTAAATGTATGACATAGTGTGTTGATTGTCAACAATCATAAAACAGCAAAGTTACCTGAACGATTACTCTCAGGAAAGTGGTTGAATTAATTATGGCACGTTAGTACAAAGGGGATACTTAGCAGTGTTAAAACAGAAATAAAGACAAGTTCCATTTAGAGACTATCTTGAACTAGGTGGTGGTGGCACATGCCTCTAATTTTAATCCCAGTACTACACAGGAGGCAGAGACAAGCAGATCTCTGTGAGTTTGAGGATAGATGGTCTACAGAGGGAGTTCCAGGGCTAAACAGAGAAATCCTGTCTCTAAAAATAAGAGAAACTCAGTCTCTAAAAACCAGAGAGACAGAGAGAGAGAGAGAGAGAGAGAGAGAGAGAGAGAGAGAGAGACTAGTGGAACCTATAAGATATGTTATTAAGTGGAATAAAGTGTAAAAGGATCACGGTAGTAGTTTCCCTTTCATGCTAGAGTGACATTTCACATACTGTATGGCTGCATTTGTATGAAGCATCTAGAATAATCAGATGTATTCAGAATAATTAGATTGTGGTCACCTTAGCGATAACGATATTTCCCATTATGGAACATAAGGTATCTGTTTGATGATGCAAGTTACACCATGATAATCATTGCGTGCTTCTAAATACTCCCAAATAGATTCAATTGAATGCTTACTTTTAATCCATTATTATATTGTTGTTGTTGTTTAAGGATTCACTATTTCCTGTTGTATGTGTAGTGATTTATTTATTTCTATGTATCTGTACCATGTGTATGCCTAATGCCTGTGGAGGCTATGGGAAGGCATAAGGTCCTGGAACTGGGGTTAGAGTCAAGTTTCACTCCTTGTGAGTTTGGGGAACCAAATTTAGATCCTGTACAAGAGCAGCAATGGCTCTTAATCAGAGAGCTATCTCTCAGTCATTGGTTACAGTGTCATATAAGTTACATACCACTAAAGTTAATAAAATGTAACCAGAGAAAGGAGAGATAAAAGAACATGCATGTGTTTATTATTCAAGAAAAGGAAATTACTTATAATGGAATAAGGCGTGTCTTGGAGAAGGGAGGAATAACTTGTACAATTGGAATAGGAGACAAGGAGAAAGTTTTAAGATTTGTTTTTCTCAATATGTATATTTATACTGTTTTGATACTCAGAATGTTGCATTCGCTCTACTAAGAAAAGTTAAATGAAACATTTAAGTCAATCACTATGGGTAGATAAACAAAGTTACTTCTATTTATTGATATTCTATCAATAAACATTGAAACCTTTGCAGATCAAGATTAGGAATACAAACTTTGTCAATTTAGATACAGGCTTTGAAACAAGAATCTCAATAATTATTTTTATTTAACACTTTAATAAATGGGTAACTAGCATTTCTGGTTAGCTTTCTACTATTAAATTCCAGTTTCAACGTTTTATTCTAGTCTTCATTCTAAACTGGTTCCCTGTGTTATCTCATATGAAAACATTATTTTCTCTTCTCAACATCTAGATACGGAAGTATCCCTGTGCTATACTGAGAGCAGACGTGCAGGGGGACTCAGGATATGGTGGTGGATCTGAATTTTAATTTCAGATATAAAGTTCCTTTCGCAGGCAAGCTGCCCTTGTGATCCACTGTCAGAAATAACAGTATTTTCCAATAAACCTCTCAGTTGCTTTTCTCAGGGCTCACAATTTGCCTTCAAGATAGAAATTTCCAGAGCTGGTCCTGTTGAAGATCTCTTCCACAAGTCTAAATGTAACCCCGATTTAATGTTCTGTTCTCCCTACAAGAAATGTGATGTCTCCAACATGGCAGGTGAAAGCACTTGTCACCAATCACTCCATCTCCTCTCCCCAATGAAATATTCAATTCCCTTTGAAACTAACCAACACTACACTACTCTCAGTGTGATTGGCAGTGCCTATCTCAGAGCACACTCTCAGGTCCTACAACTTATATATTGAAACTTCATTTTTAACAAGAACCCAGTCAATTAGTTTGCCCGTTAAAGTTTAGGATTCACTCAGCCGCATGTACCGGAGTGTGATATTAAACTACCATACGTAAAAGCCAGCTTACAGGAGAGGTCCCCAAGGGATGTCTCAATGGAAACTTGCAGTAAAATTCAAAAACTTGAAGCAAACTAAATTTATGTTTGCTAGCTGTCTGGAGAGTAATGCCAAAAATATTTTAAATGCTTCATCAGTAATGATTTAAGGTCATATGTAAGAATTATAAATTCACTTCTTGTGACAAAATTGTGAAAGATTACAAAAAAAACCCCTGTGTTCAGTTCAGCTATATCATAACTCTTCTCATGACCAGTAGGGATACATGATGATATGGTATATTTCTGGGACAATATCTTTAAGAATATGTATTTTCCATTTTGTGGAAATACTATAAAACTTAGTGGAATTTTAAAAAATAGTTCCCCAGGTTACCTTAGTATTATTATCATTTATTTTATCAACATATTTACTTCGAGTTCACTAAATTTTTATTATCTCCTTCAAAATCATTTATTTTTTCATTTTATGAATTTTTCTAGAATAATTAACTCAATGCTCAGAGATATCTCAAAGATAAGAATAAGAATATTAAATTACCACAGTAGAGACGGTGTTCCACAGGAAAACATGATTTACACAATTTTTTACTGAGAGTGTCCCAGGTGAATATAAGCTCTGTCAAGTTGGCAACTAATCAATTCTCCATCTTTCAACTTCATATGTTCTTTCTGTTTGCATAAATAAATCTACGCAAATTCAACAATTATTATTCATTTTTCTCTTTTCCCAATTCCTGGCTTAAAATTTCATTCGTTTCTATCTTTCCCACTAGTTTAAATGCCACATTGTTTTTGAATACACACAATGTTCTCATTCATGAATGTACTATTTCATTTCGCACAGATTCCTCAGATTTTTACAGCAGCGAAATATTTTCTTTAACAGCTAAATAATATTTCACCACATATATCAGCTATTTTTGCCAGTTTATTCTTGGGTAATTTTATTGCTTCTACTTTGTTGCTATCATTCTCAAAACCATGGGTTTTATAAATACAACTTCTAGATTCTGCATCTGAATGCCACATACCTATTCAGACCTAAATTTTTCACATTAATTTCCCATTTCATTTTATAATTTACAGTGCACCATTTTTACCTTCTTTTGGACAGCACATAGAACTTCCAATGTCTCTGCACTCTTCAGAAACCCATCAGTTCTGTCTTTGTTTTAACAGTTGTCTTTCTAGAGCTTTCACTTGCATTCCCCTGATGGGTATGGACGTGCAACACTGATGACGAACATTCTCTAACGTACTTAGGTATTTTACACTTCTAATCTCATATTTTGTGAATTGTCTTTTTATTCTGCCATCATTGTCTTTTGATGAAAATTAATTAAAAAATATTTGCAAGATTCCATCAGTCATTTTCTTTTCTTTTCTGATTGCCTGTGTGTTTATTGCTGTGTTCAATAACTCAAGATGCAAAAGCAGGAAACATTTACTCAAATATACCTATTATTAAAGGTCTTACAATTGGCACATTAATTTGGGGTTAGTTTTTGTTAAACTGTACGGAATATTCTAAACTCCAGTCTTTGTCAGATGGACATACAATGGTCCCACCATCATAGCAAGTATCTTTTGGTTTTTACATTATGTCAAAAAACTTAGTTACTAATTGTGCTCCTTGTTCCTTGCTGCAGAGAATGAAGGAGCCAGTGCAGTGCTGGAGTGCTCATGTTGTAGGTAAGGATGGTGGAGAGCTGGGGTGGGGGGGGGGCAACCCTGCAACTACAGAGGCCCTGAACCAGGACAATGAGTTGGCCCACTCCAACATCCCTTCCTGATGTAGTACCTGAAGAGGTCAGACCTCTATATACAAAGCTGCAGGATTTCCACAACATAGGGCAACCACGGGATTTTTTTTTTTTGTCCTTTAATGTCTTTATTTTAGCCTCCTTTCTTAGTTTTGGGATGTTTTTCCATGTTGCTCCTCAGAGAGAATCTGCCTTGCAGTTCTTCCCAGTGTTAGTCACTACTACACAGGAGGCTAGCTGATGTGGCAAGTCAGTGCTGGGGAAGGGAATTGGGCTATACTCTTCTTTTTTTTTTTCCTGTGAATACTCCTTTTATTCAGTGTTCCTTTTTTTATATATTTATATATTTATTTATTTATTTATTTATTAAAGATTTCTGTCTCTTCCCCACTGCCGCCTCACCTTTCCCTCCCCCTTTCCCAATCAAGTCCCCCTCCCTCGTCAGCCCAAAGAGCAGTCAGGGTTCCCTGCCCTGTGGGAAGTCCAAGGACCACCCACCTCCATCCAGGTCTAGTAAGGTGAGCATCCAAACTGCCTAGGCTCCCACAAAGCCAATACTTGCAGTAGGATCAAAAACCCATTGCCATTGTTCTTGAGGTCTCAGTAGTCCTCATTGTCCACTATGTTCAGCGAGACCGGTTTTAACCCAGGTTTTTTCACATATAGGCATCCTCCTGGATATTAACCTTCATCAGGCGATGAAAGGAGACAGAGACAGAGACCCACATTGGAGCACCGGACTGAAATCTCAAGGTCCAAAGCAGGAGCAGAAGGAGAGAGAGCACGAGCAAGGAACTCAGGACCGCGAGGGGTGCACCCACACACTGAGAAAATGGGGATGTTCTATCGGGAACTCACCAAGGCCAACCACGGGATTTTTAAGAGGAGTCCCAGTGAGGGCCCAGTATCAATAGTGTAGCAGAAATCAGAGGTCTGGAAACAGAATAGCGACTCTACAATGAACACTTGCAAGGATACAGTGTGTGACTTGTATTATACTACAGATTTTTATTTTTCTTTATTATTAAATCTTAAATTGTACTTTATTTTATTTTGGGGGGAGATACAAAGGGACTGGGAGATGAGTGGGTTTGAGATGCATGATGTGAAAGCAGAAAGAATAAATTAAAAGTGAAAACAGTAAACTTTATGAAAAATACGACATGATATTGTCATGTTTTAGCTGAATACCTTCTCATCGTGATGCTAGTTTTAATTGCCAAGTCCACGCCTTCTAGAATTGTGTGATCAGAATCTGCATGAGGGATTGCCTAGATCAGGATGGCTTGTAGGCACGTATGTGAGGGATTAGTCTTATTTATGTATTTATTTAAATATGTTTTCAATTGAATAGAATTCCATTACTTTTCTCCTCCAGCTTATTCCAAGTACTCTCTTTTCAACTCCTCACATGTCCCTTTCCACTATCAGCCTATTTCTTTGATTATTATTACTATATCCAGATATCTGCTGTGCAGTGAATTACATTTAAACAATTAGTAATTATGAAAAGTTATTTCTGCTGGAGAAGAACAAGCACTTCTGTTAATTATAACCCATGACACAATATTTTAGTATCCTCTAAATATGCAAACCAATAAACTATTCTGCATGGAAATAATAAAGCTATTTTATTAAATACATTATAAGCAATAAATCTTTCATAGTTTGTATTTCATCCATGATATATTTCCTGCAAATGTGAATATATAAATTAATAAATTTATTTTGAAATTATGTACTTTTTGATGTTTTAAAAGATATTCCTTTTACATACCAAAGAAAATTCCTGCTCCCTCCCCTTTTCCTCATCCCCTCACCTCCCCCTTCTTTGTGTGACTGACTTGGCTGTGCTGGAACTCTCTATAATCTAGGTTGGCCTCAAACTCAGAGAGATCCATTTGTCTCTACCTCCTGCAAGCTGGGATTAAAGGTGTGCACGACTACTGCTCAGGCAAACTGTATACTTTTAATATACAGGATAAATTCTATATTTATCTATGCACTACTCAATAGGCACACACACATGCACAAAACATAGCCACACATTCACATAAAATGAGATCTTAAATATTAGATGATAAATTTCACTGATCATTATCAAAGGAACATTTTGCACCTATGGTCTTCATAATTCTCTCTCAGTGACTAGTTATAATCATCATTTACAGAGAATTTTGAGTTCCTCTCATAAAAGGAAAATAAATCATATAAAGTATCTTTATAGGAAAAATTAAGATATATCTATCCATTAGAAAGATAAAAGAATATTCTGTCTATTGCATTCCACTCTAAAGAACTTGAAGCTATATTCAGAGGCTAAAATACTTAAATTTACTGTTAGATATGGATTCACACTGAAAATCAATTACTTGTCCTTCACAAACTTTTTTATTATATCCAAATGATTTTAGCCACTAAAAAGGTATTGAAAAAATTTTAATGTCACAGACAGCTTGAATCTTGTAAGTGCATCATTCCAAATGTGTGAGATAAATTTGAAAAGGTCAAATCCACTGTAAGTAGGCTGTACTTTGGATTTCTTTATAGTTGAAGAAGCTGAATGCCTGCTGAGTCAAATATTCAAGCACACAATTTTTTTTTATTTCCAATGTAGCATCATATGGTTGCTCTATTCAGTATGTTGGTTACTGTTGTGGATTTAGAAAATGGAATGTTTCATCTTATAAAATGTCATTAGAAAAGAGCTCTAAATCTCATATTTTTAAATGAAAACTTAAAGGGCAAAAGACTATAATCAAGTATATTCAATTTATTTTCATTTTTCTTACTCATTCCATTTATGATCACTAGTTTTTAAAAATATGTGTTATAGAACTCAAAGAAAAATCATAATATTGATATCAGTATACCATTAAAGAACCATGAAATCATATAAGGAAATAAACTACTAACAAACATTATGAAATTAAAAGCACTGCTTTAACTTAAAAGTTTAACCAATTCAAATTTCCATTAATTATTTACTTCAATCAAGTGGAAATTCATAAAGTAGAAAAATTATTCTGATTAAAATACATAGGATTAAATTTGAGTGGTGGATCATAATTTATATATTAGTTTACTGGTGACTTCTATTTATATGTCAGCCTTATGTAAGAAACTATTAGGAAAACATTAAAACAAAGTGCTTATGACAAACCTTCTAGAGGTTGATAGCCAGGGAAGGAATCAATTGGAAATGATCTCAGCTTACAGAAGTAATAAGGAGTCCCATATATGGACTTAAGAATCCACAGTAAGGAGAAACAACCACCATCATGGTGGGGGGATCAAGCAATCTGTTGAGGGCTGTCCAAAATAGTGAGTGGAGAAGTCTCTCTAGACTGCAGACAGCTTGCCCTCAGAATTCTTGATGTTCATTATAATGAAAGAAATTGCTATAATAAATCTCTCAGATGAACTTGTATTTAAGTATTGATTCTATTCTGAAAGTACCTGAAGACTATATGTATTTACAAAAGTACATGTAAAAATGTACAAATGGGGCCAGGTGGTAGTGGCGCACGCCTTTAATCCCTGCATTCAGGAGACAGAGGCAGGCGAATCTCTGTGAGTTTAAGGCCAACATGGTCTACAAGGGCTAGTTGCAGGACAGGCTCCAAGGCTCGAAAGCTACAGAGAAACCCAGTCTCAAAAAAACCATAAAAAATGTATAAATGAAATAAGTTAAATTGGCTACAGGGGACTGATATAGTTAAACAACCAAGGGGGAATTAAAACATATGACTCATGAAGACAGAACATTTGCTTTGTGCCTCACTGTTGTGAAAAATTGCCTTCTATGGCTCTCTATTCACAGCCAGGAATAGAAACTTACTGGCTCTATGCTAAATTATACTCCATTATACATTTGAAACTTGTAAATGCAGCTGTGACCCTACAGGGCACTAACAGCTCATACTTTGTGGTTTTCTTAGTAATTTCTGTAGAACTGATGTTGCTAGCAAATTTTCTCCTCTAATTTATGATTTTTGTGTATTTTGCTTACTCCAATTCATATTATCTTCATTTCTTTTTGTTTTAATGTTGTAGACTACCTTAAGGTTATTAATTATTAATATTTACTATATAAAATATTTCTATATGTAATTTTTATATGGATTTTCACTGGTAAGTGACATTTTTTATATTAATAAAGGAAAATTCAAAGCTGCTTGTAGAAGAAATTCTTTAAAATAAATTTTGGGATACTGAAGTACCTCAGTCTAAATATATGACTTCATGCGCTCATTAATTAATATTAATATTATTCAATGAAATTTAGTATTTATAATTTTAAGCTTTTTACCATTATGAGTTGTTTTAATACTAGTGACTTTTATTATTCTATTAGTATTCTCAATTCTCTTTGGGTAGTATAAGTGACACAATTATCTTCTCTTCTTAAATACTCCCTCAAAATAGCTTTACAATATTTTATTTTCCTTTTAGAGTTGATCACATATCAAAACTTCCTAAAGCAGTATGTATATCAGGCTAATAAATACTTTAGCTGAGTCTACTACAATGAAAATGTTGTTTAAATTTCTAAATATTATAATTCTTTTGAATTGCTTTAAATTTTATGATAATAGCATATAATATACCAAGTAATCTTACGTTTAAAAATGTGAAAAGAGAGGTTGAAGATATAAAAGTTCATCTCAAATTCTTTGACAGTTGCTAGAATGTATTTTACTAATAAATTTCTTATCATCACTGATTTAGAATCTGTACTCAAAATACCAGAAGATAATATTTGTCTAACAATCCTTTTTTAATATTCCGGAAGTTTCTTCAAGATTACCAGTGCTCAAGAAAGCATTTTATGATGACTTGAGGGCATAGATGTAATAGTATGTGGGGAACGACAAGGCTGATGCAATTGAAATGTATGGAACACTGAATTCTGTCTTGATGTGGCAAACAGGAACTATATGTCTTCAATTTTAGAAAGACAGAATCACAAGGTCATTTTGGAAGACAGGTTGCCACTTTCTGACAAAACCTAGTATATTCTTTTTATATGAATTGATTATCCTGTTCTTTGTGTTTAGTTAACTGAGATAAATTATATCCTCACAAAAGCCTACAGTGAGATAATAGTTATCTTTGTGAATGATTGGCTAAAAGTAGATGTTATCACGATTTCCTTTAGATTACTGGGTAAACCGTAATAGTCCAAATAAGTGTAATTTGGTGTATAAAAGAAATGACTTTAACCCCCCACTGGCCAGGATTCTCGGTGCTATAAGGTGCATTGCATTCTATCAGAGGAGAAATGTGGGCAGCAACTCAACTACAAACCCTTCAATCTATAATGGTGCCTTCTAGCAAGGTGGGCTAGTGCAATGGTGGCACAGAGCCTGAGGGATTAAAGAAACAATAGCTGATTTGATTTAAGGACCACTCCAGGAGATGAAAATCAACTCAACACTGCATGGGTCACAACGAACCTGAGACTAAGATCAGAATTCAAGTGTAAAACCAAATATTACTGTTCTATGATAGTAACATAGCAATAAAATATTCCCTAATGATATTTGGCTAAGTTCTTGGATCAGGACCTTGCTCAACCATGATTAGAGAGCCTTCCTTCTGCAGCGAGAGGGAAAAGATACAGAGACCCACAGACAGATAGTATGCAGAGTAAGAAAACTCTGTATATTCACTCCTAAATGAGATGTCTCCATCAAGGCCTTTCCCCCGGGGCTCAGGAAACTCTGAATGGAAGTGGAGGCAGAAAATATGAAGAACCAGAGGGATGGAGGAAACCAAAGAAACAAAGCCTTCTAAACAAAGCAGAACCAAAAGTCATATAAACTCACAGAAATTTAGAAAACAAACACAGGGCCAAAAGAGGTCTGCACCAGATGGGGTTCTAGAGTTGTAAGAAGTGGGCATATGCACCCATTCTTAACCAAGAAACTATCTCTGATTAATAACTGCTTACATATGAAAAGTTACTTTCTATAAAAAGAGTCTCACTGAAGAAATAAACTATTTTACTCTTAAGGGTGGATTCATGGCCAGTAATAGATGTCTAGTAGTAAACAAATTCAACAGCATTTTTTTGAGATTACTTATCTCACATTCCATCAGAGCTTTTAATTTTATTTTTCTTTCAATTTTATTGTTATTTTTACTTTAGATGTTTTATTTTAATTATTTAATTTCTCTACCCTACATTTTTTTGTATTTATTATGGTTTTCATTCTTTTGTTGGTGTGTTTTTCGAGACAGGGTTTCTCTATAGCTTTGGAGGCTGTCCTGGAATTAGCTCGTGTAGACCAGCCTGGCCTTGAACTCACAGAGATCCACCTGCCTCTGCCTTCTAAGTGCTGCAATTGAAGGCATGTGCCACCATACTCCCCACTCCCCCGGGGCAAAGTTTGTCTTTTTTATGTTATTCCTGAGTGTGCAAATGAATATGTATCTGCATATATATTTACTTTTGTACCTTTTCTTGGGTTCTTTTCCTTCTCTTTTTTTGTCCTATTTTTATTTGTTTATTTTTGCTCCATCTTATTATATTTTAGATTTTTTCTATCCCTTAGATTATTCATTTGCACTGTGTTAACATGTGTATTGAGAGTGGATTAATAAAAATCTAAATGGCCAATATCTAGGCAAGAGGTATAGATGGAACTGTCATATGGGGAAAGTGCTGGGAAGAAGAAAAGGGAATCACCATCCATGTATTGAGGAAGCAGGATGTGCTGTAGAGAGTACAGGTAACTAAGACAGGTAAAAGAAAATAGATTAAAAGATATGAGTTAATTTAAGTTATAAGAGCTATTTAGAAACAAGCCTAAGCTATAGGGCAAACTTTTATAATTAATAGTCTCTGTGTGAGATTTGGATTTGTCAGTCCAAAAAAGTCTCCTGTATTTGTACCTTTGAAGTTGTATTCCCTGGTGTTAATTCTGTTAAAAACGGTAGGGTACATTATTTTGGTAGCTTGTTTTCTGCCTCTCTATTTTTTTTTTTTAAAAAAAAAGCAATATTTTGGTCAAAATTTTGGAAGTTAATCTCCAAATAGCTGGAGCAACTGGAAAAGATTCCCTTTGTCCATGACACTTCATTGAGGTGGCATATGTATTTGTGGGGAAAAAACAAGGCAAACTAAACCCAGGGAATCCCTTCATAAACACGTCATAGATAGCAATTGTCAGCTACAACATAAAGTTGAAAAGTAAACATTTAAGTCTTTTTAATAAGAAAAAGTAAAATGAAGACTGTAGGAATCAAGTTAGAATTCAATTGATTTTATTCTTGAAGTTCCTGACCAGAATTCTAAATTCCCTCTATGTTCACAAAAAGCAAAACAGTATTATCTTTTCCTGCTCCACTCACTTCCTTGTTTATCTGAGAATATTTTCACTCCTTTTCCCTTTCCTATTATTTGTAAGTCTTCATTGATGTGCATAGCTCACTCTTACTAATGAGACATAAATGATTTGACATCAACTCCCGATATCCTTGTTACTACACCACTTCACCTCCACGTATTCATCCAATTGCTCTCTGTCTATATTATGGATAAACTTCCTTTGCTCCTAAGATCAACTTTCTTTTTGTGGTTATGACCTTCTTATTAGGGACTCATGGTGCATGATTGGTCCACAGATACCATTACTTTTCTCCTGCATCAGCAAAATTTCCGTTCTCTACGATACTCTACACAGCCACCCTGTTTGACTGTCAACAGTACCTTGACAGCTCAGTTTGCAATTTAAGTTATCTGTGCACTCACTAAGTAATAACAGCCAATCACTCATTTAAAGTACCATTCCAGAAGTAACAGACAAATATGGATTAATTTGATGCAGTATGGTTTATTTAAAACTTTATTATTAAGGTCAAAAATCACGTAGAGGCAGAAGTATGATCTCACCAAACCCTACTGAACACTTCATGGAGGAATGATTAATGCAAAGAGATCAAATGATAAAGTAGGCTTTTAGCTACTAGCAGCATAGCATAAAAGATCTCGGTGTCACCTAAATACCGCATGCAGAACAGGAATGCTCATAGTTGGAGTTGCTTTGGGTCACTGACTCCAATACATATCTTTCAGTTCTGACCAGTCCTGTGCATGATCACTGTGTAGTACTCTGTGAAATCTGGAAATCTCTGTAAAGTCATTTTTTAAAGTATAAATGCCTTTCATGGTTTCATTCGAAAAACTTCCCTTAATTTTAGTCTAAATAGAAATAAGAAAGTATTCTACTCAGGTTTTGTTAACATGCCTACAAGTGTGAACATTTTTTAATACAATGCACAAAGAACATGCAACCTAATTAGAAAGAAAGTGGATAATGAATGTCACACAGTATGTGATATGGATTGATAACTAACTCTATTTTCCTGTGAATTTCTCTTCCTCCTGCATGTACCCTATTTGTTACAGATTATAGGTGAGTGATTGGAATCGGTCATTATTTCAAACTGTTTCTTTTGTGTTGTGAAATTCATCTTCTTACAGTTGTTAGTTTCTAGGCTGGGGGAGGCATATAATTTGAGGACAGTTTAAAAACCAATCTATTTCTGTATCCTCAACTGGTTTTTATCTTAATCCTAGAGATAATTTATTGCCAGGTCCTTTTGGGAATAATGGCCTTACACTTACATTATAAGTACGTTTTCTCTTCACTTCAGATTTGCATACCATCCCTGCATAGACGATAATCTTGTCTGTATCATTCCAGATTTAGTGAGTGTTTGCCAGTCATATTTTTCTTTTCTTTTTAAAATTAAAAACACTAATCCAATATATTGTTTTTTATTCTGTTTAAGTTTATTTTATGTGCATTGGTATAAAAGTGTCAGATCCCCTAAAAGTGGAGTTACAGACAGCTGTGAGCTGCCATGTGGGTTCTGGGAATAGAACCTGGGTCCTCGGGAAGAAGCAGTCAGTGCTCTTAACCACTGCTCCATCTCGCCATTCCTCCATTCAATATATTCTGATCATAATTTGCCCACCACCAGCTCCTCTTAGATCCTCTTGACCTCACCAATTATGAGCTTACAATGATTAATAATTGCAATGATGTATGTGTTTGTATAATCTATTTTAATTATCCCTTTCAGACAATAGTAGTTTGTGTTTCCAGATTATGTAAGGGATAAGATTCTCGTTGCTCCATTCTTGAAGAGTTTTAAGAGATGTACCATCATCCTTGCAAAAACAGAATTTCACTTTTTTGAAGCCACTTGGACAGTGGAATTTCCTGACTTGAAGAGTCTGGAAAGTTATATTGATTGTGATCATACGTAAATATTTTTGTGTGTGTATGTGTGGGTGTGAGAGAGAGAGAAAGAAGATACAGAGACAGAGAGACAGAGACAGAGAATACATGCATGGACAGATGTACCTTTGCAAGTGCATGTCAAGATAACAGGAATTTGGTGTGTTCCTCTATTACTTGTTACCGAGATAAGAATCTAAAGGACTCTCTTACTGAAATCTAAGACTTGACCAGTTAATGTAGGTTGGCTGGCCAATGGACTTGGGATTTGCGTCCAGCTCTTCCCTTTATCGAGGTAACAGCATCAACAGCAGACATTTAATGGGATTCTGGGGACCTGAACTCAGGCCATGATACTTAAGGAGCAAGTACTATACCAACTGAAACATCTCTCCAGCCCCTGTACTTAATCCTCATGTTGTTATCACCTGCTTCCAGCTCTTTGTGCTACATCAGACAAACATTTCATACTATTATTCAAAGAAAAGCACTGCTGCACTAATGTTTACTTTATATTATATTCTGAGTAAATTTTTGATAACACATTCTGTATCATGTCATTGTGTGCAAAATAAAACTCTTTATCATTTACTACCTATTAAAAGATCATTGTAACTTTATCTACTCAGCCATGGGAAAGCATGTGTCATCAAATTTGTGATTCTCCTCCCTCAGTCTCTTTCTTACTGAGATTACAACTCTGTGACACCGTACACACATGCCATGCTCATGAGAAAAATTTGGATTATTTCTTTATCTCCAGCAATTATTCTATGACGCATTGATAAATATTAATTTAAATAAATCCTGATTATATGGACACTATTATTCACCAAATCTGCAGCTTCGAAGATTTACACTGGCCTAGAACTTAATGTATATTCCAGGATATCTTCAGAGACATGGAAACCATTTTTTTACTTCTCCACTCTTAGAATTATATATCTGATATAAAAGTAATACACTGTCATTAATTGTTGAAACTGAATAGAGCATAACTTAATTTCCCCAAATATATTATCCCTTGAAGGCTATTCTTACTATAAAACATTAGAGAAATGCATATAAAATCTTACAGAAGTCCTCCTTTTACTTACGAATTAATTATAAGCAAATTGTTTTAGCAAGGTTATTTCTAAGAAGTGGCAGTTACATTAAGAAGAAGAATGAGAATAACTTTAAAAATCCATAATTGTAAGCTATTGCTGTCCTCTTCACTGTGTCAGTAGATGGGAGAGGCTTTTTACCAGCTTCAAAATTACAAAATACATAAAAATAACCATTGCAAATTAAGCAAGATCTTTCTACATAAAAGGAGCACAATTGTAACTGTACATAAGTTTATTAAGCTATGCAGTTACTGTGTCTGGTTTATTGTGGTATGTGATACTTTTACTTATTTGCAATTTTTATAAATAATAAGTTAAAAATATATAAAGATACAAATATGAAAACGAAACTTTAACTTGCAAAAAAATTGACAAAAGGAATTAGTATATTTACCCCAAGGACCACACCTGTTTATAAGAATTAATTTAGGCCTATGTGTGTATGTATTAATGGGTTTTTGTGTGGTGAGAAGTAAATGTGGAACAACTGAGACAATCTAATTGATAATTGATTTCTATTTTATTGTGGGCAAATGTATAAATGTATTTGCTAATTAATGATGTGGAAAGAAAGCAACATCCTACACAATAGAGAAAGTGTGTCAATCTGACACCAGTAGGAGACATTCATGTGCAATAACAAGTGTGTTTCCTAGGATCTTCTAACCGTAAACCATACCTGACTATGATCCTATCTCCAATATAAATCTTCAGTGGATGGGCACACCCCTCGTGGCCCTGACTTCCTTGCTCATGTTCTCTCCCCTTCTGTTCCTCATTTGGACCTTGGGAGATCAGGCCGGTGCTCCAATGTGGGTCTCTGTCTCTATCTCCATCCATCGCCAGATGAAGGTTCTATGGTGATATGCAAGATATTCATCAGAGTGGCTATAGGATAGGACCAGTTCAGGCGCCCTCTCCTCAACTGCTCAAGGAACAAGCTGGGGACATCTCCTTGGACACCTGGGAACCCCTCTAGAGTCTAGTCTCTTGCCAACCCTCAAATGGCTCCCTTAATTAAGATATGAAATCTCCAAACACAAAAATTGAAAGTAACTTTCCAAAATCTACCATAAAAGTTAAAAGTAAATATGTATGGCTATTGTTTGATAAACAATGATTGTGTTCTGGCTCAGTCGAGATTAGGTTGGAGCTAGCCACTTAATATCTACTAGCCCTTGGATAATTTTGTTATATATTTCTATAAAGTATCCCATTCCTTTCCCACATAATGCTGTCTATGTTGTTCAATGAATAAAAAAGAGAATGAAACCCTTTGTTAGGAGCGAACAGATATAATCAATACATACACAGACACCACTAACACACAAAGGGATATAGGACACATACATTTGCATACAAACAGATACATTGGTACAGAAAGCTTTCAGCTGGCCAAATATTCAAGCTCACACAATGAAAAGACAAAGAATGGAAGACACGGGGACATTATGTAGATAATTCAAATTGGGCTCTCTGTTGGTGAAAGGACTCCAAGGGGAGAAGTGCTTTTTGTTCTATAATGTGATACCAATACACTATTAGTGACTGAAATTAATCACTAATGTGTTATCTCTCTCTCTCTCTCTCTCTCTCTCTCTCTCTCTCTCACACACACACACACACACACACACATTATAAATGAGCTAAATTCTTTGAAATAATGTGTTTTTCCTGGAGGAGGCTTACATGCGTAGAAGGTCAAACCTATCACAGGGGAAGACATTCAGCAGGTTAACAAGAAGTAAACAAAATGTTTGTTGATACAGGAAATTGATTCATGTTTAAAAGAATAAACATATGTTTTTGTTATTGAGAAGCTAAGCTCCATTATTTTATTATTTTTCATATGAGTGCATTATTTGCAATTGATATTAATACCAATAATATAACTGGCATTAATTTATGCAATGTAAACATCTATTGGTTTGTCCTGTGACTGCTAACTTTGTTCATAAGTATTGAATCTCATTACACAAAAACATGGCATTTTCCCATTTATCTTTGTGTATTGGAGGAGGCTTCAGTTTATGTGAATATGTCACTTTGTGCATGGGGATGTTAGAAGACATTATAAGACAGTCAGTTTTCTGCTTTTATTATATGAGGACCAGAAATGTTGAAATCAGGACTTTAGCTTTTTGGAAAGGAACTTTACCTCTGAGCCACACCACACTCCAATTCATCATATTTAAATCACAACATAAATGATACTTTGTGCCATATGTACCTTATATACTCTTTGCTTTTTCATTTATGGTTGTCTTTAGCTTATATGAAAAGCATACTATTGATGGTATTGTCATGCAATCAGAACATCTGTTAGTACAGGCCAATGTAAAATACTTTCAATCATAATAATTAATATTTTGTGGCATATATAAATATTTAACGGGAAATTTAAACATTATATCCCTACTCTCAAGTTCTAGCCAATAGCCCTTCTTGATGCTCTCTGTCTTCTGAAGCTCTATAAAACCCTTGAGAAGGGAGATCTTTGACTTTTGTTCAAGTTAACTCAGCCATTATTTCTAGTATAAAATCAATGAGAAAACAAAAGGGGCAATAGAGAGCACTCTGCTACAGAAGTATTCTTGGCGCTATTGAGTTAAACATGGATGGTCGAGGCCATACTGGAAGCCCTGTTTCATGCCTACTCTGCTAAAAATAAACGTCAGTTCAGATAAAATGGATGATGACCTTTTATTTTTCGAGGTTCTAAACTCAGTATGTGTACTACAGGCATTTAAAACATGCTGAATTTTCAACTTTCATTTCCTATCTTTTATCAGTGGTAATGTTTTGTAAAGAGCAGAGCTCTCCCTGCAGTCAGTATCTGACTGTGCAAGGAAATGAGGAAAAATTGATAGTTAAACGTAGCTTTTGAGAACTTTGAATAAAAACATCTTTCCAATTACTTTTAAATCAGAAGTTTCTATGAAAAATATTTCAGACAGTAGAAAGAAATAACACATTTTGAAAAATCACTACAATTTATAGGATTTATAGATATTTGAATTTACATTATTTAATAGAATAGATAAAATTCATTTTCAAATCATATATGTGTACTCAAATGCACACAAACACAGATGCATGCTTATCTGTTATTACCAATCTGAATTTGGTATTGGTACAATGCTTATTTATTTTAGACCAAAGTTGCTACTAATTAAAAAAATAGTAGCAATTTGTAGATTTTAAAATGCGATATTGTTAATTTTGTTAATTATTTCCTTTAAATAATGGAGTTTTATCTTCGCTTCTATGGATTCCATATTTTATATTCTCAAAGACAAATCATTCAGAAAGCATGTCCAAACATAGATATTTACCAAACCGAATTTGTTGACTTCCATCATTTGCCTGATGTAATTTATTCTCTTTAGTAATAAAAATTAAAATCTCAGTGACAGGGTAAAGCTTATATTAATACAGATGGCAGTCTGAAGTATATTTCTACAGAGTTAAACCAGGTGTTGGAGAGAACACCTTCTGTGCCCTGGCCCTTTCCTGACCCTAGAAGTTACTTCTGATAGATAGCTCCCTGGCCCTTTTGAATAACTTCAAAACCAGGGCTGTAATTTCTTTTAATTTTTATCTTACCCACTCTTTTGTACTCTTCAAGTTGAGTATTTAATCCCATTGAGTCTGTCTCTGTAACGGAGGATAGTTTTCCATTTCCTACAGTGCTCTCTGATTAACACTCTTGCAACCTTCTTTCCTTTTTGGCACAAAGTCCAAGATACACTCTTACTCTCTGGAGTCAGATATCTTCATAGTCATTGTTCTTCACACCATACCTCTTGTTAAAGAGTAAAATTTGGCATCAATTTTACTATATATGTGTAAGCTGAATATGAGAACTATCATATAAATATTTACCTAAACACTTATATGAGACTAATAAGAGACACTGATATTATCTTATATTTACTATTTTTGATATATAAATTAAATAATAAAATTCATTTTTTTCATAAAATTCATAATTGTTTTTGAGAGTGTTCAACAAATTCATCAGATCTTTCTTATCTTAAACTTTGTGTATATGTATATGATCTATGCATATTTTTATTTTATTTAGATGCATATGATCTGGGTATTTGTATGATGCTTGTGTGTGAGTGCCCATGCCGTCACACATTTGAATGTCAGAAGCAAACTTTTATGGACATGGTTCTCTTCTAGAAATTACTAATGGGTTCTGAGAATGGGACTCCAGTCACCTGACTTATTTGTCTTGAACCTTTGACTGCTAGGTTATCTTGTTGGACCATCTCAGATATCTTTACAAGAAAGGACTTCTGATTTTGGATGATTGTGGTGTCTGGTTATAGTTATCAACTTATACACAGATTTTCTTCCTCATAAACTCATGGTCCAAACACAATACCAAACTTCAGCAAACCATAATTAAAATGCATATTAGGATAAAACATTTTAAAACAATGACATTGGCTAATGTACAATACATTACCTTGTATAAAAATTTGTGTGCATGCATGTGAAAAATAATGGTGTTAGCAATAAAAATCAACTTGATTAGTTTTGTCTGATATACAACACTTTAAAAATTGCAATTCAGCATCAAGAAAGTCAAATACTCTTATGAAAAGAGATGTACAAGTCTTTGACTTGTCAATATCTTTCATTCAAAAAAACTGAGGTTAGCCTAATAAATTAACTAGTCAGCAAATTATAAATCTGTCAAATTCATCACTAACTCTTTGTTAAATAAACGTCTCCACATTCTGCCGAATGTGCTGCCTTTTAGACTAGGATATGCTCTTCACTCGAATGAGTCACTTTTTTCTTCTGCAGCTGAATTTTGTCATTTGAGCATCCATAATTTCAAATCCACCTTTATCTGTTGCTTTATGAGCTCTATATCCCAGTTTTATTTTATGTTATGTGTGTGAGAATTTATGCTGCATACATGTTTGTGTACCACCTGTGTGTGTGGTAGTGTAGGAGTCCAGAAGAGTGTGTCAACTACTCTGAGACTAGAGTTACATATAATTGAGAACCACCATGTGGTTGCTGGGAATTGAACTCAGATCCTCTAAAAGAGAAGCCAGTACAATTAACTACTGAACCATCTCTCCAGATTCAAACTTTCTAGTTTTTTTTTTAAATTCAGATACTAACTTTATTTTAAAAGTTATTATAAGCACACGTTACACTTACCCTCTAAATATGGAGTAGCTCTGTGCAACTATGTGATTCAGACACAAAGGTACACACGTAGGTGTCTATGCAGGCATGTAACATACAAGGCCAGCATCATTTGCTTGAGCATGTTGAGGTTCCAGGAGTGCAAGGTTTGACCTAATTGATGATATAATAGAAGCTGAATTCAAACCGAGAGGTGTTTCTTAAGTGATGATAATTAATAGAAAGTCAAGTTTCTATGATTTTTTTTCCTGAAAACTTAATATTAGCATCTCATCTTCATGTTTAACTAAGGTAGAGGGAGGGAGAAAATTTAACAGGGAATGGAGGGTAATCACAGTGCCAGAAAACACAAAGTTGTTGGATTCTCTAGCCTTTACCAGTCCCCTAATATTCTCAGGCAACCACATTGTCTTTTACAGCACTAAAGTCCTTATTAAAGATACTATGTTTATTGATTAATTGATTATTACAATAATTAGAACACAGTGCTCCCTGTATATGAGGTAAGTGCTGTGCTTCGGCTCTATATCGGGAGCCCATGAAGCAGTACTATGGACTTAAATTTCCCTGTGAGTCTACTTACAACTTAAAAGCAAAAGGGAATTAAAATAATAGTAGATTATATAAATAATTTGAAACCTGGGAATACGCTTTAGCTATGGCTCTTATCTTCGCATAGAGAGTATCATGTGTCTAAATTTATATGGACTGTTTTACCTGCTGCAGAAGCATTAATTCCAGTCTTTATGCACAATCCTTTATGCTAGAAGGAGACTAATAGATGAGGGATGTGTAAAGAAAAGCAATTTCTTCTCAGAAAGAAACATCAATTGCCTTTCCCAAGGTGAAAAGCCTTAGAGGCCTTTTAAGTCTCATAAAATGTTCAAGTACCTAAATTAGCTGCAATAAATTATGCAGTCTTCAATAAGACTTTACTACCTTATGGACTAAGCATTAAACTCAGAAGGTAATTATACATACATATATATCTTAATAATTTCAACATATCTGTATGCATCCTAAAATAAGGTAGGATCGTCACCCTTTTCTCTGCTGATAGTTAAATTTAAATAAAGAGAGGTGCAAATATTAACAGATTTGAAGGTGTTATTATTAATGTTTAAACATGCTGCCCTGCTGACGGGAGGATTCAATGCTTACAAACACTGAAATACTTTCAATGTTGTCACATTCAGTGACTTGAGTGACTTTTAATGCAGAAGAATAATGCAGAATTTTACAAATACTGGAATGAACATGTCAAATACAGCAGCTGTATGACACTTAATAGTAATAACAATGACAAAAATAGATCTAACTATTAAAAATATATAGTAAACATAAGATAAATCTTTAAGTCGATGCTTTGGGTTTTCCCCCCTAGATCTCTGTTCTTCAGGTGCTGTTCACTTTATTCTTGAGATATATTCTGTCATGGAGCTGGCATTTGACAAGTAGACAAGGCTGGCTGTCTCTCTAGTCCCAGGATTTCACCTGCCTCTATGCTTTTAAAACAAAGCTACATTCCTATCTTTAAAATTTATTTCTTTTGTATTTATAAGACCATAATATCATTAGGTAATTTCCTTCTTTTTCACCCCTTCAAACCCTCCCAATACTTCCCCTTCCCTCTTATAGATTCATTGCCTCTTTTCTCAGCATTTGTTCTCTCTCTCTCTCTCTCTCTCTCTCTCTCTCTCTCTCTCTCTCTCT